>VRLP01000341.1:0-242500 GCA_009660295.1 Lophius piscatorius
TTTAGGAACATTAAATGTTACCAAGTCTATATATGCATTCAACCAGTACTACTGGTTTACTGCATGATCCATACTGGAGATGATGAGACACCAGTACTACTGGTTTACCTCATGATCCGTACTGGAGATGATGAGACACCAGTACTACTGGTTTACTGTATGATCCATACTGGAGATGATGAGACACCAGTACTACTGGTTTACTGTATGATCCATACTGGAGATGATGAGACACCAGTACTACTGGTTTACCTCATGATCCATGCTGGAGATGATGAGACACCAGTACTACTGGTTTACTTTATGATTCATACTGGAGATGATGAGACACCAGTACTACTGGTTTACTGTATGATCCGTACTGGAGATGATGAGGTACCAGTACTACTGGTTTACTGCATGATCCGTACTGGAGATGATGAGACACCAGTACTACTGGTTTACTGCATGATCCGTACTGGAGATGATGAGACACCAGTACTACTGGTTTACCTCATGATCCATGCCTGAGATGATGAGACACCGGTACTACTGGTTTACCTCATGATCCATGCCTGAGATGATGAGACACCAGTACTACTGGTTTACCTCATGATCCGTACTGGAGATGATGAATCACCAGTGTTTTAGTTGGTTTATGGTTATAATAACGATCCCAGGTGGAGTTCACTCCAGACTGTAGCTCTACATTGTCATGCTGCCGTATGCTGATATGGATAATCGTAAAATGCGATGTTGTGATTGGTCAAGCAATACGAACGCCATCTTTTACTGTTTAGCCGATAATACAGTTTTTTTAGGCTTCGTTGTGTATTTAAAGGAGTCAGTGACTGGTTGTAATGTTTTGGCTGATCGGTGTGTGTATTAGCGGTTATAATCAGGATCAATCTGATTTTAGACCTGCTGATATTATTTCCTATTTGCCGTGATCGGAACAGGAGCACCGCCCTCATTGGTGCGATTTAAACGACCACATCCGGTCTCAGCGAAGGAAAAAAAACAAACGTATTTGGTTTTTCGTCTCCTCTTGATTTTGCTTTTTTCATAATCAAAGTAGAAAATGACAATCAAACCATTTCTCAAATTTCCCTCATCCCTATTTGTTCTTATAAAGGAAGAAAACGCCTTATTTTTCATTCATTTCGTTCAAATAAAACAATCTGTATGAACGCTGTTAAATAGCATAAGATTAATTGTATTGCATAATTGTGAATTTTTCACGCATTGGCCCTTCGTCGCTCATTCATCACTTCTGTCTCACTTTGTGACGCCTCAACTTAACTCAGATCTTCATTGTTCTATGTAATTATCTAGATGATTAAATAATAAGATTGGTATATTTCATGCAGGAAGTAATGCTCGTATTCAAAGATAATTCATTTTACCTTACCGTTAAACTTTAGCGCTGCTTAGAATAATTCTTAGAATTAGAAAGATTCCACCTTTTGTCAAATAGATTTATTCACCTTTTTTTTTTCCCTCAAAGCTTTCTTTGGGACATCGATACTCCTGTCATGTGACTTATATATATATATATATATATATTAAGCTGCAACTGGCAACCAGTTTTCTTGGTTTGGCACAGACTGAATACATCCTGATAAAAAAAAAAAAACCTCTTTACTGTAACCCTGCAATGTGCCACATTTATAATTCACTGTTTGCAGAGATAAAGAATTTGATTAATGAGAGACATTTGGGCAGGTAGTCAAATTATGTGGCTTTTGTAGATAGCCATCTGTTTGTCTCTGCTTCCAGTCCGGTCTAAGATAGAGAATATAGCTTAGAGCGACTGGAACAATAATAGTTTAGAAATAATCTCAAGCATTATTTAAAGAAATCCATGGTTTTGCAGAATAGTCCAATATCACACTTTCCCCTGAGAATAGGGGTTAATTTGGATTAGACTACATTTGTACATTGCAGTCAGACTTAAAACGGATAACAGGCATTTAAGATATTAGCTTGGCAAAAGTAAGCAATTAGACGAATCTGGAGAATATCAACATTGTTGTAGAAACAAGATTACAAGAGTCAGAGATTCTCATTTGTCCACAAACCGATTTGGAGTCGCTTATCAAGGAGGTTCTCGGCCTTATCAGGTTAGAGGTTAGTCTGCGAAGGTCTGCACAATTGTTATTATACAAGTGTGTGCGTGTGTGTGTGTGTGTGTGCGTGTGTGTTTAAAGGTGACGTGAGGATGAAGAGGTCACTGACCCTCCCTACAGCTGCAGAGGAGATGTTTAAAGGTCAAGGGTAGAGACCCACTGTCACCATAGTTATTTTTAGGAGATCCAACCCAAGACCACTTACTGAGGAACAACACTCTGACCTTATCCCCTCATTTTCTCTCTCAAATACTTGCCCTCTCTTACATTTATGTCTTTCTCTCCCAGACTCATTTATCCAACAGTTATTTTCACCTTAATTTCAAATGAACATTATAGACCAAAGATGCCAAATCCATTCATACCAAGAAAAGTAGAATGTCAACATTGCAATTGTAAATCTATGCCTGGTAGTGTGTATCTTTGGCAAACACAACCACACAAACACACACACACACACACACAAACATACACTTTTTAGAATTCCAGAAGAATGTTGCCAGCTATCAGCATTTTGCCTTGACTGTCAGTCACCTCCCCGCTCCCTCCGACGAATCACACGTGAGTGGGAAATCGTGCTTGTGTGCGACTGGGGGTGTGTGAGCCTATGTTATGTGTGTGTGTGTGTGTGTGTGTGTGTGTTGTCTCGTGTGAAGACACACTGTAAGAGTTTGTGTGTGTTTGTGCATGATCAGCTGAAAAGCTTCCTGTAAGGAATTTGTAAATTCCTTACATTTACAATATTGGATGCAGCTTAAAGAAACTCACTCTGTCTGGAAATAGAGGAACTTAGTTTCAGTTTTATTCCAGTGTGCAGTTTCACCTTTTTGTAGATGAAAGGTGACATCAGCCAACTCTGTAGAGTCGAGGCAAGTCTTCCGGGTCCACTGGAGTGTCCAGAGTCTTTGAAAAATGTTTAATAGATCATCTCTTTAAATCACCTCATTACATTTTCTACCAAATGCCATATTATAACATGTGAGTCTAACTCCGCCCCTTTTTCTTGGTGAATCTTGAGAAAATCAGTGAACTGAACACAAAAGAAAAAGAGAGAGATTCGACAAAAGAAGGATAAAGTAGAGAGGTGGTTGCTGGGATATGATTTCTTTCTGCATTACTTAGTTTTCTTCTTCTTCCTTTGTTTGAACAGAGTCGGATCTATTACAGGTTTTTTTTCAGATCTTTTAATACGTTATTTTGATGCTTAAATAAATACGTTTAATCATATTTATTGTGAATATTAACAGGCTTCAGGTTGGAAGTACTAACAGTTGGAAGAAACAATACCAACAAGACTTTATCAGCTGTTTAACCAAACAACAAAACATATGCACTTTAAATGAACTCAAAAGCTGAAGGGTTTCTCCCCAAATATACAGAACAAGTGATTTTTTTTAATGACTATTGCAGTCACAATTATTTCATATAGAAATAACAAAGGCCTAAAGGGTCTCCGTTTTTCTATATTTCTATTTCTATAACCTGCTCTATATGTGATGAACAGCCAGACACCAGCATTCTCGAGGAATCTTGGCCCCTTCCTCGCGGCTAGAGGCCTCCAGGTCTTTAATTTCTCTATGACTATCTGCCGTTTCTGCCGTCTTCAAATCCCATCAGAGATTTTCTATGGGATTCAAATAAAGCGACTGTGATGGCTTCTCCGGAACGTCACTGGAATTCTTCTGAGCCGAACCTTGCTGTACTTTGCGGTCTGAAGAATCGCTGTCCTAGTGGAAGGTCTAGTGAAGCTCAAGCCAGGGGCGGATCTAGCTTGGGGCCATTGCATAGGGTGCCCAACTGCCACCCCAGTTTTTGATCATCTCCCACCGTTTGGAGATTAACAAGAGTATATCTATGGATATATATTCATATATAAAATACGATGCCACCCCACAAAGTTTCCATGGCACTGTCCTGCCACCCCGTGACTATTTGTCTAGATCCAACCCTGGCTCAAGCTTAAGCTTCATCACAAATGGTGAGACTTTTCCTTCTATGATTTCCATGATGATGATTGTTAAAATCTTTCTAACTCCTCCAAGCGTTGCAGGTTTTGAGTGACCGAGGAGACAAAGTAGCCCCCGAGCATCGATGCCATGCTTAGCTGTAGCCAGGGGTTCTCTTCAGCATAAGCTTCCTTCTTCCTCTTCCAGACTTACCGTTGATCCATAGGCATGAAAAGTGAAATTTTCATCACTGCACAGCACAGCATCCTAAAAGTTCTGTGGCTTATCTGGAGGGTTCTGAGATAGTTCTGAGGGTAGTGGAGCTGATTTTTCTTGTGCTTTTGAGTCAGCAGTGGTGAACGGCTTGAAGTTTGGACATAGATTCATGATGTAGATTGAGACATTCATAAAAAAGAATTATAAAAAAAACAAAAAAACATCTGTGTGACCCTACTGCTAAAGTAAGTATAAGAAAGTTCTCACAGTTTTTAACTTCATTTGTATTGTAAATATGCGCTCTTAACGAGAAGAAGGTTGAATAACAACTGCAATCATCATTAAAAGCAGCATTCTGTGTTGATGTGTGTGTGTGTGTGTGTGTGGGGGGGGAATGGTTGCATTGAGATTTTTAACGTGTGTGTTTTGGCAAATGGCTGATAAATAGAATAATTTGCTAGAAGTTTGTCAGGATGAATTAATTTTGCTTCCAGCAGCTTAACCAGTGTGCAGGATGAAACACTGGCCGCATACAGAGAGTCGTGTTTAATTACTCTTGGTGATAAGACCCTAGAAAGGTTGAATCTGTGAGGATCTGGGCTTTGGATGTGACAAAAGTCCATGAAAACTAGAACAGCCTTCAGTGGAGCACATTCCTCCATCAAGGCCCGACAGCTCCCTCTAATTCAGTCAAGCCTTAACCAAAGGTGAACTCACAGCCTTGTAACCATAATTTAAGGTTACCAGATTTATAACTGAATTTTATACAACTGGGTGTAGATGCTTTTTTTTCTTCCCGTCTTTTCTTCTTGGACTGTGATTCTTGTCACTGTTGGGGCCAGGAATAGATAGACGTGATTTACAGATTGAGTTTCAAACACATGGAGTTTTCAGCCACTTCTCCAGGCGCACTGGTAGGGTGTTACATGAAAAGAGATTCACACTGCCCCCTCCACACATCCCACCCATCTTCTGGCATTACCACCTCAAACACTTGGGTGTCCACATCATCACGGATGGGTGATGGCGATGATTAAGATTCCCATATTAGCAACTTGTGGGCTTTCACATCGCTTTAAGATGATTGTTTGAGTATCTGGTGTCGGATTGTGTCAGACACCAAATCAATTAAATCTGGGTTTAATTATAATGTGGAGCTGTCGAATAATAATAATAATAATAATAATAATAATAATGTATTATTTTTTGATCCCATACAGCCAAACACACTTTAACATAATAAAATTATTTCTTTGCATTTGACTCCTCCCCCAGGGAGCAGTGGGCGGAGCCTTTAAAGCGCCCGGGGCAGCTAAGGTTTAATGTCAGACATTTATGTGTTTGGTTTTCAGGTATTTTATGTGTTATAACTATGTAAGATTTAGCCAAGGGGCGTAAGGAGCAACTTCAGTGTCAGATAACTTAAGCAGTTCCAGGCCTACCTTGTTGGGTCCGTTCTTTCTGACTCTCTGGTTTGATCTGTTAGGCCTGTCTGAAGGTTTATAATACTGACGTGGTCAGAAGTCAACAGGAAAACACAAATGCTGAATCCTACACTAACTGTGAGGTTTAGAGGAAGCAGAGGAGAATTATGCCGGATGGAAGTCCTGTAGTGCAGTAAATTGAAATAAAGCCCCTCTTCAGAGCCCTTCTTTCAACCCCTCCCATCAACTCCTAGCTCTCTTTCACACCAAGGTGGAGTTTTAGTCACATTGTTTCTGTTTGTCCAGCCCGGTTCTGGTTTTCACATTGAAAGCATCCGATAAAGAATTATTCATGGCACACCTGCGTCTTGTTGTCATCATGTATGCGGGCTGCTTCTCCCCATACATAATGATTGTGATGCCACATTACGTAATGATTAACACGCCAACGTTTCATGTATTTCTGCCAGTAGAACCTCACCTCTGTGAACTGAGAATTATCCATTCACATTAACATATTGCGTTTTAACATACTAAACCCATAAACATGCCGGGTTGGGGATTATGCCGACGGGAGCTCAGACTCAGAGCTGTTGCTCACTGTGTTCTGGGTAGCTTTAGCCTAAGGTGCATATCTAAGTATGATGATATGTTTTGACTTTTGGTTCTGTGGTCTGGACAGGCTAATGTTCCATTTTGGACGGATCCAGAACATGTGCAGTTTTTTTTTGGTGTCCCGTGGGTCAGTTTGCCTTCTTGTAATTTTGGCCGCGACCCGATTGTATCTGCTGTATTTTCCATCAAATCTCCCTGTTCTGCCCTGAAACATTCTGATCTCTCCTTCTCCATCTCTCACTCTTACCTGCAAACAGACAGAAAGGGGATTGTGTGTCTGTCTGTTTCTGCTAAAAACTCATCTAAGCCTTTAAATGTGTGGTAGGTCCATTTGTAGCTCCACACATACACACACACACACACACACACACACATGCACACACACACGCACACACACAATCACACACGCGTTATTTTGCCTGCCCACTTCTGACATGAGTATCTTGACATTTAGTGACATTGAGACATTTGGTTGCTGCTATCGCTTCAAGACTGAGATAAGGCTAAGTTGGTAGAGCGGTTGTCCACTTATCTGAAGGTCGGTGGTTCAATCCCCGGCCGCTGGAGTCCACATGTAAAAGTGTCCTTGAGCACGATACTGAACCCCGAGTTGCTACCAATGAATGTTTGAGTGAACAGGTGAATGCTGACCTGCGTTTGTAAAAGTGCTTTGAGTGGTTGAGCAGACTAGCGCTATATAAGTACAGTCCATTTAGCATTTAGCCGGTGTTAGGTTTGTCTGGTTCTGTACCAGACAGAACAGTTCTCTACAGTTCTCTCGCAACTACGAGCCACTCCAGTCACTGGAGTGCAGTTCACCAAGTTCTCATTTCTTTCTTAACCCCTCCTCTTCCCCTGTGTCTTCTTTAACGCCGACCACAGCCTCACTATCTATGTCTGAAATCATCAGCTTTTTTATTCAACCATCCTCCCCTCCCTGTCCTCCAAATCCCCTCTCCCTCCTCTCTCAGGTTTTGTCGTCTACCACTGTGGCATGCTACCACTCTGACAATGGAGGCCGCTGAATAATTGATGTCTGGATGTGAAAGTTTGATGCCTGACTTGCGGGCAGATTGAACCTGCAGGCAGCATGCCTTTGCCCATCAGCCGACTCCCTGCTCTCACACACACACACACACACACACACACACATCCCAATGGACTTCCCCGCTTCTTCTCTCAAACTCATTGTAAAACCTTTCAGATATTTGCTACAAGGTTCTTTTGCTGTTACACCAAGAAATTGACCTAGAATATGTTCTACTTGTACCAATGCTTGGCCTCTCACCTCTATGATACTGCAAAAATATTTTTCCAAGAATTCACAGTGTGCAACACGAGTTAGAAACAACAAACTCTGAATTGACAGCGGTAAAAATATATTGTATGAAGAAAACAACAAAATGTGGGTTTAGATCCAAAAAAAACCCCAAAACAGTCAAAATGTCTTGTGATTGCCATCATGTGGGTCCGACCGCAGGTATTGGGCATGACAGAGTGGCATACAAACACAACCTCACAGCATCTAATAGGAAGTATTATATAGCATGCCATGTGAGTAAGGAGCGCTACAACGGATTTAAGAGTCTTTTGTGTGTCATTATGCTTCATTTATGGCCGGAGCCGTCAATCTCTGAAATGGCTAAGCAGGAAATGGCTTTTTTTAATATTACCTCCATAAAATTGAGAGTGAATCGTCGAAGTCCAGATATCATTATACCTCTCCTTGACAGCTACAACCTCCCGAGAAGAAGAAACGCTGTCACCAAGCTAGACAAGTCCGACTGTGCCGTGGAGAGTGTGCGAGGCGTGGTGAAGTAATCTTCCAGTGCAGTGGACTCACGTTTCCCAAGTGGAAGTATTTGTGGCTTCCATCAATAATAATCTAGATTCTGTCTCTCTAATGACCTAAATAGAAGCTGCTCAACCGTGATGATTGGATTTTTTATTTATTTTTAAAAACAGAGCAGTGTCTCCTCTTATTATCTCTGTCCTCTAAAAATATAAGGACCTGTAAAGTTATTTCTTCTCAATATTTTCTTAATTTTGAGCACGAGACAAATGTGTCTTCTAGTGTGGAGATCGCCTCACCCTTTCATCCAGTTACGACAACCTCAATTAGAACTTTTCCACCAACTGTTTTTATATCTCCTGAATCTCGTTGAATGTTGAAGGTGACTCCGCCTCCTCTCTCTCTCTCTTCTCTCTCTTTTTAGTCCTTACTTCTGTCACCTTCCTTCCCTCCCGTTCTCCATCCCTCTTTCACACTTATACAAACACACACACACACACACACACACACACACACAAACACACCAGAAACAATTGCACAGTGCAAAGCCAGAATTTTTTTTCCTCTTTTTTATGCTAGTTATACAATTACATTACTATTTATTTTACTTAAAGACTTGTAGTTGTCGGATTGGTAAACTTGATTGCTAGTATTAACTATTAAATGCAAAAATTTCCGAAACATAGCAAACATCATTTAATCAGAGCCTCAAATTTATTACAGTTTAACAAACATCCATAATTTCTCTATTTGTACATATATTTAGATTTTTTACTTAACAATAATACAGAATAAAATACGTGGATGAAATTTAAAATGATAGCATTCCCCGCCTCGCTCTCAGATCGACAGATATATATATATATATATACAGAAATTTGATCCATTTCTATATGAAGCCTCGAGTTGTCTCTGCAGTTTCCTACAGCTGCTGCTAGATGTTGTGGGAAAACATTTTACTAATCATACCTTTAAGCATTGGACTCACTGCTTACATGCTCCGATTTAAAATGCCTCAAATTGAGCATTTTTTTCTTTAATCTACAAGGCCTCCTAAGTGTTTGAAATCCTTTCTATATACTGTGGAAATGACTGTTTGTGCCCCCCAGGACTCGTGTCTCGTATTCCTCCCTCGGGTCAGAATTGAAATGGGCAAAATTACCTCCATGAACTCTTCCTCATCTAAATGGAAGTCAAAGGGCCTAAAGCAGCAGGAACCCACCTCCAGGTGAGTTTGAGCTGCTAATGAGGAATCTTACCGCAGACTCTTTCAGGTGTCCTTGATTTGCTGTTAAAATCCGACCGGTCGTGACTCCTGTGAAAGGGTGAACTTAACGCATCAATGCTTGGTTGCCTGGTGTTTTTCTGCGTGTTTGAAGTGGAGCATAAACAATTAATCAAAGTGTCGGGTGATTAGAAAACCATTTTGATGATACATTTAATTGAATTGAGGCAAACAAAGGTCATAATTGTAGGTATTGGGTTCAGCTCCTGGGCAGATTTGTGACCTTTCTTTGTCTTGTGCGATAATAATTTTATATAAAGGCGTATATTTGGGGTTAGGACCATTATTTAGAGAATAAGCAAATTAGAAAACCTCCCATCTGACTTCATATGAATGTTTTGTTCTCTGTACACCTTTGCGACCAGGTGATGAGTGACCTGCAGATTAATTATACCCCTGAAACATCGATGGTATTACGGAGTCATCATCACTCTCACAGAGCGTTCAAGTTAACGCGATAACTCAAAAACTATTTCAAGGATCATTTTCAAATTTTTTTACCCACATCGACATTTGTGCGAGGATTAACAGGAACGATTTTGCAACGGTTGATTTAGCCCAAACTAGCTGCTTATGCATCGACTCTGGGAGATGTATCAAGTTTGTATCATATTTTACTTTCAAATGTCATATTTTGCCCACTAGGGGGAGCTATGTTTGTGTCTTTAAGATTTAACTTCCTAACCATTGGTCCCGTTTAGTCCAAATTTGATGTAGATAAATTGGTTAAAATTGACTTTGGTGTGTTGTGGGCGGGTAAAGAAAGCTTTGTGATGAGGTTTGATAATTAGTGAAGTGGTCTAAAAAAAAGTTGTGAGGCTGCAAAGGCTGTGAAGAGAAATGTAGGAGCAGATGTAAAGTTTCTGTGGGGGTGTTTGTTTGTTTTTTTTCACTTTTATTGCTACGTATTATAGGAAAGACATTAAGTATCGCCAAGTCAAAACCTACTACCAATATGAAATATGTTTTCCGTCTACAGAATCTCTTGAACTCCAATGTTTAAGCTGTAATCAATGGATATTTATTCAATTTGGACAACGACACAATCCTTATACAGGTTTGGTCAATTAGTTCCATAAGTTTTGAGAGTTTCTTTGTTTAACTATATCTATTAGTGACTATAAATAAATGATGAGGAATAGGTGGGTGGATTGAGCAGGAGGGGTGGGGGTGGGGGGGGGGGGGGAGGGGGGGTTGGCAGGTTAGGGAGGTTTAATTTGGTTATGATGTAATTTGCTTTGATTAAAAATGTATGCAAATCCCTCTTAGCATAAGGGATCGGGGAGGAGAGGCGACACCTCTTTAACTCTCTTTCTCTCTCTCTCACTCCTGCTGGCTGCCCTCCTCTTCCTCCTCCTCCTTTTGTACTTTAGGTCTTCCTCTGTCTCTGGCCACTAATGTGAGACGTGTGAATCTTCTGTGTTTGTGTTATTGGACGTGTGGTCTTTGGAAAGAGCGGCGAGAGAAACCCACTCACACTGAGTGGGTTTCTCCTCATAGGTATTGGCTGAGGGTCTCACAGGCTGGATGTGGATGTCGGGTGGCTCTATGAGATTTTGTGGTTTTGTGTGTGTGTTCGTTTGACCTGACCCTGTCTGCCGATGAACCCTGTGTGTAGGTGTGACTTTGTCAAGTCACCCATGTCTCCCAGAGGAGGATCGTCCCCACAGCTCAGCCCGGAAGGTCACTCTGGGAAAGAAAATCTCTATTCCTTCTCTTTTTTTTCTTATTTTCTGTCTCTGTTTATCTTTTTCTCAGCCTGAAGCCCCTTTTAAGTCATGCGAAATATAAAAGTCATATATTTAGAGGATATACGATATGATATGAACATAAAGCAGGTTTACATGGGACACTTTTCTCCTTTCCGAATTGCAGAGTCGGTGGCCTGTTTACATGACCTTTGAACTTTTCCGACCCGGTGTTTACATGAATCCACTCATCTAATCGGGGAAACAGCTTTCTGACATACAGATGATGCATGTAAACCCACCTATAGTGTTTTGTCCAAATCAGTTTTTGGAGTAGAGGATTCGGATGAAATGGATCAGTACGACCAGAAATCGATTCTTCTACTGCAGCCATAATTCTAATTCTTTTTTTATTTACTGCATACATTCTCATAACCTCCATTTCTGTTGTAGTTACAACTTTTGACTCTTAGCTTCCCTCTTGTGGTCGTATCCATGTCACTCTTAAAGGTATGTCGACATTGATGGACACACTGTAACAAATATAAATATTTTCCTACAGAGTTGGAGAATATATTAGCCTTTTCAAAGAGGAACTGTTGCATCTTTACCTTAAACCTCAGCCAGCAGAGCAGTTTTGATCTCATCTGCTGCTCAGAAGGTAAAGAGTTCCCGGACCTCGTTCTCGCTCTCTCTCTCTTGTATTCTCATTAGAGCTAGGTGCTAACTGCTAGCACGTGATTAAAAACCTCACACCTGTATTCTGCTTTTCTGCCTTGTGTTCATGCAGATGTCCGATTCACTTCGGTTACTACCCACTTGGCTGTCACAGAGGCAAAACACACACCAACCCCCCATCATGCCTCCGTTGGGTTCAAATAAAACGACAGGGCAAGTAAAGGTTTACTATAACCGGCGAATGGAGCGCCTGCCATTGTGATTTATAAACAGCTAGCAGGAGGTAACGGCTAACGCAAAGAGGAAGAAAAACAACCAGAGGCATCTTCAAACTGAGGAGACAGATGGCCGTGTACCAACAAAGGTAGATTTTGAGTTTTTAGCCATGTTCTATCCTTGTTGACTAAACTCTGTTTGATGTGAAACATCAGAAATGATGCTTACACGTGTTAATAAACAAAAATGGCTGGGAGAGGGGCTTAGAAGCATTCCTTTTGCATGCTGCACATGAGCATCTCCACTCTCAATCTCTTGTCAGCACATTCTGCTCTACCCTGTCCATGTACGAAGCAGGACATCTAGGTAGCTTCGCTTATTTGCACGGGGGCTCAGAGTATTCACGTCACTCTCAATTTCTTTCCTGTCGCTGCACCCTCTCTCACCCTGTCACCACTGCCTCTCCAAGTTTACTGTAACGAACTCTGGTTTGCCTCTGCGCCTCCCTCTCTCGCGCTCTTGCATCGTGTGACTCCAGCGAGCGAGGCAGCCAGCCAATCAGACGTTTAACCAGACATCCAGGCAGCCAGCGCTCCTTCCAGCAGTCCAGCATCTGTCAGCCAGTGAGTCGGTCTGACAGCCGTCATGTCAGGACGGCGGCTAGTTAGCTGGTCAGCATCACTGTGAGATAGTCAAGGCCAAAACTTGTGTCGAGACAATCACGGTAGGACTTTCAGTCTCGGTAAGATGAATTACGTTTAACATTAAATGTTTACTACATGAAGTGGGACGTCAAAGAAACAAACAAATCAAGGAAATAATATAATCTGGCCTAATGTGGCAAAGAAGAGGCCATTCTCTTATTATACATTATATAAGTAAGAGTTGGAAAGCAGAGAAGTTCAGCTTCAGTCTTTAAGACATTCTTTCCTCGCAGTTTCTGCACAGACCTTCACAATTCTGCAACATTCTTGTCATTGTCACTGCTGGAGATTACAGGCAAACGCACGACTGCTTATCGTATCGACAATGTCGCTGCATGAGCTCCAACTGAGAACCGCAGCTTTTTTTTAAAATCCCTGTTTTGCCTCGCCATCTATCAAATGAAAAAAAGACAAAAAATAAAAAAGGAAAAAATATATTCCAGAATACACGGGAGAATAAATGTTCATGTGTTGTACCTAAGCAAAAAAAAAATCAAATTAGCCTTTTTTTTTAATAAAGTCTGTTTCTGCAGGCAGAACCTTCCTCACTATAAACATTTTCAACACCCACTTTCACACACATCTTCTTCATCTTCTTCTTCTTCTTCTTCTTCTTCTTCTTTCGGCTGTTCCCTTTCGGGGTCGCTACACCTGATAATCTGTTCTATCCACAGTTACCACCGGTACCCTGCAGGATAACGGTTCTGGTGACCGTATTTGTTAACTCAGTCCATCGTTCGGCGATCGTTCAAAATTAAAACATTAAAAACAAACTTTAAAAATAGGGGTTGGGTCAGAGGGTTTCACTAAAGTATTATTATGATAATTCATTATTTGCATATATTAATTTGGCATACATGTCAACTCTGCAGATTCGTCTGACTGAGCTGCATTTCGTCTTATATTGTGAAAAAGACAATAATTCTTATTTCAGTCCAGTGTCTCTGTGATACCAGCAGAAAAGTGAACCGACTCCCTGGAGATGATTGAATCTTCTGATTGTGCTCTCATGGATTGAGGGAAAACTTTAAAAAGTGTCAATACAATGTTTGCATCTGATGAGCTTGGCATATATGAATATACTGAATAACTTGAAAATTGAGATTTATTCCATCTGAATAGTCTATTTAGTTGGAAAACAATGTTCCTGTGACAAAACTAAAAATACATATTTCTATTAATATGACATTTTCGAAAAAGCATCCAGAGCTAGAATGCTGAGGTCTGTCCACCCAGATGTTCATGTCAGTCAGAGAGTCAGTCAGTTGGTCAGTCAGTAACTCAGCCGCTCACCCAGTCAGTCGGTTTGGCTGTGTCTGCTCTTATGTAAGCAGGGCAACAGATGCTGACTCATGATCTGCCCGCTGGAATGCTCTCTCCACCAAGGGGTTGGAAGGAGGGACGACTAATACACACAGACACACGCACACACACACACACACACACACACGTTGCATGTCATGCACTATTTCACGTAACACTTACCCCTCTTGATTGAACTCTGGAGGAGAGAGACGGAGGGAGAGGAAGGGGTGAAGGAGAGCGAGAGAGATTGAGTGCCAGACAAGAAGAGAGACGCTTGCAGACAGGAGGACAGAGAGTTCAGAGACAAGAGAGAAGTGTGAGAACTTCCTTCGGCTGTCTGTGATGGTTTGATGTGATTTAAAGGGTTTTTCATATTATGCAACTTTGAAGGCGAAGCGTTTGATGTCTAGTTCGCCAGCTATTGGATTAATCTTTCTACCTTCTGCCTCTCTTCCGTGCATTTTAGCTGATTACTGCCGGGGGGCTCGCGTCACCTTGTTGTTGCCTTTGTCTAGGACGACGCTCAGGTGGAGGGTGTTTTTCAGCCGCTCTTTGGAGATGTGGCAACGATCATCTATTTACGGGAGACGCAATTGATTCTTGAATAACGGCCCTATTTGTCTGCCTGCCTACTCTTTCAAAAACATGACTGAAACGCTGATGGAACAATGACAACCATTTCTCCCCTTTTTCTCTCGCCACCTCTTCCAGTCTCACCTCCTAACATCCCCCCAGCATGGGTTGATTCATTGGTTTCCAACACAATGTAGCACAAAATAGGCTTGCCACTGTCCATATTACCATATTGCCACAATGCTTATTTGTTGAATGCACTGCAATTTATTTTTCCAAACTCTCTCCAGCATTTCCATTCTTTTCCACTCACTTATTTCCTTTTCCTCTCCAAGACAACCCTCACTTTCTCCCTTTCTCCCTTTCTCCTCCCCATCCCTCTCTCCTGCCTTCTCTCATCAGACGAGTATAAGAATAGAACAGGGGAAGCCCTCTCACCTCTCCTTGCACACTGGCTAATTAGCATATTCATGAGAGCGTCATAAATTATACATGAGATCCGGAGGGGAAACAGAGGCAGACGAATGAGCCATGGACACACATTCTCTGGCAGGCACACACACACACACACACACACACACACACACACACACACACACACACACATTTGCCCAAATAGGCATATTCTCCTCCTCTCACACCTTCTCTCTCAATCACACACAGAGGGAGAGATACAGACAGGTAATTGGTGAGAAAGACTATGTGGTACAGTGTATCGGCAGCATGCAGGAGAGACTGCATACACAATATTGAAGGGGGGGGGGTAGAAGTCACTCTCAGTGGAACGGAGAATGCACCACACACATGTATAATGCCTAGGTTGGCTACATCTGTCTCTGCACTCTGAGGTTTAAGGCTCTTAGGAAGGTTAATCCAGCTACAGTTAAATACTAAAAGGTAATTGAAGAATAGCAAGAGTTGGATTGTGACAGATTTTGAGGTCATGGGGTCGTATTATAATTAGAAGGAGTGAGAAATGAAAAGGAAAGAAGATGCTAATTAAGCGCCTCTTGTATAGCCGGTGGTTGCCTTTTGCTTGAGCGAGGGGCCTTAATGTTATGTCCCATCCGTCAAACTACCTCATATTTGTTTTAAATCCGATTAATGTGTTTTTCTCTCTTGCATGATGGATTTCCCAATTTTCAGCCAGGCTCTGACTCAGCATGCTGACGAACGACTAGACGTCTTTATCCACATAGATCATATTTATATACAGTCTCAAATAAATGGAATAAAACGAAAGCTACCAGGAGGCAGGAATACCTCCATGATGAGTTTTGTTTTGGATGGATCCTGTTCAGTCACAGGTGACTGGACAGTTTCTTAACCCCTTACATGCTTGAGTTACGAAAACGGAGAGCAAAGTTTTCTTCCTAACCCTAACCCAGTTTCATACTCTGAATGGGTTAAAGATGATTCCATCGGCGTGGAGATCCTGCATCCCTTTTTTGGCAACGTCCGATGTCCATCCCTACCTCCTCTGTTGAACCAGATTTTTTCCGGTGACACACTCAAATCCACTAAAGTGGCTGTTGTGCATATACACCATCAAAACGATGCAAATACTGGAAAATGGCTTTTGAAAAACTGTTCACTGTGTGTAACCACTGCTTGAAAGGTACTTACTGGGAAAAGCACTCAGAGAGACTAAACCTCCACCAAGGCAGACATTATTGGGATCAAACTCTTAGATCGCTTCAGATCGTTAGGAAGAGTTCACGTAAATAAATCTAACAAAAACTCCAAGTTTCATCTCTCCTCGTTCTCTTGCACTTTCCACTTCTGCATTTCTTCCCCCGTGAAAAATATTTAAGATATAATAAAACCAGCTGTCGCTGTCACAAAAAGGGTTTTTGGATTAACTTCACAACACAATATCTCTGGTTTATATTAATCTATTACATCAAACCAAAAGCACTTGCACTATTTCATTTTATTTTAAATGTTGCCACGTACAAAGTATTACCAAACTGTAATCATTTCTAGGATGAGCCCAAACCTACATCTGGGTAATATTCCGGGCAAATCAATCCATTCATTTTCTTTTTAAATAATCTTGTGGACCAAACGTCATTATGACATCAGTAATGATGTAACATCAACCAAAATGTAATCATCTCTAGAATACGCCAAAATCTACCTCTGGGTAGATTTTAGCGCAAATCCGTCAATTTGTTTTTCCTTTATCTTGCTTACAACAACAAAAAAACAGAAACAAACAAACAGAGGAAAAGCCAGAATTGGCTCTTGTTAGAGGTAATTCTGTTAAAATCACAATGTGCGCCTAAAATGTATCAAGAAACTCATTGAGCTGTAAAACTTTCAATTTTTCAAATTCAAATTCACTCTCTCACTCTACCTTCTTATAGATTTGTTTCTCGGAAACTCTTTTAAAACTATCCGACGTCAGGAAATTTGGAAAATTCCTCTTACGTCAAATTTTTTTTTTTTTTTAAGCAACTATAACTCTAAAAAAAACTAGATTTTTAAATTTAGTGTGCATTCATACAAGAAAGCCAAACAGAAAATTTTCACCTTGACAACAACAGGAGTACGTTTTTCCACACTTATGCTATAAAGAAAAAAAAAAACCTACTCAGAAGATCTCCTACATAAGTTGCTAGTTTGTAGAATTATTAGTTCCACATGTGAAAAAGTGTAAAGCGGATGATCATTTTAACATTTGAGGTATGACGGATCTTTTTATATATTTTTATATAATATATGATCTTTTTATATATTCATACTTTCATTATAGATTTCTACCTGCATGATCCACGTTTAATACATTTATTTAACACTCATTACACACGTTTCATACTAAACAGACAAAATTTACATATTTCTCAACAGATTATGTACCAATTAATAGCAAACTTTAAATAATGGGATAAAATGACAAAGCAACAATAAGATTAATGACCATCTCAAAAAAAGCATTTAGGTTTTCCACGAAAAAAAAGCCTTTAATTAATGACTTGTTACCAAAATTCCAAAGCTTTGAAGAAGCCTGGATACTTATTATTCACTGAAATGATTTGAGTGATTCAAACAGTCACTTCTGACGCATGACAGCATGTTAAAATGCCTGATATGATAATTCTCCATCACCCTCATAGTAGAGAACCTGCATTCTGGCCCACGGAGGAAGGGATCCTGCCATACATGCTTAAGTGCTTACAACAATTATCGGATTCTTGGTGGTTTGGATCTAATTGAAACACGGGGGGCTGAGAGCGATCGAGAGATGCCTCGCCAGGGCGGAAGGAATATTCATGAACGTGCTGCAAAGATTCATAATTTTGATTCCATTTGGTTATCATGAAGAAACAGAGGCGGAGGATGAATATCCTGACATATGTGTCATATGACAGGTTTGTCTTCACACAACAGGTGACATGTCGTATAACAGGTGACATGTCGTATAACAGGTTTGTGTTCACACACAGAGCTCACGCGTGTTTCCATGCATGCAAGGTTTATCATGAATTTGCAGATGGTTTGCTGCATGGGTTTGCAGAGATGGATGTCAGTATATATATACAGTACGTCTGCAGGCGTGTGTGATCCTGGAGGCGCAGAGATAATCTTTGCCCATTGGTTGCCCATGTTCACTGTCATGTTTTTAATAACAAAACAAACATTGCAAATTAAGTTCAATCATGCGAGGGAAAGCGTTGGATCTCTGTAGTAAGAAACAATATTTCGTTTCATGAACAATCGTCATATTGACATTGATTATTAACCCTGCAGTGTGTAAAACTAGGTGTATCTGAATTTCCTGCCCTGCACAATTAGCGTCACTATTTCTTATTGGAAAATGGACTGAACCTGCTTATAATATGACCCAGTGGCAGCATGTATATGCAGAAGAGTAAGGGGCCAAGGATAGAGCCCTGGGGGACACCACAGGTTAAAGGGGCGTCCGAGGAGGAGGCGTTACCTTGAGAAAGTCCAATTTCATATTTGATTGAAGTAGGATTTGAAATAGTTTTCTAAAAACATGCTCTAACAAGAGGTTGATCTAATCTAATTAAAAATAGACTATTTCCCATTAAATACAAAATGTCATCATTTAATAATTGTATAAGTCTGTTTAGGGTTTAATACAGACCTCTTGGAAAATGTTTCATAAGTCACCTAAGGTGCTCTGTCATACAGGTAAGACCACCTTTAACTCAACTTCCCACCACTTCTGCAACCTTTGTTTTTTATAAAAAAAGAAAAAGGTATGAGTTTGTTACGGTAAACGTGTGTGTGTGTGTGTGTCTGTGTGTGTGTGTGTGTGTGTGTGTGCGCGCGTGTGTGTGTGTGCGCCTTTAGTGCGGGTGTCAGGAGCTAATATCAGATTATGCATGTGAATTGGCAGAGTGGCTCTCTCTCATTATCACTAATAAGACTATATATAGATATATAGATATATAGATATATAGATATATAGATATAGATAGAGAGAGAGAGAGAGAGAGAGAGAGAGAGAGAGATACCACAATGCTCATGACCACATGGACATGAGCATTGTCTCCAAAATTGTCACAATATGTGTTTAATGGTCCTCGTCCAAAGCTCAAATAAATCTAGCTGAAGCTTCCATCTTTCCATTTTCTCCCCCACTTTCCTCTCTAGATATTCCACATGTAGAAGTACAGTACAACATCCCACATGATTTAATGTAGAATGTGAACTCCCACTCACTGTCGCTCTCCCGTTGCCCCCGTGCAACATTACACGTGTTTATGCACACCGCCATTCTTCACACATCAGTTCAAGGCCATTACTTTAAGAGAGTCGGAGATTTACTTCATGTCACGGAACATTCCTGAAGCAACACTAATAATGCTTAACACGCACACTGACACTATTTATCCGGCAAAGGTCGTAATCTTTCTTATTCGGTATATTGGTTCTTTTATGATTTACATTACCGCTCAAATTGGTCATTAAGAACTGCTGTGTGTTCACAAATAATAATATTCTTTCTTCCAGTTTTGGCCAGATAAAACTAGATATTTCCACATATAGCCTTTAACGGATGCAAAAACATGCAGAAAATAATGACGTCATTGCTGTAAGACACACAGCACGGATGTCGTCGCCACTCCGTCTCACTTTTCTTCTCTTGCGCGTCTCTCTCCATGAACCACATTCATCCAGTAATTACATCTCAGCCATTGTTCTCAGCTGACATTTCTCTACAGTTAATCATGCCCATTTTACCATCACACACAGGTCAAAGTGTGTGAATGAGAAGGGGGCAAGTACGAGGAGGAGGCGGGGGTCTAAAAGGTTGAAATGACATGCATGCCAGCCAGGAGGTCTGGCGTTAGCGCCCTCTTCACGCTACTTGTGCGAGTTGCATTAGCAGGGCATAATTGACCGCATTAACATCTTTATTTAGATATCTTGAAAATGTCTCTCTCATCTGTCCTCGTGTGCACATTTTCACTCCGTGTGCCCGTCCTCCACATGCTGCGATGGCACAATAGATGATAATGATGTGTGAAGTGATGATGTGCAACAACAACCCACTCCCAACTAGGAGGGTCGCGACCTTGGCCTTGGATGCACCCTCGCATACACTCCTGTTTGTGCGTGTGTGGGTTTCAAGTCATTCTGCTTGGCGTCTGCTCACTCTCCTATTCACTGCAGGCTGGCTGTCTGCTGTTTTTTTTATTTATTCCTGCTTTAATGATCTATAAAGGGACTGTTACTTTTTAAATAATCTATAAAGCATGGGTCATAAAAGGGGAGTGCTATGCTGGGCACAGGCCAAGCCCCGAGAGAAGTGTGTGTCTCGGCGCGTAGAAGAGTAGGTGTGTGCATGCGAGTGTGTGTTTTGTGTATGCTAGCAGTGAGCCACAGGCCGCCACGCCAGATATCAGAGTCTGATAGAGGTTTGGATCAACTGTGTGTCAAAGGAAAGTCTGTAAAATGGTAAACCTACATAAGTGGTGACCTTGCTTCACATAGAGATGAGCGGGTGGGAGTGAAGCAGATCCGAGGCTCAGGCTCTTTTTCCTCAAGACACTGTCTTGGAGTTTCTGTAGTGGGTGTAGAGAGGAGCGAGCCTGGGGCGGCATCGGTAGCGCTTTTCACAGCGAATAGGACCTCTTCACAGCAACTTGTATCGCCGAGGTCTTTTTTATATTCCCACGGCCGACAGGAAGCTCATGAAAGCTCTTAGAGATGCAGAGAAACGGTTGAGGCAGGTTGAACCAAGCACTAGTGACAGTAATATATTAGTCTTAAGAGGTGCATGCTGGCGATATCTGCAGGAGGTGTGATTTCAGGAATGCTCGTGACAGAGGAAAAGAGAAAAAAAGAAGTTTAAGAAACAGTAAAGCGCCCGTCTTAGAAGAAAGGTCTTTGCACCATGCATATTTACGTCTTAGTTAGAGGATTGTGTGGGCGCAAGTCATCGCTCCCTGTCTCTCTTCTCTACCCCCCTCCTCATGTGCCGCGATTTTAAAGCCAGACATAAAAAAGGGGAGAAAAAAATAATTGCTCGTTTTAGCAGAGTGTAACGTTGAAAATGTGTGTCGCTCACGCAGAGCTTCAAACGGGCTCGGCGAGGAACAGAGAGCAAATCTTAGCACGCCGCGTTTAGGACATCAAAAGGGCCGCAATCAACCGCTTCGCAGAGAGGAGGAGTGGGGATGGGAGGGGTTCTGAGGTGGCGGTGGCAGTGGGGGGCCTCATTTCCTTTGACGCTCATGCGCTTCTTCTTCCATAAGGAGAAGTTTAGCGACTTGAAGCATCTATCTAGAGAAAAAGAGAGGCACTAAATATGAAACAAGGTGCGGGCTGGTGCAGACGTGTGCAAGTGGAACCGAAGCGAGGTGAGGTTATGTAGAACGTCATATGTTACACTGACAAGTTCTGTGGAAGCCAGAAGGATGGACGAGGGAAACATTACATTTTTAAAGCCTTTCCTTGACATGTCCTCATCTGGAGAAAGGAAGCCGTCTTATTTTGCTTGCAAGTGAAAAAGAAACGTACTGATCTAGCTGTAAGTGATGAACGTATTGCGTCAACTCTACGCTAATCAATCCGTCAGTCATTCTCAGATGAACGATTGAATCATTTGAAAGTGTTTGGAAGGAGTTGAAATAGTGGAAAAAGTCAAAAAGCGGCGTCCTCAAAAAGTCTCGGTTTGCCTGATTAGTATTTGAAGGCCTAAAAGAAAAAGCATAATTATAAAAGCAAGAGCCAAAGAGACATCTAATGCACCTCCAGTCACTCATTTTTACTTTGAAAAGATGCACTGACATTGTTGGATGTTGTGATTTGAAAAGACCATATTTGTCAACACTTTATAATGTGGAAACATTTTTCCGCACTTGTCCTTCAAAATCCTCAAGACGCGCAGTTAGAGAAAACCTCCAGAGGAATGTTAACATTTTGAACATTATTTACAGAAACTGCAAAAACAGATGTTTTTTCCTCATTGTGACAAATATCTGCTGAACAAAACACCCAAATCTATTCAAAATGTCAAGGTAAGCCTTTAATTCCTTTTGCGGTGCAATTTTATTTATTTTTTTTCAAATGTGACCAATTTGCTCTTTTATGGATGCTGCTACAGTGACATGCTATTTGTCGCCAACTGCTCTTTCAAAAGCAGACTAAAGCTTGCAGGGAGAAAACCTTTTCCTCTAGATGCTTACTTCCGTGTAGCGGTGGCTCATTTTCCTAAATCTGTTGGAGATTGACGGACTGACAAGCTGCAATAAAGAGCCGTTTGATCCTTTCTGCACTCGAAGCCTCGCTCCGGCTCATTCTAGATTTCTACTTAACTTGTAACTTTTAGATTACAAAGATCTTTGCCTCCAATCACCTCTTCAAACACGTCATCTCTCCACCACTCTCTCCCTCACCTCACAGTCCTTTCTTCTGCCGAGTCGCTTTGTGCCTTTTTCTCTGAATGCTAATTCACCTGTGATCCTTCACTGCTTTGCTTCATTCTCTCCTTTCTGTCTTCTTTCTTCCCCTCTTTTCTTGTATCCCTCCTGCACTTCTTTTGTCCTTGATTACCTAGTAGTGAGCTCCTGGCTGTGTCTCCCTGCCTCTGGGTAATGGTCTATTTGCATGCAAATCGCAGTGCCTGGAAAGATTAGACAAGGTGGAGTGGATGGAGGGGAAAGAATAAGAGGGGAAGGAGGAAGGGAAGGAGTCAAAGAAACTACTGAAGGAGGAAAGGAGGTGGAAAAGAAGTCAAAACCAGATGAAGGGGATGGATGTGCGTGTTCTGCTTCTTCTGGTTCGGCTCCGTCAAGTCTAGATTATTGTGTTCATTAAGATGCTATTACTGACAGTTACCTCTCCGTCTGTTTGTGCATCTCCCTGTAGCTGTGTGTAGCTGTGTGTAGCTGTGTGTAGCTGTGTGTTTGTGTATGCAAATGTTCACGGCGCTCAAAGACTGCGAAAGAAAAAGTTTCAGCACCCGCGTCTCGGCATTTGCATGTTTATGTGCGCCTAACTAGCTTAGCTCCAAACTTGGAAAAGATAGGGCACTGCGGCATCTCTATTTCTGAAAAATTAAAGCAGGAGACCAAAGGTTTTTTGTCTGGAGAGAGAGGCCCAATCCTCGCTTCTTCCTCCCCCTTCTCCGACTCCTCCAAATAAATAAGAATTTTTGATTACAGTAATCAGGGCCATTAATAATGCAGACGCTGTGATGATGCAGAGTAGATGAAAGATGGCTCTTCTCAACCTTTCTGTGTTAGGAGCGAGGGGAGATAGCAGCCAGCTAGCCGCGCACACACATCCACACACACATTTGCACATACACACTCACGCGCACAAGTATTCAGCCTCAGTGGAGACTCACAGAAATACCAAGTTTTTGGTCTTTATTCAGCCAACTCCCAATTATATGTAGGTCCTTACTGCATTTAATGTATATAAGAAGGGTTAACGACACCGAGGCCGTTTGGAGAGTTGTTGATAGACATCATAGACGTACAACGCAGCGAGCGGCTCTTTATTTTTATGGTCGGAGAGTTGTGAATCGGATTTATAGCATCTGATTGTTCTGTTTAGCACTTTATAAACGTTCCTTCTCACACTCACCTCTCTCTCTCTCTCTCTCTCTCTCTCTCTGATACACACATATTCACACACACAATAAATCTGAACATATTTCATAGCTCACCTTCCTCACTCGCTGTCTAGCACACACACGCACACACACACACACACACGCACACACACAGTCCTCCTCCCGCTGTATATAGGCTACCTCTCCTTCTTCCCTGAGGGTGAGTTGGCAGCGGGCCAGCAGTGAGGAGAGAATGCATAAAGAGCTATTGTGGCTGTTGTCGTTAATCAGGCCCGTATGCTTTCTGACAGCAGCGTGTGAGGAAGGAAGACTGTCTCTCCAATGGCCTCTCCATACACTCGCTCTTCTCCATTAGCTTACACCAGCCAGACAGTCAGGCTCCAGTTACAAAATGCTCAAGTGTAATGGCACACAATATCGAGAGGGAAAGGGGGCAGACGGAGGGAGGAATGTGGGAGAGAAGTGTAGCACCAGGGTGGTATGAACTGGATGCCCCGATACCCTATCAGCAGCCTGAAACTCACATCGGAGCTGAGCTGTTGGTGAGCAAACGATGATGAATGCGGGGTTAAAGATGGAGCAGTCTGTCTATGCGCCAAAATGTCTACATGTAGCCTGCTGATGCCATTTTTTTTTCTCACCCATGAATGCACTTCTGCCAGACACATGGACATACGTACATCTGGAAACGTTCACAGCGATGCACATGTGTGTGTGTGTGTGTGTGTGTGTTCATCACAGATCCACAGAGACTGTGGCTCCTACAGGTGTAAGCCCTGAACATCTGGCTGACACATTTCAAACGCTGGGAAAGGCATAAGGGGCTGGTCAAAGCCTCAGCGGAGGGTTGTACCACAGTCATTTAACAACGGAGGTCTAGGGGGCGGGGGCCGGGGACAGCACCACTACGGCATACACCTGTTCCTTGCGTGTCTGTCGGCCAACGAACCAGTTCTTCCTCCACGATGTGTTCATGCAGTGCAATGGCCACCCATCAGTATCAATAGCAGGATTAAAAAAAAAGAAAAAAGAAATGTAGACATCTGGAGATAATCAAGACCGCAAGAGTTTACCAGCAATGAAAGGGTAATCCCGGTTCACACATTTAGCAATGCTGAATTTAGCAGTACATTTACGGAGGATTTCTGCTTTTATAAACTAACATGAAAAAGCTATGAGTGGCGTCGCCGAGGATATTAGTCCATTCACCTAATCAGAACTCACTGTCCTCAGAAAACACGCAGCAATTCTTAATAGCGCAGAGGTTGTGGTACGCTCCTTTCAAACTAGAGAAAAAAACCCACTAACACCCAATAAAAGCTGGCATTAAGTTTCTTGTCAGTGGGAGAGGGCACAATTAGCATTCATTCCCTGGACAGAAACACTCTGCACCAGTCTTGGGTATATGCTAGTTCTAGCCCCAGTTGACAGTGATGGAAACTCATCGCATGGCGGAACATGATCCAGATGTTTGTGCATGAATAGTTTTGTGTCTATCTTGGCTCATGCAGTGTTTCAACATCTTTCGGTCAGCGTTGACTTTACAGGAGAGGCTGAAGATTAAAAAAAAGTAAGACTGTAGCTGCTGCATCGTCACAGGCTTTCTTTCACAGCTGATTTTGGATACAACATGCTCTATATTGCAGACCATAAAGCTTCTTTTACTGCCTTCGGACATTCTATTTAGAGACTTTTAGAGTAGGGGAGAAAAAAAAATCTTTGTGTTGACTAATGATTTCACTCATGCCCAATTGTTTTGACATGACATCATTTGTCATCCAGGTGTGAGAAGGAAGGTGTTAAAAATCAGCGGAGCCCCAAGCCAATTCTCTGTGTTGCTTTTTTCAGACAAATCAGAGGGAAAGTACGGAAGCGCCTTGCATTCACCAAATACAGAACATATTCAGACACCTTATTGCATAATTACGAGATAAAAAGGGTATGATTGTTAATTTGCACATGCCCCATATGATCAGGCATCTGTAACTGTATCCGTCCTTTCACCGGCTGTATTTTCCTTTTTCGCACAGCCACAGAAAATCTTTATAATAAGCTGCAATGTTTGAGATTGAGCGCAAACTAGAAGATTGTGATTGCCGGGGTCTATGACAGTAGAAGATATGGGGGAGGTGTCGGGTACACCCTGGACAAGCGGCCCGCTTATCACAGGGTTAACACACAGAGCAGCTCCCAGGTAAAGGAGGGGATCCACCCCCCCCAGAAAAGCCCCTGGCTGAGAGGCTCTCATCTTAAAATCCCCAAATGGCAGAACTATATACCTCCTCAGCATGTTGATATGTATAGTTATATAAGCCTAAGATATTAGCAGTTTATTAACGGTTATGTAATTAATGCACCGGCGGTTTGCTGGTGACCACGCTTGTCCCGTGTTACGTCCCGTCCAGCGCTGTAGTCATACACGGCATGCGTTTACACATAGATCGTAGAACTACAGCTCCAGATTTCAAAATCTAACCATAGAAAGCCAAGTCAGCATGTATTGGCCGGGGTCAACTCTACTGATACTGTGCGTGATTCTCATGACAGAGTGGAGATTTAGGCCCAGAGGGAAGAAGATTTTAGTCAGGTCCTCCCAGCGTTGGTCCCGTCAGCTTCAGACCAGGCATGGCTGAGAGGGTCGTGAAGGGTAGGACTCTCTTGGATCTGGTATCGTATAAACTCAACTTGCCTGGAATTGGCTCATAAAGTGGCTTCAGTTGTGATTTGGTCTCGACTCCCATTCAGTTTACCATCTGTTTTCATCTGACAGAGAGTCACTTCATCTGACAACGGAGCACTGACACTTCATCTTCACCACGACTCAGCATGAATGTGGGGGTCCAACCCTCTTCAGTCACGTCCTGCTAGTCATGTTGCATGTCATCTGATGCCTGCTGCGCCTGCAGATGCCGGGGATGCTACCTCCGTTGTAGGAGAGGTCCGGGGTCACCTCCCCCTCTGCTTTAATCCGTCACTCTTCCTCTCTTTTTTTTCTCCCATTTACTATCCTCCAGTTGCTCCTTCTCCCTCTTCTCTGCCCCGATGTCTCCTCACCCTCTTTTCCTATTCCCTCTTCCTCACTGACATGTTGGTCAAATCTGCACATTATGCTCTTTGTCGTCCGTTATTTGCTTTTTATATCTGACACAAAGCAGGAGATGACGCTGAAAAAAGAGAGTACGTGAAAAAACGGGTCACACCTAGAAGAAATGTTTGTCTGAGCATCTAAGAGCAGGAATCAGTCGTCACTGTCACTGTTTATGTTTCTGAAGCCCTCTTCCTTATTGGTGTATACAGGCTAAGGTCGACAGCCTGTTTCAATAATTATACGCTCTGGAATATGGCCTATCATTTGGCACAAAAGAAAGTGGCATACGTCTCAACAAGTGCACAGCAGAATTGTCCTACAGAACATTTGGGGCTAATGATTTTTGGCTTTTTGGCATAAATATGCACTGACCATGAGTGCAGCAGTTAAATAATGACATTTTATTGTGATGGTAATGGACAGTATTAAGGCTGGTTGATGACTTGAAATGATAATCACAATTATTTCAAATTGAACCTCAATTAGGATTAATGAACAGTCTTGGTTGTTGTTGTTTTTTGTGAACACAGCCTTTAATCTTCTCTGACAGAGTCTTTGATGGAATTATGCTGAACTCTTTAAAGCTTGGATAGATTTGCTGCTGGAAAAGCTCGTGTCTTTGTGATTTTTCTCTTCTGTGAGGTCCGGGACAGAAAGGATATTTTTCTTAATGGAAAATTTGTTGTCCGTTGTTCACCTTCCATTCATCACCTGTACAGGTGATGTAAGTCTCAAAAAGGCACCTTTGTCCTACCAGATTAGACGTCAGAGGTCGCTGCAAAGGACAGAACAGATTTTAGTTCCGCAGCTAGTTCTTTGAGACACGTTTAAACGTTGACCACCATGTTTACGAAACTATAATGCACAACAAAATCTTCTTTCTTTTTTTTTACTCTTTCGAAAAAAAAGGTTTAAACCCAGGATATTCCACGGTACCAATTGGAGCCATATCCCTGATGATGTAATATGCAATGGCATTTGATCTTTCCACCCTTAAGAGAAAATGTCAAAGCACTTTAATCATTTGTTGGACTGACGCACTCTTCATACTCTGCATTGTGATTATTCTGAAAGTGCTTCAACAAATTGGTGTTGTTACCTTTAGTGGGGAGATTGTTTTTCTGCAGTGTGTACATGATGGACACTACTCTATTCTTAGGTACTAGCTCCTAAAAATAGTTGAGGAATGTTCGTGGAAACACATTGGTTGGACACGGAGAAGTCACGATTAAACATGATGTGTCCAGCGTCTGTTTGTCGAGTTAACGATCTGGGGAAATCCAGAATTCATCAACATGGGTAAGATTACGAGGCTCTAAATGTCGATTTTTGATTATTTTTGATTGATTACCCAGGCCTTCTCTGAATTATGTGTATTTTCTTCTGTAAACACATAACTCCTAAGATTCAGTACCATAGCTGTGCTTTTGTATAGTTGAGTATTACTGTGAGACACTGATCATATGATGTATGCACACATTTTTGGTACGTATATCTTAATATAAATAACCCTACTTTAAGAAATAATAATGCACATAGTTTTTGTAAAATAAAAAATAAATCACAGAAGACACCAAACTCCCCCAAAAAGTTTTCTTTTGTGTCTCATCACATACAAGCCATACAATAATCATATAATCCTATCATTTTGATATAATATATATGAATGAGGAATCATGATTCAGGATTACTTACGCGACCAGGTAGCTACTTTAGGCCATGACACATTTTCACAAGCACCTAAATAAACTAACATAAATTCCAATATGATCAGAAAAGTTTATTTCAATGCCAAGGAGTCTGATGGTACGGCTTTAAATATTCGTTCTGGGAAGCCAGTGGCCAAACTGCTGGAGGCATTAAAAACAATTCTGGAACCTGCACAGTGTTGCAACTTTTTGAAATATATGGCTTTAGCTGTGGCTATGGTTCTGTTTGATGGGAGTGAGCTGTGAAGACTATAATCAGTGTCATCTCACACAGCCAGAACTGCCACCGCCCACTGCGAGATGCAATATCGTTCCCTCTCACTCACATACAAACACACATATGGACATCATGCCAGCACACACACACTGTTTCTCTCTTTCTCCCCTCTCTCTCTCACTCTCTCTTTCGCTCTCTCACACACACATGAATGCTGAGTGACCAAGCACACGGGCATGAGGAGATGAGGAGCGGGGAGACTGGACAAAGAGATTGTCACCGCACATTCAGTGTGTTGAGTGTGTATTGCTTTCACCAACATGGGGATGGCAGGACTTATATTTATCTGTATGACAGTGGATGTGATTCCCAATGAAGTGTGTGTGTGTGTGTGTGTGTGTGTGTGTGTGTGTGTGTGTGGTGTGTGTGTGTGTGTGTGTGTGTGTGTGTGCCTTGCCTTTTATCTGGGTATAGCCTCAGAGCAATTCACAGCCTGTCGCTCACTCTCCAGAACTGGCAGGAAGAGTGAGAGGAGGACGAAGAAGACGGGGTGCAGACAAGAAAAAAAGAGAAAGAAAGACCGAGCAGCAGGAGGAAGAGTACAGATTAACAACAACAAGGAGATGGCGAAGGACAGCGGAGAGGGAGGACAACGGGAGGGAAGAGAGAGATAGTGAAATGGAGAGTGGTAGAGGCTGTTTGCTCCCTTGGGTGCAGAGTTTAGGGCAGCCCGCAGGCACAGTTGGCATGCAGCTGGGCACACTGTCGCTCGCTCCCTACGGCGGTCTGTGCGCTCGCACTGCCTTCCTTCAGAGAGTGGAGGTCCGAGGAAACGAGGAAAGTGTGTGTGTGTGCGTGTGTGTGTGTGTGTGCGTGTGCATGTGTGTGAATTAGTGAGTGTGTGTGCCAGCCTATTGCCTTATCAAAAATGCCAACACTGCTACAACATAGCCCTTACATCTTTATGGACTCAGTCCTGTTGTTGCTCAGGGGGACCATTTGCAGTCACACTTGCATAATGATAATAATAGGGTGACTTGGAGTGGTCGTGTGTGAGTGTGTTATTTTCTTCTGTTTGTCCCACCACTTTTGCTTACTACATCTCGGTTCCCTTCTAATTCTTTCCTCAGTCCATCGGTCCCTCTCTGTCGTCCTCAGCTCTCCTCCTTTCACATGCAGCCTAATCAAACTCCCACCCTACCTCCTCTCTATATACTCTCCCTGCCCCCATTCTGCCTACATCAACTGAGCGCCCACACACATGCCCTGTCTGGACCCTGGAAGTACGTCTGATACTGCAGGGGCCCGGCCCACTCTAACCACACACTGAACAAAAGGTGATGATTGCATCACATGCATTGTCGGGCTTTTCACTCCTCCACCGAAACCAACACCCCTTCAACCCATATTAAGTTCACATGCTACATTGGGTGTATTCAATTTTCTTCCCCCCCATGTCTAATTTTACAGTGCTGGGATCATTTCATAACCAGTGTTTTTCACTTTTCTTTTCTTTTTTCTGTGACCACAGAGTGGTTTGAGTCCGCAAAGTATTTTTACAGCGGACATGAAAGGGAAAAACAGAAAAAGGGCGAAAGGACCCCCCATTTATCAGTCTAGCTTAAATACATTGTACTTTAATTACCATATTGTACTGAAGGAATTCGATAGAAATACATCTAAAATTAAAAAGTAGAGATAAGTTAAAGTTTTTTATTATTGTTTTCCACAAAATAGGTAAAATCAGGCGAGTCAATGGAAAGATAGTAAAGATAATTGTAAACCGCAGCAGATTTATTGTGAACATTAGTTTAAAAGATCTTTCTGGTTGCTGAGATTGTGATCAAAGTATGATAAATTCCCCTCCATGGGGTCTTAACACTGGTGGTGGTGGCTGATGACTCGTGTGAGACTAGTGAGACTGATGAAATAATGAAGATGGTGATTCTGCAAAGACTGTGTTGATAGGGGGTGGAGGGTTCACAACAGCGGCATGAATAAACCAGTTGACAGTCATATTTAGAAAAGACGATGATAGGCTCACCTATAAGGTGAGCCTATCATCGTGGTAGGTGTGGCCAGCGGTTGAGAACGGCTGATGGCTCAATTGACCACCTCCAACAACAATATCAGGAAATTAAGAACAAGCATGCGGTAGACATATGAATTGCGGAGGATAGTGAGGGAGACAATTTCAATTTCCTGACTGAAATTTTGCAAAAGCTTCAGGCATTTAAAAAAAAAAATATATATATTTATTTTATATTTTATCCTGAAAAAGGCCAAAGGAAAAAATGTTGTTTGACATCAATTCCTGATCTACCAGAACTCCTCTTTTACTTCAAACTTATACACAAACTGATTCAAGTTAAGGTTAAGTAAAAATAGTTTTGTCGTTAAACTCCCATAGTCTTGAGCCGCATTAGTAGAACGGTGAAATTGTTTGTTCCCAAACAATCTCTGAATGTTTACATTCAGAGATTGGCACATGCTATCCTGGAAGGGTAAAATATTGCGGCGCACTTGCTGTACAGGTGTCATACATGCTTCCAAGGACTAGATTCTTCCCTCATTATGCAGCACTCAGTCTCGAGGCCATGTGTTCAAAACGCCTGCCAGCATAACAAACACAAGCGCTCGTCTTACTAATTCACCGTCGAATGGATGAGTGACAGAACTGTAAGGAACCGGAAAGAAGAGCGTGTTTAATCACATTGCATGGTACCTATATTATTTAAGCAACTCTGCCCACATATGTATCTAAAAAGCCGGGAAATCTATGTGTGCTATGCTACATTCCTGCCATGTGACTAACCACATTCTTGCCATAACCAGGCAATGAAAAGCCTTTACCTCCCAATCCTCACCACATAACCGAGACCAGCAGTGAATCAAGAAAAGATGGCCCATTATAAGGGGAAGTTCATGCCAGCTTCTTTATCGAAGCACATGTAAGCCATTAAGACTTTGAATTATTTTCTTCTGCTAGCAAAAGGGAGAGACGCGTCTATGAAGGAGAAAGAGACGGACCAGGATTTACTCAGACGGAAAATTTTAGATACTCACCTGACTTAATTATCTTATTATCATCTCCATCTTCCAAGTCAGGGAAATAAAATCGAGACATACAGAAAAACATGAAAAGCAGCAAGGAACAAAGACAAAGAATGTGGACAAGGAATGTGGACGAAGCAGCGGAGCTCTCTCTCTCTCTCTCTCTCTCTCTCTGTCATTGTTTCCTCAAATCCCCCTCCGACATCTTTCAGATGGTTTGGACAGCAGTTCTTTGAAACGAGACCCTATGGCGACAGCCCGGCTTGTGGCCAGACCAGCACTCGTTTTCCTGATGCTGTTTGGAAGTGGCAAGAACCACAGAAGGCCACTTCTGATCAAAGACTCTCAGCGAGGATTTTTGGTCTTTTGGATAAAATAAAGTTTTAATTATTCGAGTATGATGATACGTTTTTTTTTAAACATTCAAAAAGGGTAACAAAAAGGGTGCCAGTGATTTCTATTACTCACATCGTCTCACTGCTGTTGTCTGTGGTTGTTTTCTGCTCCTCATTTCCGGCTTGTAATTCCTAAATCGACCCACCCCTGTCTTGGCCACTAAAGTCTTGTTACGTAAGTGAATTGTGCTCCACACGCACGCCCTAAGACAGTGATTCCAAACTGGTGGACCCGTTTTCAGTGGGTGATGGGCCTTTGCCTGGGCGAACAAAAAAAATGTTAAGAAAAAAAAAAAATCCTGTGCTTTTATTTTGAAGGGGACTTTTCATGCAGCGGAGGGCCGTCTATTCACACTCCTTAACAGTAGGTGGCGATAATACACTGTAATGTCAGTTCACTCCCGCCATCTCACAGCATAGAAGAAGACCCGCGAAACCCTCAAAAACCTCAGTGTGTTCTCACCTGCTAAGATATGGATTCTAGATTTGTTCTGGTTTAATTCCATCTCACACTGTACGTATAAATCATCAGCGGAAGCTCACGATTGGTGGGCTCACACTGCACAGTCCGACTATCACGCGCAACTCCAGTGCCGACACTGTACCTACCCAACTGCCGCTGCAGCCCATTGTTGCAATTATAAAAATTGTCTGTAAAGATTTGTTTGAAAGCTCTGAAGCAGGACGAAGTTGATCTGCTAGCAACATGCTAGCACCCCTGATCATTTAAACGAAAAAAGAGAGGCGCTGGCACATTTGGACTAGCAGGTGAGTTGGTACCGTGGACATTATCGATTGTCCATTTTTGCAATAGTGTACAGTGTTGGCTTGATAGCTAGCCCTGCTCACCGCCACGGCTTAATGGATATGCTGGGAACGAGCAACTCAACCATAAATACTGCCACTGCCCTTCGCTGTCCCTGTCCTGCTCGGTCCAGCAGTCATAGAGAGGGTCCTTAGACGTAAATGTAGACACCTGTGAGGATGTCCACAGAATCTCAAACCATTCTCTCTCAATGTACACACGCACACATACACACACACACGCACACATACACACACACACGCATGCACACACACACATACATTTTTAGTTAGTCTATGTTTTATGTTTAAATGCGCTCACACTGCCAGTCTTTAAACTCAATCCCAGTTTGTTTTTTTTAGAAAGATTTTTTTTTTATGTCGCTGATTTTATTACATTTAAAATGTGGTCTATAATCCAGAATGAACATTTCACGGTCATCAACGCTTTTGTGTATAGTGACGGAAAACGACGTCAAAGTCGCATGAATTCCGATCTGACGGTTCAGACTGAGTTCGCATTGTAAGAAAATGGAAGTGGCTCAAATCAGTTGGAGGAGATCAGGTTCCATGTGGTTTGTGCTGTTCACACTGCCATGAAAGAGTCACATATGCGTTGCATGATGGGAGTTGTAGTATAATGGTACCAGAGGCTCAGAATTATCGTATTTTGAGGAAAGTTATCATACGCGTCAGATTTGCGTCGTGATTCCTGTCCCAGCTCAGAGCTGCATCCTAACACTGCTGTACTTTATATCACAGATTTACTTTTTCATAGCAGTTGGAGAATATTGCCACCGACGAAAAAAAGTTTCTATTTGTGAGTGGAGTGCAGGCGGGGTTCCGCCCAAATGAAGACCTGTCAATCAGACATCGTCCTCTTTGAGGCGACGGCCTGATACGTATGTTATCAGATTCTGTGTGTCTCACATTATAAAGTCGCTCCATCTGCAACAAACATCAATGAAACGGCCGACATTGTTAGTTATAAAGACAGATATCCTGTTTAGAATGTTTAAAGATGTCTTTTTAAATATGGCTTTACCTCCTGCTATTTTCACACCTGTTTCCAGTTACTTCTTTTCATATGTTGTCCGTAAAAAACGCGTTTTGAGATTCTGCATTGGGGTAGGGGATTAATTTTTTTTTTCCTGATACTATTAGACTTGCTGTGATTTTCAAAAACGCTGATCTCACCCACCATCTGCATGTTGTCAGTAAAATTAGGGTCATATTCCGACTCACGTCTGTAATCCCTCGAGACGATGAAGCTCACTCTTTTACCCTGATGTCCTTTTCCCCGTTCGCTTCTCTGTAATCCGACGCATCTTCATGTTCCGCGCTCATCATTGAACGATGCGTTGGGCGCAACGTGGTGCGTCACTTCGTCACCACGGGCATTTTGATTGGCTAGAAAGAAGTGGGAGGAGCCGGAAACACAAACCCTGAACAGCCGCTACGATTTTTGGCATTATTGAGAGTGACGTACGATAATTATCGTACATCTGGCAACACTGTTGCTATGTAGATTTTTCTTATTTTGACTCCCCACATTGATTGTTGGACTCTGGATGGATAACCTGATGATGAATTGGTAAAAAAAACCCAAAAAAACCCTAATTTTTCCTTTGAAACTATTTGACGACTGTAGCATCTTTCTGCTGTAGGATTACTTTCATACCTAGTTACCGGTGGGAATAGTTCATTGTTTGTCTTTAGTTATAAACACAGTATCAATATTTCCTTCTTAATTTATATGGAGCTGATTAATTATATCCTTTATTTAAATTGCATTTTATTCCATTCAATTAATTTTTAATTCTCCTCTGAGAGCAAAAACCAAAACACGATCAACAACGAGTGACTAGAAATATACTTTACACACAATAAACACGTGAAATATCAAGTCTACCAAGTGTTTTGGGTAAAAATGCACAAAATCCTTTTTGATTCTCTCTCCTGATCATTAATGAATTCATTATGTACCAAATAGTAAAGTTTCACCATTTGATAAAACATTTATTCCTTTTTTCTTTTCTTTTTTTTTAGTGTTAGCGGAGATTGTCCCACTTTTAAGCACTGTACGAATTCCTGTATTACATCTACATGAAGATCAATCAACTATCCCAAACAGAATAAAACAAACAGAACAAAAAGAAAGAATTAGAATAATAATATTAGGAAGAAGAAGTAGAATCTGCCATTAAGCTGGACAGTCCAACAGGAAAGCTTCTCCTGTTTCTGAGGCTTTCCTCAGCCCCTTTCTAGTTTTACTTCTTTTTTTTGGTGGCCCTGATGTTTTTTAACTCCTTTTATATATATTCTTTTTATAGTTATATACATATATATATATATATAGAGAGAGAGAGACAATATTTAGCTCCCCTTGCCAGTTATGTCTCTTAATTCTGTCTGATTTTCTTTAAAAGTGATATTTCTGTCACTATCCGAGGCTTCTGTATTAGTTCAAAATCGTTTATTTTAATATAAATATATTTTTTAAATATTTATTCTTTTATATTTTATATTAGAAGTTAATAGAAAGTAAAATATGGGCAATATGCAACAGTAAATATGGGGGATTTTCTGTCTAGGACCTTTTATCTACTCACATCGAACCATCCGCACACACACACACACACTCACACACACACACGCACACACCACACCCACTGCTGTGGGCTTATTGATTAGGGTCACAGTAGAGGAATTCCCATTCGGCTTGCAACCGTTAAAAAAAAAAAAAAAGACATGGGTTACCCATTCCCCAGTCAAAACAGAATCCTTCGTCTCCCTCTCTGTAGTAACTGACCATATTACACACACAGAAGGTTTCAGAAATACCAACGTCCAAACCCCCCACCCCAAAAGAATGTTTTATTTCCTTGATCGACATAAATGGATTTTTCAGACATATATGGCGCAAAATCAGATAATGATAGTTTTTAAACACGGTGAACAGAGAGAGGCTATTTTATGGCCATTGCACAAATATCTCTGCAGTTCCCAAACTTAATAAGTAGCAACTGTTTCCCAGTATTTATTATATACTCCTCGATTTTCATCATCTACTTCTCTGTGACCTCAGTGGTGGGTCTCTTACCACACGCATGAAAGACAGGAAGGACAGATTTGAGACCTTCATTCCAATGAGGCATGAATAACTTTTGTTAAACACACTTGTGTGTGCGTGAACCGATCGCCGACTGTGTGAGAGCTGCAGCTGTTACAGCAAAAATGCATATAGCTACCGCCAAAACACACTTCAAGATGTGTGTCACATTGCAATGATTATAATTTGAATCGAAGAACTTTGAACTCAACAGAGCTGTCTTACAGCTTTGCCAGCCATATAAATCTAAACTACGCCTTTTCAGGCTGCACATAAAGAAATGCATGCTTAGAAAGTTGGTTTATCATCACTGGCAGATTTGTGAGCTGTTCCACTACCATCTTACTCACATCCGTATATGAATCAAAATCATACACGTACATTTGACGGCCTTTGACATCTGTCGCCATTACTCAGCTGATATTGTTAGACTGTATCAGTTTGCTGCTGCAGCTCCACCCGTAACCATCTTCATCCTTCATAGTCTTCTTCCAGCAACAACTCACTTTTACTCAAATCAAACTGCATAATCATTTATTATAAATTCTGCATTCACCACAGACACCGTACCTGTGTGTGGAGCACCTTCCTGTTGCAGTAATGATGTCGGTACATCTCGGCCCACGCTGACATAATGTAACTCGGTTTTCAACTTCAAGTTAAATGCTGATTGATAAGTTAAATAGCAGTCGGACCCTGTGATGTCTCGACTTCAGCCAGGTGGAGGGTGAGGATAATGAAAAGTCTGCATGAGACAGAATGTTGTTCCCATGTGAAATGGGAAACGGGCACGTTATTAACTGTCCGGTTGTAGTAACAAAATGGTGATGGTACAGTGACAGGATCCCTTTGGATGTTTGTACAGTATTGGTGTGCATGTAATGGTGCACATGTGTGCACACTGGAACCACAGGCAGACACATGGGAGCCTGAGGAGCAGTGAATATTACAGAGGAGTGGACCACAAAGGGACCAGGCCCTCAGCCAACAGACAAGCCCCACTCATAAATCCTTTCCACACTGACGCCTTTTCCCTCCGTCTCTCCGTCACTCTGTCTTTTCTATACTTCTCTCGCTGTCTGTTTTGTTTCACTCCAACCAGCTCTCATTCTCAGCTTGTAAAATACCAACAGCTTGGCAAGCCCATAATACAGGTGAACCCAGGTACCCTGTAACCTTTGTGTTACACGTGAAGCCTTTTCAACGACCAAACTCACGCATGTGCAGAAGATCTTAAAAAAAAGCCTTTTTAATGTCATTGATGTGGCAGTTTTGTGACTTGGTTATTTAAAAACACTGAAATTTTATTTGTCCAAATTGAAAACCTTCCTGGCCTTTAACCTGCAAAAAAACTAAATTTTTTCATTTCATATCAAAAATAAAAAAAAATTCAAAATAAAAGTCTATAACTATATATATATATATATACAATTCAAAGTAGGCTGAATCATGGTCACTAACTGTACGAAGTGTCAGATTTTGTGACATGGTATGTTGATTTTTCTTCAATTGTTCCCGTCTTTCTAGCTGAAAAAGGGAATTTGATCATAAAAAAAAAGCTTTATTTAGCTAAAAAAAAGCACATTTTTTATGACAAATATAATCTTATTTTAAAATAATCTACATATGATAATAATAATAATACATTTAATTAATGAGACTAATTACAGTTTCTTGTCTATTTTCATTCATTCTCAAGGAAAGCTGTTGCTTCACATTTCATGTCATAATTATTAAAAGACAACCATGGCCTGTAACACACACACACACACACACACACATATATACAGGCACACAAACTTATTCACTTTGTAAAACTAGGCCCATGCCGTCACCCCCAAGGGTATTCCCCCCGAAAATCCCCCAAACCCCGGAATTGTACAAACAATTCTCCTGATTGAACCTCTCTTTTTAAATGTAAAGCTACGTCCGATAAACATTGTTTTTCTTTATAAGCTCCCTCTAGTGGGTAAAATATGAGCAATTAGGGTAAAATATGATAATAAAGGAGACGGATCTCCTCGTGTTGATTAATATGCACGATATTTGGACTCAATCGGACCAACGGTTGAGAAATTATAGGAAACTTTTGGTGATAAAGGTTGCCCTAGTGTCAGAAACATGCCCTTTCTGAAACACCAATCCAGTTCTTCCTCGCCCTAAGCTCTATGTGGGTACGATCCATGAGAGAGTTTATGAATTAATGTGTTAACACCAAGGATATGGAGATCTATGGAAGCTATCCCCTCACACACTAGTGCCACAGTTGCTCAGTCTCAATGAGCTGCTCCTCATTCTGCTGCATCAGTTGATATCAGCTGTGCTCAATCATGTAGCTTCATCCGTCCAATCACTGCCTCCCCTGCATGCTTAGCCAATCGCCGAGAGCTTAAATATGTCTCTCTCCATTCATCAAGTTCTTGCTTGCGGCTGGTTCGTGCACCCTCCACCTCCCCATCTCCACCTAGTTCTCACAGATGCATCCACCTCATCATTCATCAGCTCAGCAGAGTCATCAGCCAACACCACCAGTATCCAGTATCCAGACTCCAGAGCGGGGGGGGGGGTGATTCCGTGCTGCTGCTCAAGGCAGAGATCCATCGATCTCAATCTCCCTGAAGAGTCAGAATGCCAAAGACTTTATAATAGACCCATCACACGTCTGCTGTGGTAATAAATCATTCATCTTTTCTACGTTTTGTTTTCTCTGATTGAACTGCTAAACACTCAGATTCATTCAATAAAACTGCAAATTGGAGAGTTAGGAGAAACTTTGCAAAATAACTACTGAAAAGGACCTCACAAAGAAAAAAGAACTACGGAAATTCAATTCTTTGCATTTTCTGATTTATTATCAGAAAAACTTGTGTGAATCATTTCAAGCCTGTTTTTAAACAGTACAAAGAAATATCAGACGTATGACATTATTTAATGATAAAAATGTGGTATTTCATTGAGCGGTCCATTTTAAATAGATTATCTCAACCATTTGTTCATGTTTGTAGAAAAAACTATTTGACTGATTTGTTAAATGTCTATTTTGTTTCATCAAGTCGTATAAAAACTTTAATATGTCCCAAAAAATCCTACTTATCATGCAGGACTTTCTGAAAAGCCAGGGTTAACGCCTCCTCCTCAGTGGGCCCATTGAGCTCTGGTGTTCCACAGGGCCCTATCCTTGACCCCCTACTCTTAAACAAGTACATGCTGTCGCTGGGTCACATTATAAACAGGTTCAATCAAGTGGAACGCATTTTTAAATATGAGACGGTGAGTCAAAATGTGCTCCACCAACAGTTGAGCAGGACATTAAAGGGTTATTGGAGGTAAACTCTTTGTTTTGTGTGTGAAATACTGCCTCATCACACCTTACAAAAAGATGACTCCACGTCAAATTGAGTCCTTTTGCGCGTACCTTTTTATTTACACATAAGGTGGTTGAATGACATCCAATCCCCAAGCGGTTCTTCGAAACCCGGAGCCGCGTGTTAATGCCAGATGTAAACTGATGTACTTCCTTTGATTACGTGATCACCTCGGATGTTTTTTAACGCCAGCTACGCGGCCCCAAAGAAGCGCAGATCTTTTCAACTGACAAAATGTGTTGAGTGGCAGATATGAGATTGATTTTAATTATACAGCCTGTAATTACATTGCTGCTGTGGCTGTCACTGTTGCTGAAAACAGCCAGCCCTCCTGTCTGCCTGTCCTTCTCTTTGTCTCCCTGTCAATCTGTCTCACTCCGCCTCCCTTAGCCTCTTTCTGGCAACCTGCTACCTGTCCTCCTCTCCGTGTGGCAATAAATCTGATGGCGTTTTCCGTGCCAAGGCATGTTCTTTTCCATGTGTCTTTGAACTTGCATGTATTAAACATTGTAATTACATGTTTCTTTCATGTCTCGCTGACACGCACATAGAGGAATGTTTTTGCCCAGAGGGGACAAATGCAGCATGGCAGCTTTGGAACGACAGCTCAAAAACGCATGACCTTGATGCAATTTACAACCTTCTGCTGGGTTTTATTTGTCCTGCGTGATGTTTAACCCGTCTTTCTGTCTGAGGAATCTTGTTTAAGTTGTCGTTGGGATAAAAATAACGTAATAACCTACCTGTTTATACCATCTCTTTGAGTTTTTGCGATTTTAAAGCATCTATAGCGCCCAGTCTTAACTGCGTGCCAAACTTAAAACCATTAAAATCCTCCAAAACTCTCATGCTGGAGTTCTCAGGAGATCGATTCTCTCATTCATAATAAGGCAGCTTATGAGGAACCATGCGTTTCTCTCATTTATCATTTAATTTTGTTCCTAACATTAATTAACCTTTTGGGGGGTGTGAAGTCATGGTAGCATGAAGATTACCCTGCCCCTAATGTTCAAAGTGCCAGTGTTAGATAGGCTGTGTTTTTTTTTCTTCGGTAGAAGATCACCTCTATAACCCGACAACTACATTTTCAATTTAACACTGAATTAGCATAATAAACCAAAACATGTAGGGCTAAGATTGGGTTAGGAGTTAGAGATCACATTGGCGTGATCTTCGTCTCCAGAGGGTCATAAACATAAATCCTCTTCCTTTTATTGCCTCAGCGAGGAGGGTGTGTTTTCAATCTTGTGCGTTTGTGTGTTTGCTTGTTTGTTTGCGAGCTGGATGACAAAGACTAAAAGACAGATTTGCTTGACATTTTACCCAGAGGGAGATTTTGGCATATACTAGATGTTATGTTACGTGTTTCGCATTATTTAAAAGTAAAACAAAATATAATAATAAACCATTTGGAGTAGCAATGTCACAATTTGGCTATTGCTGCCTTTGGGGGCTCGGTGAGATGAGCAGAGACGCTGAAGTGGAATGCGCAGGAGACGAGCGGCTACAGAGTATTTGAGAGATACTTTGTTGAAGTTGTTGTTAGATTTAGAGGCTGACAATAAAATTAATGGAGAAATCTGCAAACATTTTTCATAAACCTTGGGTACTGTTGTGCCTCGTGGAATTCTGCGATCTCTGACTACTTTCGTTAGCTAGTTAAAACTGTGTCTGCATTTGGCTCTCAAGTTATATTAGTTATTTTGGGGCAGCTCTAGCTCAGGCGGAAGAGCGGTAGCCCCCCCTCCAAACCCAAAGGTTGTTGAATTTCATAATGTTGTGCTGCATGTATGTACTGTATTATTATTATTATTATTATTACTGTATTTCCATCAGAGAAGACTAGGAATGAAGAAAATGATTTATTAGAATAAATAATGTGGGATAATTAATTTTTTAGAAAAGTCTATGTATAACTATAACATATAACTATGTTCCGTTTCTTCTTTTTACAGCTGAACACATTTCTACTTGGATGATCACAATCTGTTGAAATTATGTTTTGGAGAATTTCCATATTTTTTTTTGTTGAATCAGGTTTTGATTATGAGTCCAAAACTTTCTGGTTCCTGGGGGAACTTTCATGCTTCACAAGGCAGAATGCATTACGGTGAACTCTACTGCCTGGTGGCACATGAGGTCTTCTGACATTACTCAACACCCCTACCCCGCATCCCAATCACACACACACACACACACACACACACACACACACACACACACACACACACACACACACACGCACACACACACACAATGCGAGATGCCAAAGCCGCTAGCGAGAAAAAACTGACATAGGTCAATTCCTCCCTTCTGTCTCCATCACCCTCGGTGCCAGCATTAGGAGCAGACTCCCAATTTAATGGTTTAACAAGGTCAGAGAGTTAGGGAGAGTCAGAGCATGAAGGAAATGGGGAGGGGGGGGAGAAGACCTGCTGGGAGACTTAAGAGTGGAAGAAGAGAAACGGCGGAATGGGAGAGTCTGAGTTGGGGTGTGGGGGGTGTGGGGGGGGTAACCAGGGGTTGGGATTTGTAGGGGCGACAGAGAGACAGAAGGAAAAGGCAGTATTAATATTCGCAGACTCCCAGCACTTCCTAAATATTTTATTACTTCCAGCTGTTTGATGTTAAGGAGACACACCAGAGAGACCCCCCCCTCCCCTCCAACCCCCCAACACTCTCACACACACACACACACACACACACACACACACACACACACACTAAAGAAATGCACACATGATCACAAAGGCACGTAAACTCATGCAAATACCAGCATACACTTAACGTCAAAACCTTAAACTCCCGTAAACAGCACGCACACACACACGCACACACACACACACACACAGGCAGCAACTTACTTTGAACGCACACTCGGCACATGTGCACAGCAGGAAACACATGATAAAAGCATGCATGTTTACGGCGCATCAATCTAGTGCAGCAAACCACACGCAGCACGGATTCATCGGCGTAACACGCAAACGTAAAAATACATTTAGAAGGAGTCGCACACACTGATGCACGACACCGACTGTACATACATCATCATTTGTCTTTCAGGAGTTCTGTCACATTCATTCATTTTTTTATTGGCTTATTTACTTATTTGCGGATTCATTATTCCTTGAGCTGACTTTTTTTTTTATTTGCAAGCTGGTTTCCGAGGGGAGAATGGGAGAACATTCATCTTCTGAAGAGAGCAGTCATTAATTCAGTCCAGACCCTTCCTTCAATCACACTCTCTCTCTCTCTCTCTCTCTCGCTCTCTTAGTCAGTCTCTCTGTTTCTTTCTGTCCATCAGACAGATTCTCTGTCTCTGTCTCTACCCAGCAGACTGACGATCTCTCGCTCTGTCAATCCACTTCTCCTTCTTTGTGTTTCCCTGCAGCTTCCCAACCTCCAGGACTGTGTGTATATCTATGTGTCGACTGCATGCGCATGGACGAGTCATGAGAAATGCTTTTCACATCGAACGATGATGCACATCCAGCTCCCCACAGGTGCTTTTGAGATCTTATCCAGACTGAAACACCTTCAACATCTTTGCTGCCGTCCTCTGTGAGATGACAAAGAGCACAACTGTGCACCACAGCCCACATCTGGGACAAAGTGTGGTTACTTCAATGAAAACAAGCAGCGCTTTAAAATCCAGCGCTGGTGTGAGTGATAAATCTCTGACTTTTAAAGCCCATCACATGCCAAAGGACTGCACAGCAGATTATAATACTAGAGAATGCGGATTTTATGACTTTGGAAAGTTATCACAGAGATGTTCATTTTTATGCTCCAGCTCACTTTACAGAGTAATCTACCAAGAATGAGCACTTGTATATACATTTTAGGTTCAAAGTTTATATACACTTATTGAATGAGATGCCAGTAATGGTTGTAACAGTATTATAATTGCTTTTGCAGTCATTGTTTTTCCAAAATCTAGAGAACAGGCAGCACAGCCAGGATTTGGCTGAACGTCAGGCCCCCTGATTCTCCTCTTGTGGCCATTTAATACATGAACGGCTGAGTTATTTTAACTATGACCACCGCTTTAGGCGGAATTGGTCACCCAGATTTTTATTCATGCTGCTACTATGGGTGTCACAGAAGATGAAGCTTGTTCGTTCTTACATTCAGTACGTAACAGGGGATGGATTATCCGCATCTTATCAAGAAATTTCACCCACGCTCTGGAAGGGTCCTAAAGTTGTGTAACTCCTAATCGTTTCTTCAATGTGTTTTTTTTTTTTTTGCAACAAATCCCTGACAGCCACCAACGACTGGACGACCTTACGGTCCTGCATCAGCTGCCATCTCAGCACAAAAAAGCCTCTGACTGTAGTTTCAGTCTTTTTTTCCAACTTATTTTGTAGGCACCCTCTGCATCAGCGACCTCGGCGGTCTCACTAAAATGAATGAGCAGACATTGCAACCTTCTTATTTTTTCTCTCCTTCCTCTCTCTCTCGCTCTCTTTCTCTCTCTCTCTCCTCCGCTGATCCATCTACCCCCCGTGTCCCCGAGCCTGTTAATCAGCGGATTGTTAATGAAGGCCCGAGTTCAAAGACAGGCAGAGAGCGAGAGAGGAAGAGGAGGCACGGAGCTTGAGGATAGGGAGGGGAGTTGGACCAACTGTCTGTTAGTCAAAACATGTCCACTCGTCTGTCTCATCGCCTGTCTTCTCCTCTGATGTGAGTCCCTCACTGAGTTCCCCGTGAGGACGTCAACACAGCGTTTGCTCTTTTGGGTTTCCCTTTCATGTTCCATTAAACTTGAGCCAGAAGGAAAGACAGAGACAGCCAGCAAGTGTGTGAGAGAGATTAATTACATGTTTCAATAATGGAGATTAATTAGTATTATTTAAACATTGACAGTATCAACTAGATGTCGAGCATTTTGCAAGGCACACACAAGAGTTCTCACTCTAATGGGTGAATTCATGTCTCCGCACGACAGCCAAAATCATCTCAACACATCTTTGCCCTCCCTCCACAGCTCCTTCAATGCTACATAAACTCTGCTGGCATACGAAATTGTTGTTTTTGTGCATTTCCTCATATGCTCATCTCTTCCTGTGTTAAGCATTGCCAGCTTGAGATTGTCTCCCTGACATTTATACGTTCTCTTCCAGATTTCCCGGGACATAGACAACCAGGAGCTCCTCTGACTGACACCAGGTATAAGGTGGAAATGGTCAAGCTAAGAGCAATCCGGCATTCTTCTGGCGGATCCCGACACAGAAGTGAAAATATATAAAGAGAAAAATTGAATAGCGGTGTGTGAAGATGTCCCATGGCTACTGAAAAAAAATACCAATGCTCTCCTGCCTTGGCCCCAATTTGAGATGCTGACAGGAAACGAGTGCAGAGAGAGGAAAAGAAGGCAGAGAGTTTCTGGAGAGAGGAAAGCGTGAGCTCTCAAACCACAAGCTGACACCACAAGCCGACTTCACCCTTTTTAACAGCACCACATTTCCCCAAAATGTATCAGACAGCACATGATAGACGAATGGCAGCAAACTCTCTGATAAATCCAAGGACCAGGGTTTCTCTTCTGGTGAGCACAGTCTGCTAGAATCATTTAAAAGAAACTGATGAGATCTCCACAAAAAAAAAACTAAATATAACTAAGATATACTGGCAGTCCTGGCCAAACATGCTTAACCACATAGACAGATTATAAGTACACGCTTCATGTTACACACCCACAAACACACACTCACACACAGATGGTAACAGAACAGGTGAACTGAGCTCCGATTCACTAAGGTGGCAAAAGTCGACACATTACTAATTTAACCTCTATTACAGCCATTCACAGGGGGAAAAATAAAATTCAGCTTTAATGACCGTTATGTAACGGCAGAGAAAAACAAGGCGGATACGAAATAAACCTAATTCCCTTCAGGGTGAAGTTTCAAACGTACGTTTCTTGTCTGTTTTGTCTTCTTTACAAAAAATCAGTCTAAATGTTGGAAAAGCACACAATAATGCAACTTATAATATGTACTTATATATATATACTTAAAATATATGCTAAAAATGTAATGGACATATAGGAATAAATAGAAATACTCAAGTTAGTACAGATACCAAAATTCTGAACTAATAATATTCAATGAAGTATTTGTAATTCATTACTTAAGCGACCCCTCTCTTGGTTCCCATGCTGCAGAACCAGCAGAGAGGAAAATAAAAGAGATTAAGTGCCATGAAAGGAAGTTAACTTGTGAAAAAGTTGTGTTCCTATTTAGAATGGTCTTTTTTCTTAAAACAAATCAATCTGAGAACTTAAAATTGACATTTTGTCCTCAAAGCTGTTGAAAACAGGAAAAAAAAAAGGGGGTAAGGATCAGAGAAACTTTGACAAGGGCCAATGGAACTAGATGACTGGGTCCAAAACTTTAGGTGTTGCTGGGTGTTCCCAGTACCTTTCAATGTTGTTGGAGAACAGATGATTGGGTCGTGGGCAGGAAAGTCTCACTGATGTTTGTGGGAGTGAAGAATGGCCGCTGGAGTCCAGAAGGGCTACTTTATTAGCACTTTGAGATTTGATCCAAATGTAAAGTGCATTATAAAGTAAATGTATTCTTATTATTATTTATTACTTTGGGCACAAATACCTGAAAGGTTAATGTTGGTCCTACATAGAAAGATGTCAGAAAACACCTTCACAGAGAAGTTATGGCAGCAAAGGAGAGACCTACAAAATATAAGGCAGGCGGTTTTACTGTTATGCCTCAAAGGTGTATGTGATCGCGACTAACCCTTCATGCAGAATCACTGTGGGACTTCCCTGGACCTGGACCCAGGCGTGTGGGGTAATCCATTCTAACTGGTGCAAATGATTAGTGAACAGCACAAGTCCGTAAACCAGGACTATCTATCTTCTTGTGAAGCGGGTTTCCTTCTGTACCATCTTCCAGTTCATGGCTGAACACATCCTGACTCTTGCGAGATGCCTGGTGTGAACCTTCCGTCTATCCGGAAAAATGTTTGCTTGAGATGTATACTCAAGTAACAAGATCTCTGGTTGAACCCCCACAAGACGGAGAGGAGGAAAGTGATGAAAAACCAAACAGCGGGCATCCGCCTTACACTTGGCTCGACGGGGTGCATCTGTGTGTGTGTGTGTGTGTGTGTGTGTGTGAGTTGGATATGTGTGTGTGTCTGTGTGTGTGTGTGTGTGTGTGTGAGTTGGATATGTGTGTGTGTGTGTGTGTGTGTGTCTGTGTGTGTGTGTGTGTGTGTGTGTGTATGTTGTGGATGTTTGTGAATCCGTTCTCCAGCAGGACCTCTAGATCAAAACCACAGCCCACTTTCCCTCCCCGTGTTTCTCTCTTTCTCTCTCTTTCTTTCTCCATCTCTCCTCCCCCTCTCTCATTAAAAACTTCAGGCCCTGGCTTCTAATTAAATCCCACTTGAAAAGTCTTAAAGTCAGCCTCAGATTGATTCAATTTGCATTTCTGAACAGAGAACATTGCCTAAAAGGATTAATAAATTGGACGAAAAAATGCCTTCTCTCTGTGCCATGCCGTCAGAGCTTGTAAGACAACATCCAACGAGAACCCCCCCCCACAAACGTCTATCCAACATATGCTCTTACTCCCTCTCCCTCGCTCTCTCTCTCTCTCTCTTGCATGTCCCTCCCAGGATGCCAGCAGAGATGGGAAGTGTGTATCAGAACTCTATGTGTGTTTGTGTCCATGCATATCCTCGTCTGTGGAATGAGCACAGAGTCCTCTGAGGCACAGTCAGAGAGTAGCACTCGCATTCTAACACTCGCTGTGTGTGTGAGGGCTTGTGTGTGTGAGTGTTTGTGTGTGTGAGTGTCTATTTGAGCCTCCGTGTGTGTCTGGATGTGTGTGTGTCTGTGTGTGTGTGTGAGTGTTTGTGTGTGTGAGTGTCTATTTGAGCCTCCGTGTGTGTCTGGGTGTGTGTGTGTGTGTGCGTGCGTGTGTGTGTGTGTGTGTGGGAGAGGGGCGACTTTCTTTGGAGCCTGCCAGAGAGTTGAAAGTGACACGGAGGCACGGTGGGAAAAGATCCTCGCTGCTCTGTCTGTGTGTGCAGAGACAGACCGTGGCGGTGGAGCCATGCCACCTACAGCAACATGTTTGGAAGTCCAGAAACACACTGCCAGCTAAGAGAGCCAGATTCAATTAGTGCGGTAAAATGAAAAGAGCAAGTGAGACATTTCTAACAGACTGAAAATTAATAACATTGCCAGCGGAAAAGAGCAAACGTTAAATATGAGGGGTTTGGCGTAAAAAGGTTTGTTTCAAAATTCTACTTTTTATATTTGTGCTATATGTACGCTGGGGAACTTACCTCTGAAAGTCTTCTGATGACAACCCTCCACAGTATTTGTATCTGCAAATCAAAAGTCTTTCTATGATATGCATGTGTCAACTTTTGGCAGATCTTTTCAGTCTCAACCTTTGACATAATTAAAAATAAACCTCTTCTCTAATTCCTCGTCATGTATCATGTGGTTATTATAACATGCTGTATTTAACACCTTATAATGTTCCTTAAGTAAATCATAGCCTAGTTTTGACCCCGTTTAATGTTTAATGGTACTTTTCTTCACGCAGTCGTCATGCTATATGATTAATTATATTATTAACCAAGTATTACCAATCATTTCTTCTTCTTTTTTTTTTAAATACTCTGAGCTTTATCTGTCCAGTTTTTGAACCTTTGGAACATCTGATTTCTATCAGATATGAATGTTGGGTGGGACACGCTGTCATCGCACAGGACCAGGATCAGGACTCAACCAGAACGGTTCTAAGTCCCAGAATTTTACACAATTAAAGAAAGAAAAGGCAACATGAAACTAATAGTGATGAGCAGACGTCTGAGAGTTTGAAGAGAATACTGCCCACCCAAAATGATGTCAGCACTTATAAAGCGCGTTATAAATTAAATGTATTATTATTATTATTATTATTATGTGTGACCATGAATAAAGGAAGGAGGGTAGAGTTAGGTGGCAGAATAATCTGGTCCAGTTTTGTATTAAACAACACTGACCCCTAGTGGTCTTAGTTAGAATCATCCAGAATAGTCAATGACTGGTGCATGTTTGCATGTGTGTGTGCGTGTGTGTGTGCATGTGCGTGTGTGAGTTAATTTATGTCTCTGCAGTAGAATGATGAATACATGAGGTGAGTGCATGTATTTCTGTGTGTGTGTGTGTGTTTGTGTGTGTGTGTGTGTGTGTGTGTGTGTGTGTGCGTCGGCCTCCTCCAACAGTATATGCACAATCATTAATTCATTAGACATCAGGACAGCATCTGTGTTTGTGTGTGTGTTTGTGTGTTCTAATAATGGTGCGGGTGTACTGGGGCTTCCTTTGATGCGATGAAGGCCGACAGGCGTGAAACAGGTCCAATCAGGCGTGTGGGCGCTGCCAATTAACCCCTTTCACCGTGTGAAACCAAACATAATTGCCTTGGGTGCAGGAGGCTGCTGGGCCACGGCCTGCCCAGCGTAGGTTGAAATGGGCATTAGCGGTGCCGCCAGGTGACCATTACACACAATTGAACTGCTGGGTGTTTCTCCAAATCACATAGTTAGCGTTGTTACCCAGATCTAATTGGCACGGCATTACCAAATGGTCCATATTTCAAATTTTCCCAACCACGAGAATATGTGGACTATCCTCGGAGACATTGCACTGAAAGGCTTATTGTTGCAGACATTCTACATTTCAGTGATATTTCACTCTGGGAGCGTGGATTAGGTTATGTTTGATATTTACTGTACATTTAGACATTGCCATAATCCTGTACATGTTATTCTAAAATCCTTAACGGGAGAAAATAGCGTTTAATAACTTAAGTTGTGTTCATCATGAGGCAAATAACCTACATTTTAAGTCAAATATCCCAAAATAGAGCAAAATATGGAGGAGATTAAATCATTGCGGTCACGCTGCAATAACTACATTAACTAATCTTCCATTTTTATACCCTTTTTTCTTACTCATATGATCAATCAACGAAAAATCACTTCAAATAAAAGAGCTGATTAAAAAGTGAGGACGTTCCTGCTATAATGTTTTATCCACTCAGCAGTCGGAGCAGTACATGATGGAATCAGAGATCGTTGTTTTTTTTTTAGATGGAAAATAAAATGATTTTTTAAAATAAAATTGCAATACAAAACTCTAAATGTTAACCACCTTTTTTAAATTAGAGAAATGTTTTGGTCTAACGTATGTCTCAATATTACAACTTAAAACAAACCATATTTCCGTAAAAAATATATTTTTTTATACATATATTTACATTCATGCCTTAATTTACATACATAGAATATAAACGACTATTCAAATTGCATAAAACTCGTCATTAATATCCATTGAACCTCTTCGGTTGAACTGTGAAATGAATCTGATTCCACTTTCCAGTAACAATAGACTAAATATAAGTAGGATATATAAGTACAATCCATTTAAACCAAGACAAAAACACCCAATAATAAGGAATTAACCATTGATGCACACTCTTTTATTGTATAAATAACAGAAAAGCTGCTTACTGTTCACTTTCTGGGCAGGATAAAGTACTTTTTTTTAAAGAAATGTGTCAACCTTGCTACATAGGTATTAATTAATTGTAAATATGTTGGCATTGATGAGGAGGAATATCCGAGTACAGATAAGTAACAGAAATCCAATGACACCCATCTTGGGCTATATTATAATAAATAACATACCACAAATACAGTAAATAAGCCCTGAAATGACTGTAAAGTTGAATAATCACTTCATAAATATAGAGCAGAATCTATTGCAGGGCCACTGCAGTGAACAGTTTTAGTTTTATTGGTAGGGTATATCCATTACAAGCCACATGCATTGCATGATTATGATTATACAGACTTGTATAATCATTGGTTATGATTAACAAATGGTAAAAATATTATTGTAGTATAAAAAAAAAGACAAAAATGTAGAAGGCACTTAGAGCCTTCTATTGTTTTTCTTTAATCATCTCATTTTAAAGGATAATACTAGATTAGATGCTTCTGATTTCATGGATAAGACAACAACGCTTGAACAGAAACTAAACAGTGATCTTATTGGGATCACATCCACTTATAATATTACAATCTTTCTTTCTCTTTCTGCTGTTTAGTAGTGAATAAGAGATCCAAAATCTGCACCCACACCTGGAACACCTCAATATTCAATCAATCTTTCAACCTATTGTAATGCATTGTTTTGCAATCTCCTGTGTTTTGAGCAACTATGTTGCCTGAATGCAGTTCAAACGTATCTTAAATCTTTGGAGGAGGCCACATTGGTTCTACTAAACATGGAGAAATTCTGCAATGTACAGCAGATCAACAACAAAGTCCTTAGTAGCAAGCAGAAAGTTACTAATCTAGAAACAACACCATCTGTGTTTCTTAACGACTTAATGACCTCACCATGAAAAAGGCCATAAATTTCCCACAAATGTGGAAAGAAATGTATTTCTATACATATTTTATTTCTTTGCAGCATCATGCATTTGCATGCATTAATTTAATATCTTGGACACCCTACAAATCTACCATAGAATGAATCATTTTCCTGTGGTGTCCACCAGAGGTCAATCTTTGGCAGTTAATTTTTCAGCATATACAATCTGCCACTGGAACATATTATAAACAGGGTCAGTCAAGCAAACGCTTTTTAAAAAAATAAGATATAGTGACTCAAAGTGTGCTGAACCAAACATTTTAGCAGAACATTAAGGGTTTACAAATATGAGTGTCAATGCCTTATACCAAGACCAAAAAAAATAAAAAAAATAATATATATATATATATATATATATATATATATGGATCAAACTAAATGTGTATTATCTATCTAAAAAATAATTTCACATTTTTTGCCAGTCTTTTCTTTGACAGAAAACACTGGTTATCTAAAGTAAGAGGATAATTATTTCCTTAATTAATAAAAAAAAATATTTTCTTCTGATTAAGCTTATTTACAAATCTATCCCCAACATAAAAAAGGTAACCTGGATACCAGGTAAATTTCACTGACAGGTTAAATCGTGATATTTATTCCATGATATTTTGTCATGTCCTTGTCGGCCGATGCTCCAAAGAACCACTAGGTGTCGTTGTTCTGTTATTTTTCCATCACTCTCCAGTCTGGCTTTTTTTTATACTGCCCATCAAAACATGCTGGCCGATCACCCCCTCCTCATCGTCGGCTAGCAAAAAAAATGGCGGACTAAATCCACAATAGAAACAAACACATGTTTCAAAGCGAATTTAACGTCCAAGGCGAACTGTAAAGCGTTTAATTTGAACCTCCGTTCGCCGGCTCTCCTCCGTGTTCTCCGATCCTCTAATGCTAATATTTATAATCGGGCTAACGAGCTAACTAGCCACCTAGCATGCTAAGCTAGCATCCTCCTCCTCAGTGGGCATGTCTGCACAGCCGAGCCCATTAACATCATAGTATGCTGGATGTGGCGTCTGCACTGAGTGCAAGCACGTTTCATATCCATTCAGTCTTATTCTTGTCTACTGAATGCCCTAAAAAGACACCGTCAACGTAGAGGTAGCTTTAAAATATTTACTCAGCCATACAAATGCAGATTTAGTACACGAGTTAGCATGTGTTGGCTGAGTGTTTTGAATGAGGATCAACAACGTCGGACGCGATATTTTGGCTAAAATATGGACACGGCGTCTTGTGTTCATGAGGAACATGTGGTCCTGGCTGGACGGTGAGTTTACAGCAGAGAGCAACAGGAGGGAGGTGTAGCCGCCAGCCGTCCTGTCACTTTTCTACACGGAAATAGAGGAAAGCAGCGGGCCGCTGTAAGTCGGACGCCATCCCCTCACCGGAGGAAAAAGGCGCACTTCCATTGAAGAGGAAATCAACCGGAGAGGAGAGGAGGGACGCTGCTGATCGGTTATGAAGTTTTAAGGTCGGTATGCTTCTATGAACAGCATCACTCCAACCCCTTGGTCCCCCTGATTTTAATTCTTTTCATGTAAGTTCATTTATTATTATGGGATGTTGGTCGGCAGATGGTTAACAAGTGTATATCTGCTGTATGTCAATGTCTGGTGCATTCCTTACTTCTCACTTTAGGGCTTTATGATGTGTAACAGGTTTAAATGATACCTATATAAACAACTCTAAAACAAAGTTTAGATCACAAATGTTTATATTGTTTTGTATGTCTTATGTTTGACTGGTCACTATGGAACAGGGGAAAGAACCACTTAATGTAATGTTTTCTCAAATAATAATGTTCATTATCACACAGTACAATCAAACGGGTCCAATTGGAGAATTTGACCCATCCCCGAGGAGCAAAGTGGGGTTCAGGTTCTTGTTCAGGAACTCTAAAAACATGCTGATTGGGACACACACACACACACACACACACATACTACTTCAGGGTAGCCGTCTTGAACCACCTGTGTGTTCAAGAACCAGGCAATAAAACATTTGCTACTGTACCACAAGGACACAGCATGAGTTGCCTGTGCTACACCTTTCCTCGCCTTGCATTGCCTTGTGGGAAATGTTGGTGCCTCATTTCAGAGGCTTGAAATCATTGTATTTTGTCAGGAAAAGTTATTCTACATATTCAACTTTCATTCCTGATTCCCACCAAAGCTTATCGTCATCTCCTTCAATAACCTGTTCTGTATCAGAGTTTTTACGTTTCATGATTCAACATGATTGTAGCTCAGGGGGTCGAGAGGTCATCCCCCACAATAAGAGGATCGGTGAATTCATCTCCAGGTTGCTTGAGCTTGGCCCATCCCCAATTTGTTCCCTGAGCGCTTCACAGACTGCCTGCTGCTCCTTAGGAATGGGTCGAATGTAGAGAAATAATTTCATAATATCATAAATAGTATTCATTATCATTAGCATATGGCTACGTTCCCACTGCGGCAAAAGTCTGAATTTTTCAAATCAGACCCAGGCCACTTTCATATGTGGTCCTAAGTCGGTTATATATCGGATGTTTTTCAAAGCGATCTCAGTCTGAACGGTCGTGTCGCATTTCATCCCACTTTTACGTCGTTTAAGTGAGACAGACGTCACATGTCTGCGCCGGAGGAGGCGGGACGCGGCAAGATCAATTTGTGCTCTCTTTTTTCTTAATCTTCTTCCCTTTATCACAATTTTGTCGGCGCCGATTGTACAACAGCTTTAAAATTGATACACACACGCTGACGTGTGTAGCATCCATATTCACTTCGGTAAACACGGCGCGCTGCGTGGGACGTCACGTCTTCTTCTGCGCATGCGGGTCACTTCTGGGCCGTAGACTGTTCGCACTGGAATCTGATGGCGCTCGCATTTAAATTATAACGTGAAAAACCACGCAAACAAAATCGGATCTCAGCAAAAAAATCGGAATTGAGCATGGCGACCTGCAGTGTGAACTTCGCCAAAGTCAATGATGTCGTGTGTCGCGTCGCCCACACAGAACACGTGAAGGCAGACACGGGGTCCATATCCTGATTATGCTGGCGAATGAACTCAAAAGAGACAACTTAGCAACAGAAGTGTCATTCATTCATTAAATCATTATCTTTAACCGCTTATCCTGCTCAGGGTGGGGGAGGAGAAGTGTCATGAAACAGTCAAATTATCTTATATCTTTTTGATGTGTGGCATAACTGATACTGACATTTCACAGAGGGTGACATTCGCCCACAGATGCAAACCTGTCCCCACCCTATGGCATTTTAGGAACGACCAAGACTGCAGAGAATGTCCCTATTCTATCTATCTATTCTATCTATCCTATCTATATTATTTATATTATCTATATTATCTATCTATCTATCTATCTAGAAGCAGGTTTTTTTGGCAATTAATGCAATGTACACTAAATAGTGGAATGGACTGGACACAATGAACACACCTAGCGTCTTGCTGTCGCTTTTGTTTAATTTCACATATTTCATTAAAATGATTTTACCATACATAAAAAAAATGATTATGATAATATATGAATGATTGAATAAAATGCAAGTAAAAGCCAATTATGCCAAACTTTATATTCAGTAGCGCTATTTTAAATGCTATTGTTTACTGCAGTAAACTGCAAACAACAAACATGATAAACGTCCCTATAAGCGGGTTGTTTGGATTTTGAATGACCGAAGAAAATCCGCAGAAAGTCCCGGTTATATCAGCAGGGATGAGAACACGGAGAAACGTGTTCATAAGAAAACAGACAACAAAATTACCGCTCCTCCATTTTTTTTTACAGTTTAATTCTTATTGCATGTTGAGGAAATGGGTTTTTAATGAGTTTAATTTGGATTTCAAATAATTAAAACATGGGATGCAAGTGCTAATAAATAAATAAACACTGAAGGTACAGAACTGTTTTGTCTCTGACGAGGCATTTTCCTGCCCAAAGTGTTTTGCACTGATCAATGGGTACTATAATATAAAATAATTAAAAAAATAGGTACATTATTAATAGAATTTTGAGACCCTGACTCGCTGTACCTCATCAGAAAATGTCCCTGGCATAGTCACAGTCCTCAAAATGAACAAATAAGTGGTGCATTGCTGTAACGGTGGTTTGGTGAAGACCTGTCAGCTCCTTCGCCTGATGCAAAGAGGGAAATAAGGAAATCCTCCAATTTAGAAACGACATTTGCATCATCCTGTGTCCCACTTGTCTTTGTTGCAAATCTCCATTTTTGACTTTGTCTGAGGTGTGAGCATGTTCATCAGGAGAAAAAAGATTTGTGATCAGACTATTAAAAAAGCTTATGACACATGAAATTGGCAAAAATCAGACTTAAAAAGATCAGGTTCTATGTGATTTTTTTCTTTTCAAACCCTCGGGAGGATAGACTTGTGTCACATATCGGCTACGTTCACAGTTTAAGCCATATAGCTCAGTTCCAAATTTCTTGCTCCTAACAGATTTGGTTATGGAGAAGGTCATTGATGGTTCACGTTCACGAGGTACTAGATAAAAGCTGAATCTAGCTCCAGATCCACGCATCTGCTGATTAATACATCTTTGCATGACTCATCTGCCTCACCCAACATCAAAAAACGTCATATTATTGATAAACGCATGGTATTCAAATCCAAATGGAATTGCTAATAAGGAAAGTCCATGATATTAGGCTCTTGAGAATGAAAAGCACTTCATCAGTTATTCAAGAGGAGCTTGAACTGCAGACAATCTGTCTCTCTCCTCTCTCTCCTCTGACGTCATTTCATTTTCCAGTCCTGATTTCATACATATTAACAAAAAGCCAGATCCGATTAAATGCATTTGTATCGAACGGCCACGAATTTGATACAATTATTTAATTATATTACCAAATATGATAGTGACTCAAATCACACGTGAAAAAATCTGATAATTTGCTTTTGCACAAGTACAAAAAAAAAAAAGTAATATTTGTGCCACATTAAGGCAAATTCTTTTAATACTATAGTATTAACATAATTTGCCTTAATGTGGCACAAATATTACTATATTTATTACTATAATATTTGTGCCACATTAAGGCAAATTCTTTTAATACTATATATATATATATATATATATATATATATATATATAGCTCAATTTTGAACCTAGATACTTTTATGTGGTTAATCATTTATGTTAGAGGAAAAGAAACAGCAGCTGCTCTTACAGTTTACCCTTTAGATAATATCCGTCACAGGTTTTCCCTGTTTCTGTCCCAGCAGGGGAAAAAGAATTGTAGAAAAATTAGAGTTTTATATTGAATTCAGGGAACATCCATCCATTCATTTTCTTCAGCTTATCGGCGGTTGGGTTTTAATCGACCCAGTGTTCCCGACAGGATTTAGAGAAACCACGCGGGGGTTGAACCTTAGGTTTTCTGGGGTATCCCGGGGAAGAAACTGTACGGAGCTTTTAAAGTTATATGAATCAATCTGGTGAACTTTGAGCTGTAAATTAAGAGGCTGAACTTTGTGCTCTTTGAACACATTGGTTGTCCTGATAGGAAAAGTGACATGACAAAAAGTCACACTCACAATGCATGATAAACGTAATTCTCCGCAGTTCACAATGGTTAGTGAATAATAATAATTGACTGGATCAAAAAAAATGGTTACCTGTGTTGAGCTGGTTTATGTTTTAAACAATAAAAATATCATTTCTGGTGTTTGACAATTTCCCACACTGTCCCTCCGTCAAGGTCGCCTGCCTCCACTGCTGCCCCTCCCTCTTAAAACAGATGCGTTAATTCCACCTCATTATCATTACAAATTAATTGTTAAACGTTTCATGATGAACCAACTTTCTCCTCGGAGTGCTGAAAATAAGGGGGGGGGGGTGTATGCAACCAAACAACCATTTTAGAAGTATCAGTATATTCTCTCTCAGCTCATGTTGTTTTGTTCTTTCTAGAGTTTTCTCCGAGCTTGACGGCGACATATTTCTTCTATTTCTCATTTCTGTCTTTATTGTTAATACAATTTCCAAATCGTTTCATAAATTCAATATCGCAGGAACAAAAAAAAACAATTCTTTGTTTATATTTCATACCGTTTTGGATGGTTCAAACAAAAAGCAATAACTGCGTTTTGTGGATTTATTTATTTATCATAAATGTATTTATTTATTCATTTACAGCGAGGGCGAGTGTTGCATTGTGAGCGTGGTCAGTATCGCTGGAGCATGAGGAAACCTGTGCAACAGAAAGGTAAGACCTTATTATTCTATTATATGCGTGACAGCACTATTTAATCTAAATATTTCTTACAAACACTTATTAATAGTAGTGTGTGGGTAAAAATAGAAATATGGATTGCTGTCATTTCCAGCCAGTCCTTTCCTTTTTCTCTGTGTCTTGTAAAAACCCTGTGATCCCAGACATCCACTGAGCGTTGCAGATATTTCAAGGCACTGACTGATGTAAAAAATCCCCTGCAGACGTAACTCTATGTTTATCCGCTGCTCTAGCTATAGAGTGGAAAGATGCCAGAAGAATCAAGCATGCCCGGAGTGGACGTCCCTCCCGGGTGCCCTCACAGTACCAAGGTAAATAACCAGCAGCAGCCGGCGACACGGCGACGTATCAAGTAGGTCTGGTGCAGCTCCAGCAGGATTTGCCTCTGCCTCTGCTTCGTTTCATTAATCATCACGAGAAAAGGGTTTTCTACAAATGTTGTTAAAAGATTTTAAGTCCTGGATCTCTTCGTTGTTGTTTTTTTTGGTCAGGGACTCACGTGAGTTAGTATGTAAGATTCCATCCCAAAATCCAATAAAATTTCAGCTTTTTTCCAAATTTACTCTAGAGGTAAAACATTTGAACACCCGGATGATCGTCTGCTGCTCAGGGCTTGTTTCGGTATGAGCTTAGAAAGGCAGAGCAGTCCCACTCTGGACAATTCCATGCCGGTTGCTCACATGTGGCAGACACAGAGTCTGGCGTTTCAGAGAACACACACAAGTACACACACCGTAAACATGAGATTTATTTTCACAGTGAATGAAGAAAGCACAAATCTCGCAATTTGTATTACCTCCGAGGCCCAAAGATACCGGAGAGGATCAACCACATAACTTCAACAACAAATAATCACACACTTAGCACTCTTTGGAACGTACCACATTTTTAGATCAACTTTGGTGTCCCGAACGTTCTCCGTCCGGACGTAATAAAGTTGATACTCGATGCCAGCGAAGAAAATTGCAAACTGTGCACCTCTGCTTTTCACAACAGGATGATTTCACCTTCACATGATATGTTGTCATACGATATTAAATCTCACCGCGCATCTCGTTCTTCTCCAGGGCATTTCAGCTGGGGTAAGTATCTGAAAGAGACGGGTGGTGTCGCCGCGCCCTCTTCCTGCTTCAGACAGGTGAGAAACCCGGAGAGTTTGATTATTCATTCATAACGCTCTGCCATCAATCTCCAGCTTACACATGTGTGATGTCGCCACCCAGAGCCAAACGCCTCCGCCCAATGAGTTCAAAGCAGGGATGAAACTCGAGGCACAGGACCCGAGAAACACCACATCCACCTGCATTGCCACGGTGGTGGGCCTGACAGGCTCACGGCTACGGCTGCGCTTAGACGGGTCTGACAACAAGAATGACTTTTGGCGCCTGGCGGACTCCTCGGAGATCCAGCCAATCGGCAGCTGTGAGAAGAACGGGGGCATGCTGCAGCCCCCGCTTGGTGAGGACACGCCCACAAACACATCACATCACTGTCCCGTCCTTTTTCCACCTTTTTCACTTTTTCCCCTCATTGACTGACAGCTACAGAATGTCAGTGTGACGGGAAATTCTTATAAACAACATCGTGACCCAATTATAAAGTCTCACACTCGCTGCACTTCTCTTTTGAATACTAAAAGGCAAAGACAGAAGATTGCTGGTTTTGACTATCATAACAAGGTGCTGTTGATTGTCATTATGTAGTCAGATTACAGTAATACAAAACAAAGCAAAGCAGCAAAGTGAGACGTTTGAGCAACTGAAACCACAGAAATTAAATTTTTTTCTTGAAAATTACCATAAATTGTTGCAGCTCCCAAGTTTGTACATAATTTGGCTTGATCATTTTCAGCTTGTTGTTCACACAATACTCGGATATTAAGCAGATGAGATTCTAACATAATTGTTCTCTTTCAGGCTTCCGTCTGAATGCGTCTTCGTGGCCCATGTTTCTTTTGAAAACACTAAATGGAGCTGAGATGGCACCCTCCCGCATCTTCCACAAGGTACCTGTACTCTGTTTTTCGAGGAGAAAACAAGAATAGTCTGTATGTTTTAGTTTTTCGTTTAAGAAATGAATATTGAAAATCAAAAACGAGTGGTTATTACATTTTTGAATCAATATTGAAAAGTAAGGCGTTTTTTTCCTTTTCAATATCAAATAAGGTTGAGAGAAGTTTTAAAACTGGTGTTGGTTTCATTTTCTGATTTGATTATAAAAAATACAAAATAAAATCACAAGGAGACAGAACGGAAATAAGTGTTTGGTAGATACACCAAATCAGAAATCATCATTCTGATATGGTGGACGAAATAATCATTTTTCAAATTTCTCTAATCCATATTTGATGGTGAAAAACGTCTCGTCTTTCTATTTTGATTCACGTAACTCAAAACGAGAAATCTAGAATTATCACAAATTTTTCGTTTTTCAATATTCGTTTCTGAAAAGAAAAACGTAATACCAAAACATACACTGATCAAGAATGATTAGTTGTCACGGTTTCCCAGTATAAATATTTGGTATCATAAAAGAGAGCAAATAAACGACCTGCGTTTAGTTGATTTCACATCGCATCCCTGGTTGAAATGAATGCACATGAACTAAGTCACGCCAACTTAATACTAGACTCCTTTTTTTCCCGTCTATGTTCTCCAGCAGGAGCCTCCCGCCCCGGAGCAGAACTCCTTCCAGGTGGGCATGAAGCTGGAGGCAGTGGACCGTAAAAACCCACACTTTATATGTCCCGCCACGGTGGGTGCCCTGCGTGGTGTCGAGGTGCAGGTCACCTTTGATGGCTGGCGGGGGGCCTTTGACTACTACTGCCGCTATGACTCTCGTGACATCTTCCCTGTTGGCTGGTGCACCCTCACCGGAGACAACCTTCAGCCACCTGGAACCAAAGGTCTGGACTTAAACAGTACAGAAAACGTATCATTGCCTCCACCGAGGAGGATAAGGAATCTGTTTGGTTTGTCCTTTAGCAGGATTACTCAAAAACTACCACAAGGATTATCATGAAAATGAAGTCATGCTGGGCGGTTAGCATGGAGCCACAGCGGCTCGATGTAAAGCGCTTGAGCAGCGTTTTATGGCGCTTCATAAGAACAGTCCATTCAAGAACAGTCCTACAAGTACCTGTGAAGCTTTAGTTTGGATCCAGGTAATGAAAGGATTTAGCGGAGCAGCGATCAGTACCCGGCACCTTAGAAAACAAGGTCTTTTCTCATTGGTTACTAAATAATTATTAATACAAAGTAAAAAGAATATTACATATATTATTTTTCTCCTTTGGCGGGAGCAGTTTTCTTGGGCTATAAACTTATTTTCTCTACTAACAAAAGGAGCAAATACCAAGGAACCAGAGTAATCAATTTGTTATAGCAGAAATCTAAAAGTGGAAGAAGTGGATTCAGGACTTCTCAACCGTGACCTTGTGTGTGGTCGTCTTTTAGAATCTACAGCATGGAAAAAAAGGAAGGAAATGGGGAGGCAGGACCTGTCTTTGTGGCCTTCCAGTGTTTTTGTGAAGGTCTGGCACTCACCCCTTTGGCAGAGGTCTGCCGTGACGTGGTTGAAACGAACTTAGTTGCGCCCCCAAATGCCCCGTGTTGACACTGTGGCTCGCTGTCTCATCAGATACTTGGTGTGGCGTTGAGTTAAGCAGGGGATAGAATCAAAGAGAAAAGGCAGGAACATGCTGTGAAAGTTAGACTGTTTACATTGTCTGCAGATGTTGGGAGGGGAGAAGAAGAGAAGGGAGGGAAAAGGAGGAGCCTCGAGAAAGAGGAAGAGTGGGAGAGGAGGGCAGGCCAGGAGAAGAGGGTGAATCTGAGGACAGCTGTGCAGACAACCACTCATTTTTGGCTTTCTCATTTGCTAAAGAGGTGAGTAAAGATGAATGGAGTTAGAGAAATGGAGTTTGACTGGTAGACTGAGAGTCTTCAGTCGTTACGTTCCTGTTATGTGAAGCTGGCAGTGGTGGTTCTGTGAACCCGGTGAACTCTGAAGTGAGCTCGGGGTAGAGGGAAAAACAGGAGGCTTTGCTTGTTATCCCTTTGTTTGGCTGCATTTACAACCAAAACCTTTGATCAATGAATACCGCCTTTAATACTTATTAGATTGGGTTTGTTCAATCTGGATCAGGGTCAATCGGGTGTCTTGTTTTCTTTTATTATTATTTTTCCTAGCGTCCCTGCGGCTCCTGTTGAAGTATCTTACCCGCTGAGCTTTGTATTGATTGGTGTGTCTGCAGAAACCATGTTTAATAAAAACAGCCAGGGCTGTGACTTTTAAATGGCCTATTATATACTTATAATCTGCGCCTGCTGATCCCGGATGAATAACTGTGAGTAACTGTGTGTGTGCGTGTGTGTATGTGTGTTCACAGGTGCGTGTGAAACCACTTCTTCTGTGGTTCTGTACTGCACACACTCTGGATGCTTTACCAGCTGTTTTGGCTTGTATACAGTACGGCGCCTGCTAGGCCTATTTATCCCCTAACTTAGACCCTCTCGCTGAATGATTTATTCATGTGATTCCTTCAGTTCTTGTCCATAAAGGAATGATGGGGGGGGGGCTGTTCCTGGGTGGGACTGGGAGAGCTATACATTAAGACGGTCCTCAGGCGTTTGAAGTGTTTTGCACATTTCTTTTTCTGATTGTCAACAGCAGGGACTTTTATGTGGAGCCAAAGAAAGTCATCTTTAACTACCTAAAGTTTAGCAGTTCCTGGTTTCCCCTACTTCATCATCCTCTTCCTCCGTATGTCAGGGATCATAGTTTATTGCCTGTTTGAGGGGCCCCCTAGATGTGACCACCATGGTACTTCAGTCACAATACGTTACGATGATTTTAAACATTTTGTAATCTGCTGTGTATCCCGATAACCCATATCACGATATATTGCTGTTTATCGCATTCAACATGACTTAATCGGTCTTTTCATCTCTTTTGGATCACATGAAGTAGACCCACTGGTCTAAAATGTGTCGTAAAAACATTTTTGCCTGAAAGCTAGACTCTGAAGACTACTGAACTAATTTGAGATGATATTTGTTTTTATTGTCCCTGAAGGGAAATTTGTTCTGGCTTCTGTCCAACTACAATTTCACTGAAAGCACAGAGGAAGTAGAAATGGAATGATTTCGCCGACAGCACACACTCAATACATCACATTCACACGGATAGGCCCAATTACCTTTCAGGTATTCATTTGTATATTTCTCAGCACAGTGATGAATTACACACATCATTTGTATTACGTGGATAAAAGCATATTGCATTATGGAGTTATTTTTGAGGAACTTAATGGACCGGTGTAAGATTAGCTACCCCCTCCACATCTGGAAATATGAAAGCGAGTCTCTGATTAGAAGTACGTGAGACGGCATTCACCAGTAAGATGATGAGCTGCTGTAATCACATGAATCCACCGCCAGTGACGTCCAGGCATCAGAACTTAATGTTCTCCAACTTAACTTTACGCCTCGCTTCTCTTCAGACCTTAGTCAGGGCTATGTCTGTGAAAAAATGTGGCAACAGAGTCTCATACCTTTCCTTCAGGGTCTTCAGCAGAAAACTAAAGTCCTTATTTCCCCACTAGGTTGTCTGGTCATAGGTTCATAGGTTCTTTGAACATGAAGTAGGTGTTGCTTCCGTAGCTCACGCTGAATCGGGGAGCAGCTCCGAGAAGTGTCTCCAGCGTTGGTTGTTTTTTGTTGGCTTTAGTTTAACGAAAGCTTTCCTGACCTCAGTGAACGTTATGTCCTGATTGTGGTGTCTGAGGTGAACCCTCGTGTTCGTTATATCAGTGCATTACTCTCATACGACATGCCTTTCATTCGGCATCTTCATCTCCTTCAACCCGTCTTTCCTCAGCTTCCTCTCGCTCACTGACCGTCACCTCGATGACCTCACCAGCAAAAACTCCACGGCGTCATGAAATCATTGATTTTATTTTCATTGGTTCGCTCCTATGTACAATATTGCCACGCTAAATATTCCCCCCCACACACAGCCCACCACAAACAACGTTTGTTTTTAAATGACATTCTTGTCTGATTTTAAAAGCCTTTAAAGGTACATACAGGGATTTCTTGCTGCCCACCGGTGTTTATTGGGCCAAGCAGATAATAGAGTATTTATTGGCCATCCGTCCCCTGGATAAACCCGACCACCTCAACATATGGATATATTTACTGTTTATCTACAGACGTGTTTGTGGCCAGTTTTCACAAGTACTTCCTAGAATAATTAAAAAAAACACATCTGGAAAGATGTAATGTTGTTTGAAATATGATATGAAACCCCTAAAATGCATGTGTGAGCTTACAGCAGTTATATTTACATTATTTGTTAATATTATATATATATATATATATTATTTGAAGGGACCTTTTAGCATTAAGAAAGAGAGTTGTAAAGATATGGATGCCTCACTGTAAGACAAAGAGTCATGGTTAATTGTTGAATTTATAGTTTTTTTCTTCTCATGTCGAGAATTTTTAACCGTATGTACGTGAAGGACAAACCGGAAAACCTCTTCAGCTCACAGAATGCAAAGTCTCCAGAAGCAAACAGAGCATGTACTTCCTGACCTCTGACCCTGTTTCCTGCTGTAAACTACAGACTAAGGGGGTAAATGTGGTGTCCTCAAGCTCATAAGTGGAGACAGGAAGTTCAAGTGAAAAAGCTCCTCCCCTTAGAATGTCTGTCCTTCTGTGCTGTTGGGGGAAGGTATATTTCTTGCTCCTCAGCATTTGAGAAATGTATTCAGGACATAGATGAGTGAGGCACCAGGTGATAACGAGAGTACGTGCGAAACGTTTATTTCTGGTTGGCTGCAGAGGTATTCCAAAGGCGGACATCGCCGACAGCGTGAAGTCTTCCTGGAGGTGTGTGCAGTCAGCTGTGAGACTCGTCCTGCTTGTGTAACTGTTATTTGCACATTACGTGACAAACGTATGGTGAAGGTGATTTTCAATTATCCAACGTCCTCTGCTCCAGTCGCTCACATCACGTGACCACATCAGGCTTTCTAGACGTCAGGTCAAATACAGGAAATAGTTTTTCTAACCTCATAGATGCTGTAAATGAGAAAATGACTACTCTGACTTATATTTGTCTGCACCCCTGTGATTAAATCTGGCCCCTGTGAATAAATGCGGTTCCTGGGGATAGAGTTCAACATCACTTCTTTCTGCTTTCTTCTTAACTGGCCTTCTTCTTATATGTCTGCCAAAATCTACCCATGCAGTTTTGTTGCCCAAGAGCCTCGGGGCACTGACAGACGGGAGTGTCGAGAGCGCAGCCATGCACCCCACCCCCACGGTGGGCAGACCTCCTGGTCAAAGAGGACGCAAACCGGGCCGCAGGAAAACCAAGGCAACGGGGCCCTGGAGTCAGAAGAACTCTGTGTTGGGACCACAAAGCATTCAGCCCGCCAAAGAATTGGAGCCTATCAAGGTCTCCAAAAAACGGGGCCCCAAACCTGGCAGTAAGGTAAGCATGACGGGGTTGGAATAAACCATCAGGCCAATGTCAGTCTACCAAAATGACCAATAATATCATTTCCTTGTCCTTAAACAAAGCCAACATATAAAATATGAAAGACTTAACGAGGCTTAAAAAGTTTTATTTTAGCTTTCAATTGTCCTACAATTGGTTGAAGAACCTCAGCGGGGAGGAAGGAGAGTAAATAAATCACAGCAGCTCAGAATATATACACAATTCCGACCCGCCCTACTTCCACTGTAATCGCTCAAAATAAGAACTTCTGAATAATTCGAGCAACTCGATTAAAAAAAATCCTCGAGGGTTTGTTTTTAATACAAACTCTCTCTCTCTCAAAAAAAAAAAGGGAACGTAAGAAATAATGAACACTTCCAAGAAAAACCAGCAGGAGCCGCGATAGACTGATGTCGTGATTCTAAGGATGAATCCAACAACAAGAAATCTCATTTTTTATCGTAGCTGAATGACTTTAAAACTTTAAAGAAAAAGAAATCAGAATTGGGTCAGACTTTATAAAAATCGGTGATCGGCCCGGAAAATTGCGATTTCTGTGAACCACTACTGAAGGTGAACGCTAGACTCTTTCTCTGATTTCATGGGCTCTGCATTGGTCCACAGTGGAGATTATCAAGAAACACTGGAAAAGAATGGAAAAAATTTGTTGCTGTGATCAAGAGAGAGAAAAAATCCTTTCAAAATAAGAAAAAAATCAGCCCTGTTTCTCATCAGTCGTTTCACGGGCCTTGCATTCATTTCTGACTTGGACATGCCACTAAGAAAGTATTGACAGATTTCCCTGCATGATTCGTCTGGGTTTGCAGTTGGGCTGGGCAAAAAGAGCTGGTTGGCTGGAAGATGTCATGACCGGCCCTGGACGGCCAGTGCCGGGGCGAACCAGGGGAAGACTACCTGCCAACTGGGTGCAGAGGATCGCTCTGCAGCAGGCTGACACTCCGGCAGAACCGATCAAGATCCCAAAGAAACGAGGGCCAAAGCCAGGCAGCAAGGTAGGTGGCCGTTTGTCTGCTAGTTAAACAGATGGCTGCACTCATCCGGTGCCAATAATGCACCGAAGAGAGATCAATAGAAACTCTTGGCAGAGTCTTGAATTTTCCTCTGGGTCTTTGTTTCGATTTCTGACGTTTCACCAAGAGACATATTAAGAAAGGAACTCTGCTTTCATGAAGTCAAATATCAAAGTCATCACTAAGTGCAAACACAGGACTCCCACTTGTTGCTGTTTTATTTAGCGAAGTAATAAAAAGACAAATGCTGTAAGATATCCATATATGTGTGTTTATATCCAGAGAAAACCTCGTGTGGTACCTAATCCAGTCCCCACATCTCCCACCAGCAGCACCCCCGAGCCCGACACCAGTAACGTGCCTTTGGACAATGCCACCATCCCCAAATCTGCACTACAGGCTCCCACGGGTACAAAAAATCCACAGACCTGGTCATGCTATGCTTCATTATTAATACTTACACCTTGCTTGGATGTTCAGCACGAGGTTAAAACGATGATAGTGGGTTTTAGCATTAAAACAAACCAGAACATCCTTCTCAGTTGTTTTCTTCATTCCTTTATATTTTAACAGTTGCATAATTAACATAGTGTCATTTATATTAAATTTCATGGTAATGCATCAAATGAGTCATAAACCTTTCAATGTTGTCGTTCTGTGCCGTAGTCTGTGTTTACCTAAACAAGTACGGCAAGGTAGGCCCTCATTTGGACCAACGGCGTATCCAGAATCTTCCAGACCACTTTGGGCCAGGCCGGGCTTCTTCAGTTCTTCAGCAGTGCGTTCAGGCTTGTGTGGACTCGGCTCACAACCAGGGCACCATCTTCTCCCGCCTCAAGTCTGGACAAGGAGGCGAAGTCATTTCAGGTGGGAACAATATCCCTCCCGTGGCTTTAGAAGGTCACATCAAAGATGGTGAAAGAATCATGTATACGGTGCTGGTTGTTAATATCCCTGAATGGATCACCCAAGTCACATCGTGTGTGTTGGAAACATATTTAGTTTTGTCAGGAGCAGCATGATGTGGATCACTTCTGTTTCGTGTCCAAACACCCTCCTTCATTCACCATGAGAGCAGAATAAAGTGACCTCAAAGGCTCAGACCTTGTTATTTGAGCCTTACTTCTCCATAAAATGTCATTTCTAAAGTCTTGGAATGAGGCTCTCACATGATTTCACAGTGAAAACAGTTCTATTATTTGTCCTGTCTAGCCTGCTTTGACCAGCAGCAGCACACGCTGACTCTGCCCACGGTCAGCAGTGTCACCTACGTCCTCCGCTTCCTGGAAAAACTCTGCCACAACCTCCACTGCGATCCACTGTTTGGCAGCCAGCCTGTGGCCCCAGGAGCCCTCCACTATGACACGCACAAACACACCGCAGGTCAGTGCGCTCGCTCTCCTCTCTCTGTGGGCCCACAAGCCCTTCTGTAGTGTGGTCATAACCAACCGATCAGGTGGGATATGTAGGAGTTTTAATTAGGGCTGTCAAACGCTTTCAGTTCAGTTCCTTCAGTAGAAAAAAAAAAACACGACAGGAAAAGTACGAAGGCTGATTGATAGACTCATAATACGGTTCTGTGTGTGTGTGTGTGTGTGTGTGTGTGTGTGTGTGTGTGTGTGTGTGTGGCACAGACAGGCAGACTGTTACAACTTCAATGTGATTAATGCAATAGCAATTCTTCAAAGAAATGTTTATTATTCATTCATGGATGGAGTTTTCTGTTGGTGTTGCACCTCAGCAGCAAAATCCATTTCATCCCGGTGCCGATCCGTGACCCGATGGCTTGTGATGATTTCTTTTATGCATCAAATCTGGTAAAGAGCGAGGGGGTTCACCTCTGTGGTGTTTTATCAATGATGCATAAAAGACAGAGAACTCATGGAAAGCACCAAGATAGAGTCTAGATTTCTTGGGAACAACATAAATGAGACAGAAAAGTCGTTCTGCTGGTCCGATCCGGTCCACACCAAAACCCTTTACTGGCCTTCTTACTAGATTGTTTACTGGGGTTCATTAAAATAGTTTTTAGTATTTGTCTTAATTCACTTATTTGTCATTGATGAGTGGGGAAGCGTGAAACCCAACACTCGTCTTCACTGACACAAACAGTCTTTGATTTAACATCCATTAAAAGGTTGTACATTTCTGAAAAGCGAAAGATACAAATCATGAATTCAATTCTTACTGGAAGAAGTTTATTTCTGTATCTATTATTTGTTTCTCTGACCCCGGAGACTCACAGGCAATAACCAAAAGACATTATTGCACCATTATCACCTTTCACTCAAGCGTCTCATCTCCATATTTGATGATTTTAGAGAGGCGGAGTTTTGGAGACAACCTTCCAACAGGTCCGGGTCGAGGCAGCAAACGATTCCTCCAGGACTACAACAGACTCCCGCCTCAGAAGCAGGCCAAAATCTCCCACTGTTCCATCGATGGTAGGACTTCTTTTTTATCTTCTGTGGGCTTCATTCCTGTACCAGTTTCCTGAAGTGGTGCTGATAATGGCTTCCTCTGAAGTGTCCACTTAATGATTATAGTCTCATTAAGGGAGATAGTAAAACAGAAGAAGCTCCTGGCTCAGCTGGTAGTGATTTTGTGCTCTGGGGTTGGAAGGTTAACAATCAAATCCTCTTCCAGCTTGCGTAGATTTTGATGAAGGTTAATGGGATATTTGATGAGTTCTGTGTAAAAAGGGTCGTTCCCTCTTCAAAAGAGCCTTTCACTGATAGAGAAGACCCCAAGACAGACTTGAGAAAGAACGTTTAACAGCGCCACAGTTTGATTAACACTATCTAAGTCTTATCTATTCTTCATATTTGTATTAAATTTAATTCTTTGAGGGCTAGCGGCCTCTCTTATTATTCGATTTGATCTAATTATATTACCACAATGTCTCTCAGGTGATTCCTTTCTGGAGAAAAGTGTCGCCCCATCAGAGCACTTAAAGAAGAGCCCCCTCTCTCCGGGCTCCACGGCACAAACCCCCAGCCTGAGGTCTCCATCCAACATGCTGCATCACAACTCTACAGGTAGTTAGAGGCACTGAAGCAGGAGGGTTTCTTCTTGTCTGTGTGTGTAAAAGGCTGTTTGGAACTAAGCCCTTCTATTTTAAACAAGCACACGTCGCTTCAGACAAGAGTATAAAAGAAATTGATCCAAGATGTCCCTTGAGAGTGACGGATCGCTCATCCGTGACTAATGAGACACCACAACTCCGTTCAGGTGTTTTAGTTCTAGTCTAACACGGGAATTCCTCTGGAAACCTGTGGTGGAAGCAGTTATTCGGTCATTTATTGCAAAGATTTGTAGGTAAACCGTGTTCGCGGTACAAAGCCCACCAGCGGGAATGGATACCTGCACATAGGTGGTCTGTGTTGGTCCCCCTGCTGAGTCAGCAGAAATGCCCCTTCGGCCCACTCTTGCCGGCGTGCATGAATACAATCCGAAGCGTCATGTTGAATAAACTGAAAGCAAATATTAACCAATAGTTTTTAAGGCTAATAAGATACTTTTAATCCCCAGACAGAAAAATAAAAACGTGATTTCTAAGGCGAGCCTCCAGACAAGATGACCTGGTGGCGATCTTGTCCGCAGCGATTCTGCAAACTATACTTTCTAGCTTCTCTAAACTATTCACATATATATACTCCTGACGGAGCTTTTCCTTTTAATATATAGATTGATTGAAACATCATGTTATAGGTGACTTTGGTCATCTTGTCTGGAGAATATCTGGCAAATATGCATCACTAAATTTTACACACTACATTTTATGAGCCTCTTGCTGGTTCCCCAATAGTCCTTCCTTAGACCACTGCAATCCTGGAACACCTAATAAGACTTGCAGTTCCCGTGAATATCTGGCCCAATCATCTAGCCATCCTAATTTTGCCCTTGTCAGACAAAATGTTTTATTGCTGCCTGATACTGACAGGAGCCATTTAATGAGATCATTCATCTTATTCTGACTTAACCTGTCAGTGGTCATAATGTTCTGGCTGAACGGTTGACCATTAATCCATCCTCACAAAAGTGACAAGGGATATATCATATACTGATGCATTTGTCGTTTTAAACTGAAAGTGAATCACCTGTATTTAAAACAGAATTCAGAATTTAGAGTTTAACTCTATTTTGAAATCAAATCTGATAATCCTCATGGATTACAATTTTCCACTTTGGCCCTCTCAGGCTCGGGCAGCTTCCAGGAGAGCCCGCGGCCTAGTGATCCGGACCCCAACCTGTGGAGAGTGGAGGACGTGATGCAGTACATCAGACACATCGACCCAGTGCTGGCACCACACGCTGACCTGTTCAGGAAACACGTACGTATTCATTTATAATAGCCAAGATGGTTAAAATGTCCAGTGATGATACATTTTTCACTACATGATGCTTTTACAGGAGATTGACGGCAAAGCCCTCCTGCTACTGCGTAGCGACATGATGATGAAATACATGGGGTTGAAGCTCGGCCCGGCCCTCAAACTCAGCTTCCACATCGACAAGCTCAAGCGGACTTGAGGAGGTCAACCAATCAGCAGTGGCCTTCCAAAACTCCAACCTCATCTTCCTGTTCTAGGATCAGTATGTCATTTATTGCATATTGGACGCATTCTGACATGTAGCGACTCCCATCAGATCAGCGTATCTGGTATTATATACCCCGGTCCTGACCTCATCCAATGAGGAGTATTTATTTTGTGTAGCACAATCCAGCCCCAAGGCAGCATGGGATATGTAGGAATACCCACTTGTCCTTCATCTTTTTTGCATTTCGTTATAACTTGAAGAGTCACATGTGGCCAATTTCAACTTTTGGTACATTTCATATTTTGTATTTTATGGATAAATGGTTTTGTATATTAGCCTTTTTCAACGGTTTTAGTGGAATATTTTAAAGAACGAAAGAAAACCATCAAAAAAAAAAAAAAAAAAAGCAAAAGGAATCAAATTACATTCGTCCCAATAGTTGGGAATTCTGTGGAGTACCATCTCTGAAAAAATGTCCAGGAGAAAAAAAGTCTAATGAGAGTACTGCCGTGATGAAATTTGTTTCATTTCTCTTATACTGATGTTTACATTGCCTTGTATTGTCTTTGTACTTTTTTAATTTTATACTATATTACATTTACTACATTGAGAGCCCTATTACACTTAACATTGTTCAATAAATATATGATAATTCAACTGTTTTCCTGTTTTTATTAAGTTTAAAATAATTTGTGGTTATACCGTGTTAATAATCTTACATGTGACTTTTGCTACATACATTTTGTCATTTTGATACACGGCCTTTTCATATATGTTCACAAATGTAGGTTTAAAAGGTCTGACCTTTTGTGGATGTTAAAATTAGCCCATTTTTTAAATAAACCAAGTTAATTTAATTCAGTCAAAAACAAATATCCATTTATCTTGATTCCAATATAATTAATTCCTTATGAGAATACTTTTTAGAAGATGGGATGTTATTCCGGTAGTTCACCAGCAGAGGGCAGCACCGCCCTGTTGCTCTATCTCCTTAGGCCTCCCTTCTCTACCTTAGGTGTCCATATCTGATGGAAGATGTTTTTACACCTTATGAAGATCACCTCATGTAGTTTTTATTAATCGAGCCCTCCGTTATCAGCAATTATATCCCTGTGTAGTTCTTATTTATTTCATATTATTTAAAGACCCTCTCTTCATTGATTATGTGAACATCTTATTTCGGTGCACACTGCTGGCGCTGTGGTTGTCTGTTTATGAGGGGGCTCTCAGGTTTGCCTACGATACAAAACTTGTGTCTACCGAAGTAACTCATCACATGATTGCGAGCGTAACCACATCCTCCTGGTGAAAACAGGAAAACGCATCACGTGTTGAAAACGTTGACCAAAACCCACTGATTCCAACTGTCATGGATGAGAGAATGCGTGTCTCTGTGTTGGCTTCTGACACATGCATGCACTTTGTTTTGGTGTGTTTCACCCCCGCTTTGCCTGATTCCTGTGCTTGTTGATGTATAAATGTGTTCAATAAGATGAGCACTTAGTTCTAGTGCTATTTATAGAATTAATAGCGCCTTGTTCTCCATATTGTGGCTGTGAAATGAGTTTTAACTTAAACTCCTAACACCACAGTGGGCTTTTTTTTTATTTTGGTGCCACTATTCTTATGCAGATAGATCAGCAGACTGTGGTCTTACGTATGAAGGTGAACACTCATCCTCACTGAGTGGGTTATCTTTATGGTTATTTTTCAAAAATTCTGCCCAAGTCGTTTGCTAACTGTTGTGCGGCGCTCCTGAGTCATCCAATGTCTGCGCACCAACAGTCAGTCAGCAACTTGGAGCAGCGAGACTCTTTCATTATGTCTGAAAGGAAGTTTGAGGAGTTTGTAGATCAATCATAACTGAGAGACGAATGACCGAATCTGCAGAACCAGTCCGGCATGTTGTACTCTCCTGATGAGTGTGGGCACAGTTAGAGAGAAAACAATGGAACAATGAGGTGTTCAGTCTTTCACCTAGTCTCCAGCTGATACTAGAATTCCCAGCATGCCTTTGGACTGCCATATTAGGTAGTCTTAGCAGGGGAGAGGGTGTTAATTGCCCCAGATCCAGTTCTGCTTGCAAAAACATGGAGTGTTAAAGAATGCATTTGAATTTCTCCTTCAGGCTGACCTTTGAGGGTTTGCAAATTTCGCCAAAGTCTGATTCGTAATGAGCTGCACCATGTATCATTTAACCGCTTCATGACCCTGAGCACACAGGACTCTCCTGCTGTTGATCCAGATACTGTCGCCTTCTAATGTTAATTGTTCCATTGAACATTCTGCTGTTGGTCTCTTGTAGAGAATAACTTTGCCGAATTATCGAGGGCTCGAAAAGGAAATGAGGTCACGACTAATAGACAGATAATATCGAAACCCAGATCCGCCCGAAAATGTTATGACTCAGTCGCTATGTGCACAATCCTTCTACCGAAGTTCCTCGAAATCTCCTCTGTACTTTTTAGGTAATAGACAGAAATGGCGGGAAACAGCCACCATTGGGTACGTCCTTGTCACGTGATCAACCATCCCACACAGTGTCACGAATATCTGACCAGTAGTGTTTGTGTAATACTCTGAAAAGGTAGTATTACACCTGCAATCACATAACCTCCTTGGCTGAGGTGACAAAAACAACTCAAGGAGCCAAGGAGGTTACGCCGCCACTACAATAAATACTACAATAAATAACACGTGCACATGCATCACCTTAGAATGACCGTACATGGAGATTTCAGGAGCGGTGTAGTACTTGTACAGCTGTACAAGGACTGCTCTCTCGTATTATTTCCACCCCCATCCAGCAGCCGTAGCATGTGCATGCCACTTCTACCCGATTAGCCATGAAGGCTTAAAGCTCTGCTCACAAAGACACTGTGTACAAAACAACACGCGCTGATACCGCCTCCCTCCATTCTGACGACCGAACCTGTGACTCTGTCAGGAGAGTCCGACTCATTCCCCCTCCTCGTAGTAAACAGGAGTCGGGCAAAGGTGAGCGAACTTCTAAAAAAAGAAAAAGGGCCTGGAAAGTAAAAGAAGCTTTATTGAAGATTATAATGTCATGTACATTATATTTCCTCAATAAAATCTTATAAACAAGAACAAGTGCTGATTTAGCCCAATGCTGAAAGGAAAAGTCGGGAAATTTTAAAAAGTTTCACATTTGGTGATCCGGTACCGATGCACTTTGCTGTCATGACAGAAAATAAGATTAATTTTTTTTTATTTATTTGAATTTAACGTGAAAAATAATTTTCACATCATAACGTGATAAATTTCCCGTTATTTCAAGAAAAGTTTTACCTTATAACATGATCATTTTCAACTGTATAACGTCGTATAACGTATCATGTAAAAACAGGAAGCTTATCACGTAACAATGTGAAAATTATCGTGAAATAACGTGAAACTTATCACGTAATAACGTGAAAATTATTGTGAAAGAACGTGAAAAGTATCGTGAAATAACGTGAAAAGTATCGTGAAATAACGTGAAGCTTATCACCTAATAACGTGAAAATTATCGTGAAATAACGTGAAAAGTATCGTGAAATAACGTGAAACTTATCACGTAATAACGTGAAATTTAACACGCTATAACGCCAAAATCATCATGTAAAAATTATGTTATAATTTGAAAAGTATCATGTTATCATGTGATAATAAATTTTACCTTATAACGTGATATTTAATTTTCACGTTAGCATGTATAAGGTATCATTTAAAAACATAAAGCCAATCACTTTATAACGTGAAAATAATCGTGAAATAACGTAAAACTTATCCCGTTATAACGTGAAATTATCATGTAAAGAAACATGATATTATTTGAAAGTATCAGGGTATAATGTGAAAATAACTATTACGTTAGATCGTGAAAATTGTTTATAACGTGAAAATTGTCTTATCAGGTCATAAATTTTCATGTAAAAACGTGAAACTTATCACATAACGTGAAAATGATCATGTATAAAACAAGCTATTATTTGAAAGTATCATGGTATGATATGAAAATTATAACCTGAGAATTATACTTCACATCAAAACGTGATAATTGTCTATACGCTCATAAATTCTCATGTAAAAATGTGAAACTCATCACGTTAATACATGATACGGAAGTCTTTTTTTTATTATCTGGCATGAAAGCAAAGCACTTCCGTTATCTAGATTTGTAGTTAAAAATACTAACAAAAACATTTTCTAATCAACATCCTGAATCACATTTAAACCGGGGTGACATCAGTTCTGCCCCAGTGTGTGTGTGTGTGTGTGTGTGTCTGTGTGTGCTGGCACCCGTGTCAACTTTCTAACACGGTTGTGAAACCAACGCTCTGCTCATTTTGGCTCAACATCGTAAATCACACAGCCCTTAAATATTTACCACCTTCAGACATTGTTGGGAGACACTTCGATGTGTTTGAACCGGCTTGGCTGTGTGCAGGAAAATAAATTATTTACACCCTTCCTTCTACTTCAAAGACCTGGCAAAACGTTCAACCTCAGATTTCGGGGTGTTTTTTTTTTTTTGGGGGGGGGGTCAGAGGAAGAACTGCCAGTCACTTAGCAACCCCTGTGTCACCTGCCCAGACATGCCAAAATTAGCCACTTACCTGTGGAGGCCGCATTCACAGCTGCATTTAAAGGCCTCATCAGCAGGATTCATATGGAAAATGAAAACAGGGCTGAGACACATGTTCCTCTTGGAAAGAGAGCATGATGGGATTACATGGCTTATTCCCCCATAATGCAAAGAGGAAGAGTTTCATTGCTGGGCTTTTTGCTGCGGAGCCGTGTGGAGACTCCGACTGAGCAGCAGCTGATGTTTTCCAGAGATGGCCTGTGGCATTTATATATCCGAAATATTTTGATTGGATTTTTATGAAGGGTGGGGGTTGGGGGGCGCACATGTAAAGGGTGCTTGCAACGTGACCGCTCAGAGAGAAAATAAGGAAGTTCGGCTTGAGCACTGAATGAACCTGCCCTGAGGGACCTGCTGTTTATTTGCCCCGTCAGCAAGCAAACACACGCACACACACACTACACACACACACACTCGTGCATTAAAGATATGGAGTGACGTAAGTGCCATAAAAAAAAGGGCAAAATGTCTAAGAATATAAGGCTAAGAATATAAGAGTTAAGTAAATATAAAGAACAATACATATTAATTGTCTATATTACATGAATGTGGAAATGTTCATTAATACAAACAGATTCAGGGGATTTAGTATAAAGTACAACAAAACCAGAAGACTCAGGGATTGAATGTTTGAAAGGTTTTAACGGGGGTTTCACCCAGGAGACGGTGTCTGAGTCTTATTACGTTTGTAACTTACTCATGTGAGCAGGAAGTCCCGCCCACAGCCTTTTGATTGACAACTCGGCTCATAGAGGAACGGCAAAAGCAATAGGGAATTAAATAAAACTTTACTTTTCTTCATTTGATTTACTAATTTTATCTTTTATTTATACACCTCTAAATTTCCCAATTCTTTTATTATTCTTGTATAGATTTATTTGTTTTCACAACACGCCTGTGACACACACACACACAAAAGGTTAACGTCACACTCTTGTTGAAGCGGACAAGTTCAAACACGTTCCAACATCAGACACACACACACACACACACACACACACTCCTGGTTTTCAATGAATAACTCATCAATACATCTGGGAAACAAGTATAGCGCTCACTTTCTTACTCATTTTCATTACGTTTCACACGGGGGGGGATCCACACTGATATTTGTGGATCTGTTAGTTATGTTTGCTGACAGTGGTCATCAAACATAACTAACCAGTGTTAGCATGTTTGATCAGGCTGCGTGCTGACACTGGGAGACTCTGTGTGTGTGTGTGTGTGTGTGTGTGTGTGTGTGTGTAAACGACCACCTATCTATCGCTGGCACAAAAAGGTTAGAAGAACAAAACTAGACGCTACATAATGCATTATGTAGCGTCTAGTTCTGTCCTTGACATGACATGATATAAATTGGATCCCCCGCCCCTCTTTGATGTTGTCTGAGGGTTTTTCCGGGGAATCTTAAAAGGGCTGTGGGAAACCCCGCCTTAAAGAGATCCCCGAGAACCACTACCTCATTTCTAACTACCAACCACAGAGATCGTCACCTTTCCTCTCAGCTCTCCTTAGGTCTCGGCTCGTTTTGCCTTTTCCTGTCTGCCTCTCTATCAGTTTGTGGCGTCCGGACTCATATTGCGAAATCAGCAAGCTGCCACAGGAAGACGCCGGGTTGTATCGAGCGTTTGCTGTGGGTGGGCCGAAAACGAGAGAGTAAGAAAAACAGGAGTAATTGTAAACGTCTCCGTGTTCAACCCTGCTTAGCCTGCGTCTAGACCGGCCTCCGTGATGCAAGCGGCAGTCAAAACAAGGGATTGGGAGAGCAAACAGGGCTGTTGGCGTCGCTCGCCGCGCGTCTGTGGAGTCACCATCAAGAATCTACAACTCAGCATGTAATTGAAGCAAAACAAGGAGCTCAGGGTGAAGCAGACAATTATGAGATATATGAGGAGACAGAGTTTTGACTGTAGGCCAACATGTCCCATGTGTCACACACCGGACCGGACTGAAGACGAGACCTGCAACCGGTCCACCAAGGCTGTTGGCTTATATTTGGGCCACCTCTTCCCCTAGGAAAAACACGCATACTAATTATTTCAACGAGCATCAACCATGATAACGGGTTCCAAATAGAAAATCAACTGAACTGATGAAGATGGTCGAGGCGCCTTTAAAAGCAGACTTGAGCCATCATCCAAACACTTCCTGGTCGTGAACAACAGCAGCGCCCTCATTATTCCCGTGTTGCTCGCCATCCTGCTAAAGGTTCCTTTTGTTGACAACGTGAATAGCTAAATGTGGCGATGACGTCACCTCAATCAAGCGTGATCGTGGCCCAGAGACACAAAACAATCCGACAAACGAGAATGTCTTTACCTGGGTTTCATAATAAATACCATGTTTACAGGAACATTGTTTCACTCTTCTCACTGACGGACACACGAGTGGAGAGGTGGGGTTTTTTTTTTTAACTTGTCTTTGACGGCATCCATCATCCATTTGGTTGCATTGACAGTTCAAACTCACAAAAACCCAGAGAAGCAGTTTTACAAATGGCATTCACCCTACTGTGTCAGTCAGCGCGCCATCACACTGCACTTCCCATGATGCCCCTCACTGTCATGTCAATCAAAAAGCAGAGGAGGGCAGATCATGGCGTCACCATAGTAGGATTTTTTAAAATAAGGTTGCCTACAGCCTGTAGAAGGATTTAAGTCTAATCACCTGGTCCACAAAACCTAATTGAAACAAGAAAAGTTTGTGTTGTCCTTCTTACAAATACACAAAGATCCGATCACAGAACCTCCAACGATACGGTTTAATAAGTGACAGACGCTCTTCGTACTTTAAACGCCCAACAAAGAGAAGCAGGCGAAACTGTTTACGTACGAAACTTTCCATCAAGTGTAAAAAACAGTTGTTATTATTCAGCAATCAGCTTCTATTCATATTCAGATTCTAATTATATTAATACATCGTCTGATCCACTGTTTGTAAGTTTTGTCTCACATCTGTATTATATTCATTTTTATCCTACAAGCCGCCCTGACCATCGCTCCAAATTCCACCCTGGGCCGATCCAGACCATAATGACAGTAGAGGATTTCTCAAGCAGCAGCACATTGTTTGAGTCGTCTGTGTCGATAAAAACATAAAAAAAAAACATCGTATTGGTGAGAAAACTCCACGGAAAGCAAAACGGGAGAAATAGCAGTAAATACTTTAGACGTCGTTCTTTTTTTTGAAAGGGGGGGGGGGGGGGTCGTCACATACATCTGATGTCTGAACCGTTGATGTCACCTCATCTCTCTGGTCACTTGGTTTCCCCATCAGTGCACACATACATGCATAAAGTCACAAGAGTTCTGAGCTGACAGTTTTATCTCGTTTTGAGTCGGACAGTGACTCAAATCTGAATGTCATCGGAATTTTTTTATGAAAATCTGCCATCTTTACGGCACAAACATGTTTTGAGCGAGCCGCTTCAGCCCGTTCGTGTGAATGCAAACAGGGGAGACTCGCAAAACACTCGAGTCCACCGTAGCCCCGCCTCTTACCACACACACACTCCCTTTAATTCCTCTTTACAAGCAGTAAAGAAACAAATGCTTGCGGTGCAGCAGAGAAACAAGTTGTTCAAATTCAGAGTCTGTAAGCTCGCTAACCTGAGATGGAATATTTGTCCACTACTGAAAGTATGTTTTTAAAATCACCTTACATGGCGTCTGCTTCAATAACTGCCAGCAAAAAAAAAAAAGTAGTGTCCGCCTCAAAGACTCTGGGGCTTCCAAAATTACAAATCACAACAGTTAACGAAAAGATTTGACGGTATTGCGTCCGTATTCAACTTCCCTTCACCCAGAAGTTAACTTTCTAACATCGCCCAGGGGAAGAAGAGCGCAATGAATGGAAAAGCAGGCCACACTTCAATCCAGGCCATCTTTATTGATCCTCAAAAACCTTTTTCACAAAGACCATCCCCCATCTTGACCACAAAAACAAAAAAAAAAGGGAGGGGGGGGACATTAAAAACAACCAATAAATAATCTGCGTGATTAAGGCGGTTCTACATCTCCAATAGAACACAACAGTGTGGACATGTTGGAGTTAAACAGCTTCATACAGTACAAGCAGTAGATTTTTGAGAACATCACATCTAAAAAAAAGGCAGCACTTTACCCAAAGTGAACCGTTTTTAAGATCCGGATACGACCCCTTTCAAAACAGATCAACATTGTACTGGAGTCAGACTTGGCGGGAAGTAAAAAAAAAAAAGCCCTGACCCTTTTAAATGATCAAGTCAACTGAGCTTTTCTTTTTTTTTCCTTTCTTTTTTTTTTTCCATGAGGAGGCCAACTAAAATATATTTTTTTTAAAAATGATAAAAAGAGGAATTTCATTTTCTCCCACATCCTACTGTCAGGGAGAACAAAACAAAGACAATAAAACCACTTCCTTCCCAGAATGGAGAATGTGGTTTGTTTTTATATCAGTTTTCTCAGATATGAATAAATAAATACACCTTTTGTCTGATAAACTGTCAGGGTCTAGACTTGGAGGCTACACAGTGTCTTAGCATTTCTCAGGGTTTTCAGCATTTCATTATTACATTCATGTCCAGGAAATGAGAGCGGTGGAGCTGGGTCCTAAAGCCAGCCCCCCTCGGTCCACTTTCACGTGTGAATCTTGAGATCTGTACGTTCAAAGTGGATATCCAGAGTTCTCTTCTGCGCGCCCCTGTGCCGCAACTTGCCTTAGTTGCAAATGGAGGCGCTCATAAAATACAAAGTGAAGAAATCAGCTACTCGGCCCGTCCTGGACAATTCTCACTCCCCATTCTCCATATGTGACCCTCCTCGCAAATCAGGTCCTCTCAGCAACTAACGGTGCTGGGCTGCTGTTTGTGGACAAAGTCTGAGAGGAAATCAAACTCATTCTGGCCAAGGAAGAGTTCTGGCAGCTCCTGGACACGATCCAAACCCAGCTCCATGACCAGCGAGGTCAGGACATCCTCGTCAATCATATCAGCGTCCATGCCGTTCAGGGCCAGGGCCGGTCCTGCCATGTGCTGCATGTTAGCCAGCTGGGCTGGGTTCATGCGATACTGGGCCGTGGGCCCCATGTGGGTCCCACCCATAGGTCCCAGTGGATGTCCGTGGTACTGGGTGTTGAGTTTCTGGAGCTGCATGCTGGCCATGAGCTGCTGGGATGTTAACCCTCCGTTCATGAACTGTTGCTGCTGCTGCTGCTGCTGCTGCTGCTGCTGCGGGTGTTGTTGTTGTTGCTGCTGCTGCTGCGGGTGTTGTTGCTGCTGCTGCTGCTGCTGCGGGTGTTGTTGCTGCTGCTGCTGCTGCTGCTGCTGCTGCGGGTGTTGTTGCTGCTGCTGCTGCGGGTGTTGTTGCTGCGGATGCTGCTGCTGCTGCGGGTGCTGGACTTGTTGCTGGTGCTGCGGGTGCATGTGATGCTGCTGTGGAGGATGATGCTGCTGCTGTTGCTGTTGGCCATTATACATCATATTACTAGGGGTCATCTGATGATGACCCATCTGGGCCCCGTTCAGCTGTCCATTCATGTGTCCCACGACCATCCCTTGTCGCTGTCTCATAGCGCTCTCCATGTTTACCTGGGTTCCACCATAGTGGATCATCTGGCTATTGGGCAGCGCCCTCATGCCCTGCTGGTTGGCATGCTGCTGATGACCTGCCTGCAGGCCAGTGTTCATGCCCATCCTGTAACCGTGGAGACTGGCGCCCGCTGAGCTGTGATTCATGGGCATCATCAGATGGTCTGCCATGTCTCCTGTTGTGTGAGCAAAGAGCAGACAGTTAGGACAATGTGAGGGGTAGACAGTGTGTCTGAAAGCAGGACACGTGTGTTGGGAGGAGCAGCAGGGCCAACACAGCTCAAGATAAACAACAATTATGTGCGAGATGTGCAACGCCAGACATAGTCCCAACCAGTCCATGCGCAGCCCCTTCTTTTGCAGGGACCATATCCTCACCCTCACCCACAAATAAACCGAGATGCATCAAATTCCACATTTTTTTTTTTTTTTTTGGTAGCCTGACGAAAACGAGTCTTTAAACATCCAAAGGATCGATTAACCAACATTTTCAAATAATGCTTATTCTATTTAATCTATCACAAAAACCTCCCCTCTTTGTGGCCGGTGCATTGGCGCCCGTGGGTGAAATATCAGGTAAACACATTGTTTGGGTGCATCTTCAAGCGTGATTATTCATGCACGAGGGAAATCGACGAAACCGGGGGAAAAACGCGTGCATGCCGTAATGCTCGGCTTAAACCTCTCGGTGCTGCACGTCAGCGCGAGCCCAGAAATCGGTTACATTTTACGCACGTAAGGTTGCAACAAAGAACACTGACATCATGCAACATCTCCCCAACAGCTGAATCACCACATTTCCACCAGGGCAGGATCCCAACAAAGGCTCCAGTCTGCTGCGATGACTTGGTCTCCATCTGTTTAAGAACGTGGGCAATCAGCGATCATGTGCGCTCGAGCCTCATCTTATCCATTTTGTTTTTCTAAATCGACCTCCGGTTCGAAACGAGGGAATGCAAACAATGGATCAGCACCAGCTCAGACCAACACAGACCAAACCCCCCAATTTCACCAGCAAAAAAAAAAAAAATGCCCGATCAAAGTCGCTCACCCGTGTCTGCGGCGTTTTCACCAAGTTGCGCGACTTTGCCTCCTGTCCGTCCTTTAGGCCAGTGTTCCTCTGCGGGGCAAAGCTCCTCTGGATCACAGTGTGGATTCCACGGGGTTACGCTTCATGCTCGAGTGGGGAAGGTGCGCACAAAGACTGCAGCATCAGATCTTGAAACGACTGCCTATTTTCTGGGTCAACTCAGGGATTATGTACATGTAAAAAGCTGAGAGGAAGGCGGTCGGGGAGAGGTGGAGCTTCGGTCCTGCCTCTTCTTTGTTCCTATTGGCCCTACTTAATATAATTGTGCATGGGCGTAAAGGGGGGGGGGGGTTTACTGCTGCTGGAGAGCTGTGACACAGTAGCCAATTTAAATACCGTCTTCCTGCCCCACAAGGAATATTTAGTCATGTTGTTTGGACAGACAGATACATACATACATAGATACATAGATACATATATACATATATACATAGATACATACATATATACAAAGACACATACATATATACAAAGATACATACATAGATACATAGATACATACATATATACATAGATACATACATACATACATAGATACATACATAGATACATACATACATAGATACATAGATACATACATAGATACATACATATATACATAGATACATACATATATACATAGATACATACATACATACATAGATACATACATAGATACATACATACATACATAGATACATACATAGATACATACATAGATACATACATATATACATAGATACATACATACATACATAGATACATACATAGATACATACATATATACATAGAAACATACATAGATACATACATAGATACATACATAGATGCATAGTTTCATACATACATACATACATACATACATATATAGATGGATAGTTTCATACATAGATACATACATAGATGCAGAGTTTCATACAAAGATACATACATAGATGCATATATAGATGCATAGATTCATACGTAGATATATACATAGATACATACATAGAAGCATAGATTCATACGTAGATATATACATAGATACATACATAGAAGCATAGATACATGCATAGATACATACATAGATGCATAGATACATACATAGATACATACAAAATGCATAGATACATACATAGATACATACATTAGTGCAAAGATACATACATAAAAGCATAGATACATACATAGATACATACATAGAAGCATAGATACATGCATAGATACATACATAGATGCATGGATTCATACATAGATACATACATAGATGCATAGATACATACATAGATACATACAAAATGCATAGATACATACATAGATACATACATTAGTGCAAAGATACATACATAGAAGCATAGATACATACATAGATACATACATAGAAGCATAGATACATGCATATATGCAGAGTTTCATACATAGATCCATACATGGATACATACATAGATACATACATAGATACATACATAGATGCATAGATACATACATAGATGCATAGATGCATAGATTCATACATAGATACATACATAGATGCATACATAGATACATACATAGATACATACATAGATACATATATAGATGCATAGATTCATACATAAATACATACATAGATGCATAGATACATACATAGATTCATACATAGATACATACATAGATGCATAGATACATACATAAATACATATATAGATGCATAGATTCATACATAGATACATACATAGATGCATAGATACATACATAAATACATATATAGATGCATAGATTCATACATAGATACATACATACATACATAGATACATACATAAATACATATATAGATGCATAGATTCATACATAGATACATACATAGATATTTCATTCATTTGAAGAGCAGATCTTGAGATACATGGACCGTACTTCTACACGGAACAGTAACCATTGATGCCATCATTCATAGATCAATGGAACAGCCATTGAGGGCAACTTGGGTTTCAGTATCTCCGACAGGTAGGGAGGCAGGTGATTGAATCACTCACCTTCCGATAATTAACGACCCCCCCCCACCCACTCCATGTACTCAGGCGGTTTATTTTATATGTAATAACTTTTTCTACATGTATTTTTTATCATTTCCACAGTTGAAAGTTGAATTTTGTCTCATTCCACGAACAGATTTCTTTTTTTTTTTTAAATTACAGATGATGGACTCTGGAGCATGATTAAAAAAAATAAAACACAAGCTGATGCTGTGATAATATAGCTTGTAAATAAGAAGCGGCAGAGATGGATGGAGGGAAACCGTTTACTCTGCAGTGGGATTTGTTCTACGTTGAAATATGTGGAATTTTTTCTTCTTCTTCTTCATCATGTCAATTTGTTGTTGTTGTTGTTGTTTTTGTGTCTTACTTGAGTTATGACTAACACTTTCAACAACAAAGCAAACAGCACACAAAGAGACAAAATAGAAAACCAAAGGTGAAAGATAAATGACTGAATACTACTAGAATGATAATAAAATAAAATTGTGCAAAATGAAATGTATGAACCAGAGATTAACCAGAATTATGATTAAGTATAAAAATGAAGTGAATAGCAGTTCAGTCCTCGTACAGTACACTCAGTGTTGATGACATTTAGCGCTCAATGATTACTATTTTTAACACTCAGTTTTGTCCATCTTGTTCTTTTCTAAGAGCAACAAATACGGAGGGAATAAAGGCAGAGCGTGGAAGACTTTGACTCTGAGCATGAATGGGCCCGTGACCCGTGTTTGACTTCTTTTTTTTATAAGTTGTTTTAGACAGGCTATATAAATACAGTCATTATTATTATTAAAATCTACTATCTTACTACTATCTACTTCTATCACTTCTTGTCCTTGTGATCAACCAATCTGCGGCGTGTGCACCTGAGCGAGAGAGGGAGGACAGAAGATCGCGGCCTGCGTGTTATTCCTGGCAGCAGTGTAACTACTTCTGCGCCGACATCCGTTCTCACCTGGTTCCTGTGCATCAGTGATGGATGCCGCCATGAACCACTTCTGTTGATTATTTGTGTTTTTGGACGTGCGACTGCTTCACTCGGCAGATGCATGAAAACAAATTTGTGCCTGAAATTATTACAATTGAGTGGAACCACTTGGGCAGAGTCGAATTTGACTGTAAATGGGCAACCCTCCAACAGGAATTGTCGCTGTTCGACACAGCCGGGCCCTCAGAGCTCATGTAAATAAGTCACATCTACGTGTGTGTGTGTGCTGAGAAACTCACCCAGCCAGTCTGTCCAAACAAAACACACAATCAGCATAACTTTCGTTTGTGAGTGAGGCACGTAGTCTGTGTGAAGGTTGTGTAAAGATTGCGTTTTAAAGTGCATTTGAAACAGTCTTTATTTTTATCCCCGGGGCCAAATGCTCCCAATGGTATCATTTGAATTAGAGAACGCCGACAATATGTTCAAACCTTCTGGAAGCCACCAATCACATCACTGTCGGTTTAGAAACCCAGATATTTGCATGAAATCCCAATCAGCCATGAGTGTGGTGGAAAATATGCAGTTTGTCATCAAATATCCATTGAACAGGCTTGTGTCGTTGTAACTGTTCCTCTGTATTATCTCAAACTTAGGTTTGGGGGCGGAGCCTCCACACCTTGCCTTTAGCTTTATATTGATTTCTATTTTTTTGGCGTGTGAGTGTGCGCATGTGTTGTTTTGTCAGGGACTTGGAGTAAGAGACACAGTTGAGGTCACGTGACAGTGTTTGCAGGAAGTGTTGCTTACATTCCCGGTTTTGGCACACCCATGTGCCACACTGTAAAATATGCAATAAAAAAGAAGCCGTCGCAGGATGACCTGATATCACACTTGTCTCCCTCTTGAACAGGAGCTAAAGACTAAGTTGTTCATCTTCATGTAGAAGATGTAGATCAGTCTCAGCTTTTGAAAGACCTTAACATTCCTTAATGACAACAACAGTCAATAAATGCTTTGTCACAACTCTGTTTTAACTCGATCCTTCCAGTTTGAGTCTGATTGCACCTCAGTGCTTTATCTGACTTTGCACTTTTTCTGCTGTTTGAGCCTAGAGAAGTCCTACTTCTCAACAGCACTCATGAAGATGACCATAACATCCACTTTACTGGATCAAACAACATCTAGACTCAGCTTCCAGGCTCTCTCCGACTGACTTCGAGGGTTCTGAAGTCTTTAGAGATCCAGAGGCCAAAGTTCAACACTCCTCAACGGGGTCTTGAAGAGTGTGGAGTACCGTCAGCTGGAGTTTAGTAGAGAGGAAGACTGATGTCTGCTGGACGATGAATTGACAATTAACTTCATCACCAGCTCTTCAAGGTGGTAGAGGAGGAGTTCAGGAACACAAACTGAATAAAACTAGCACTATGCTGTCGTCCACCACAGAAACGGTATATTCCCGGCGCTGTACTTGTAATCCCCATGATGGAACTCCTTAAAATAAAGCTGAAGTAATGTTCTCAGTATTTCTGTAAAACAAGCTCCCCGAATTGAGTAAACTATGATCTTGATAGTTGGAGTCGATTCATATGCACCAAATTTGGACTAAATCGGTCCAGAGGTTAAGAATTTATGTCTGAAGGAGTTCAATGGATATTTTTTTTTTTGTCCAAAAAAAAAGAAAAAAGCTTCCCTAGAAAGTAAAACATGAACTATTATCTTAAAACACAATAGATCTAATCGAGTTTATTCATATGCATCAAATTTGGACTAAATTGTACCAACAGCTGAGAAACTTTCGGAGCTAAAGCTCCCACTAGTGTCCGTAATATACAACTGACCCTAACCTAACCCTCCAAAATCAATCCAGTTCTTCCACGCACTAAGATCTATGTGAGTATAAAGTTTAAAATCATTTTTAAGTTATAACTTGAAGGATCTGCGGCGGAGCCTTCCGAAGACGATTTCTTAATATCCCCAAGTTTTCGGGTATGCAATAAAAATAGCGACAGTTTATTCTACCTGGCTGCAAGTCAACACAGCACAAACTGTATGCAAATGATCTCTAGTTATGAATGACAGTTCCTTTCTCTAGGCGGCTGGGCAATTACATCGACAAACTAACGGACTGCTTTTAAAAATGAAGCGCCACTGAGCTCATCTACCTGCAAACCGAATACCAGACCACCTTTAACTTCTGTCAGCATCGTCTGTTGGTTCCCGATCTGAGAGTTCCTGACTAAGTCCTATTTAAATGACAAATCACACCCAGTGCTGATTCTGCAAGAAATGACTTACAATCTCTATTCGCGGCTATAAACATGTTGGTTTTATGGCTATACTCAGAATATTGCTCCCTCATTAAAATAAAGTAGGTGTGCTCACATTATAGGAATGCTGGAATCACCATTCCCGGTGATATCGTTTTATTGGCTCATGTCAGCAGAAACTAACGGAAAAATTGTTTTGAAACAATTGTCATATTGGTTCCAATAATAATAGAAATATTAACAATTTAAACACTTGGGGAATATATATTATTATAGTTTAGGGTGGAGACCTCAAATAAACTAACTGCTTTTTAGAACTCTTCCTACAATTTACATTACTTCATCCTTTCCTACTTCATGCAAATATAAACTAAACTAGACTTTCCAAAACATTCCCAAAATGCATCTTCTTAGATTTTGTACTATGAGTCACTTTTGCTCACTTTTAACCCTTTGTATCACTTTTTTTACACACTATCAATTGAATGAAGGGTCACTTTGAAAGTACACAAAGACAAAGTGTGTACTATTATTCACATTTCCTCCGAGATGTGAAACCAAAAGTCAGGTTTGCCCGTCTCTCTCCGGCTGTGGGGGAGGGTTGTTATTGTTCTGGTAAATGAGAGAGTCTCTATAAATACTCCCAAGGCTTCCTTCTTCGGCTCAGCCGCCAATCACCAGTCGCCATTCAGCTGAGCAGCTGAGAGGGAGCAATAAGCCTGAGTCAAGGCTAATGGGGGAGGGAGTGGGGAGAGATCTGAGTCAAACATACGGCGGTGGGAGCTCTGGGAGGGAGGAGGGGGGAGAAACCTGGTAACTGCCACTCACAGTCCTGAGGCCACAAGTGGGGGGGGGGAGTCTTGAGTGAAAGTAGTGAACTGATGGGGTAGGGGGTGGTCAGAGTTTACCACATTAAAGCTGCTCTCCAAAAACTTCTGTCGCTCTTCCATGTGATGTGAAAGGAACATTTTCATTTAAAGTAACTCACATGAGACATTTCTTTGGACTGTTTCTTTATTTTTTACACACTAATGGTCCTGGACCTTATAGGATACCCAATCAACTACCAAGGAGAACGGGGTTATCCTTTCTAGGTCAGCCCGGTTGAGCTGAGCAGTATAATTGAAGAAGAGCATATCTCCATTATGTTATAAATATATATCAGAATATGGCCGACGCATGAAGAGAGTCGCTGCAGTTAACAGAGCTCCCCCTGTTTTATCTTACAAACCAAAAATATCACACAGCTCTTCCAGCGGAAATCGTTTACCCCAAAGCTGATAGTCCTCTCCTTCATGAGATGAAAACCTGCAAGTGCAACCGCAGCATTTTTCTTTTTTTGGAATATCTTAGCATCAGCATTAATATTGTAGAGAGGCTGCATTTGCCTGTATTATTGTTTTTCTTTGACAATAAATAACCTTCTGAATATGTGACTTTTCTTCCATCTGAAGCATAAGAAGATGCTCAAACTGAACAAATGGAGGTTTTTACGAAGGTTGTTTTTTTTTGGACCATGATTTTAAGAAACGCTAATATATAGAGGATTGAGTCTGCTTACGTTTTCATTTCCCAAATCATTCCCGAAGAAAATTAGCCACCGACAAGTTTTGCTGGGTTTCTTCAGACACACTTACATCAAGCGAAACAATGTGGTTATAACATCTTTATTGATAAGCTCATACAAAGATTGACATATAAATAAGGTGACTTATAAGGCTTATTTCTGAGGAATCCTCTTGGATGTGAGGCGAAACATCGTCCATTCTGCTTCTTACGCTTTGAGAATGTTGTTTAGAGTCATGTTAGAGGTTGTTGCACAATCATGGTGAGAAAGAAACATGTGGTTTGCTGTTTAGTTCCTGTTGTGGTTTGTTGTCTACTACAGGTCTAATACCTGATTTTGCTGTTATAAAGTATTGCAAATAGACTTTTTGCATCATATACTTTTATACCTTTAACTTTTTTTTTATCTGGCAGTCTTACCTTTCAGCAATTATGCTCTCCATCACCATCATTGCGAGCCTCACACTCAATATTTATTATTCCAACGATAAGAGACATGAAAAGTAGCGTTATTCCCTGCAAAGGTATTAAACACTGCTATCAATCAGCATTGTGACAGAAACACAATGGCGGACACAGTTTCAGCAGCAATCAGCCGTCAATAAATGAAAAAAGAACAACGTCTCAAAGGTAATCATGTTACCTTTGAGACTATGTAAGTTTTTTAGCCTCTGAGCAGATGAAGGTGAAAAGATGGTCAAACCGCCAATAACAAAGACAATTCTCTTATTCCCTTATTGATGCCCAGACAGGAAATGCAATGTTTACAAGAGTAAACTCTATTAACAGGATATCAAACTTTACTTCATTCATGCTGTTGTTTCTCATGACTCCCAGCTCCAATTCTCTGACCAGCTTTTGACCTCAGTTTCCACAGAGTCAGCGGCCGCCACCACCACCACCAAAGCATTGCTCATGCTGTTTAAGTCCCACAGATTTTAGTACATCTGCTCTAATACACAATTTGTTTCTATCCCAGTAAGATAGAGGAAAAAGAGTTACCAAACATTGTCAAAATTGACGTTTTTCTCTATTATTTCATTGTTTATTTTCACTGTTATTTGAATTATTCTACAATTGGACATCGGAATTTCTATGTAACACGTATTGGGATTTAATATAAGTTTTTTTCGTCACTAACAGTATATATTCTGTAGCTAAGTTTGTGATACAGATAGAGTATAGTCTGTATCACAGTGTGTGTGTCAACCACTGAGCCAGCTTCAACTTTTGATTTTGAATCCTTAAACTAGGTGTCAATTGATTTCGCCATGCATTATTTTTCCTTTTCCTTTTTTTTTAATATTATGTGATGGAGTTAAAGCAACTGTGAAACACAGAGAATGAGTTTTTATGACATCACTCTTTACGTCCACTACTGCTGGCTACATTGTTGAATTTTTATATTTAATTTTGAGCAGCTGCACCTTTATGCTAAAGAGTAAGGGGCCAAGGATGGAGCCTTGGGGGACACCACAGGCTGGAGGGAGCAACAATGAGGAGGCACCTCATCATAAAACGTGGCTATTTAGAAGGTTCTATTCCAGAAGATGGATTTTTTGGGGGCAAATTAAAGAATGAGGACTTATTCAACAGAATAATATAACTTGACAGATAAAACCAAAAGGTTTAATAATGGTCAAATGGTTTTCTAAAAACATTGTCCTTTTATTTTAAACTTAAAGTCTCTTAGATATAAAATTTATAATTGTCCCACAGAAATAAAGTATGTACAGAAATCATGTTTCCATTGTTAGTTTTTTTGCATGTTGAGGACATTAAACGGTTAATAACTGGGATCCACAATCAGAACATTTACAAAGCGGCTAGTAGCACTTAGCAGCTAACTGAAATAAGAAGGAATCGACTGAAAGGGTCATCATAGTGGGAAGGTAGCAGAAGGTCGGGGCATTTTGTCCTCTAAACAGTGGACAAGGTCAACTGCCATGTGACGCCTATGAAAAATGTCACAGGAGATGCTTCTCACTACTTTAATCACACGACGGAGCTGTTGTTGGTTTGTCCCGTCCAAACAGTAGAACAAGCTCAATGGAGGGTTTCGGACAGATGGGGAGTTAAAGTGTTGCAGCAGTGCATACTAAGAGATAAACGCGCTTCTATATTCTAGCAGATCCTGCAAATAATGGTAGGAAACAGAAAAAGAGCATAACACTCCCTCTTTAATGCAGCTAATATCTAACTATCCCTGGTTCCATTATTGGCTCATTACCAGTTTGTATTACAATCTGCACTTGAAGTTCCCTGACTGATGATCCTCAGCATTTATTAGCCTGAAGGATCGCTGTCAACACCAATCATGTCCTCTTGACTGCACTTCCTCATGACGTTACCTGTTACCTACCCTCAGACGTTTGCACATTCTTTGCAGAGTGAGGGACAGAGGCAGACTGGACGGACAACAAAAGCCAGCACAACCTGTCAAACAAGTAGCTACTGTGGAAGGAGGGGATGGGAGAGAGTGGGAGAGCACTGTGACGACGTGAAGAATGACCTATTAATCATTCATTATCACCCAGCACTGGTAATGAGGTGATGACTCTAAATAATTAGTAATGTGACTGAAGCATATTTCCATAGCAGCAGCCGGAGGACATGGAGGACATAGGGGACGAGCGTGGAAAGGGAACATGGGATGCAGTAGGCACAGAAAAGAGCAGCTCCCGCCACAGTTTTAGCAAACAATAACTGTCCTTATAGGGGGGGGGGGCTGCACGCGGTATTGGGACAGGAATGACCCACGGATGTTATAACGCTTTAAAAAAGTTATGTCTATATATATGTACAGGGCATTTAAGTTGGTCACCCAGCAGTCTTTATTATCTGTAGCTGTCTCATTTGAAGAGGGGCGGGGCCTAAGGGCTTCTCCAACACACAAGTCAACCGAGAGCTGTGGCCGACAAACACTCCAGCCTGCCATGGGCTTATTCATCTTACACAAAACACACAAAAGAGCAGACCAGGAGCCACATTCTTGACATCCAACCTCATCACCCCCACTCCAGTCCCACCCCCGGCCCAGACTCGCACCCCTCCCCCAGTGCCTCACACCAGCCAGACTAGACAGGAGCAGCTATTCTACACTACCTAACTGGCTGGCTGGCTGTTGGGTTGAGTTGTTCGGTGGAGGAAGGGATGCATGGAGGGGAAGGGAGGGAGTGTGGGACAGAGGGGGCAGGGATGTTTTCTCTTCAGTCAGCTAATTGACTCACAGATGTCAAGAGGAGTTGGGTTTGTGGTTGGGCTAAAGCATTCTGGGACGTTTTTCCACGCCACTCACATACACAACACGTGCACATAGGCAAAAACTGCGCACACATGTACCTTACAGTTTGTTTCTCTCAAACACTTTTCCCTAAAACGATATGTCAGAGGGACTGAGGTGTGAGTTTTATCACTTCTCCAAAATAAATCTCAAGTTGTAAATGTGACAGTGAGCCGTGAAGAAGCTCTAAGCGCCGGGAACTATCAGCCTGGAACATAATAATAATATGGATTGTTCTGGGTATAATTTCATTTTTCTGCTTACCATCTGGGGAGCGTCTGCGGCTGTCAAGCTGAAGCAGGTCTCATCTTCTGATGCATTGGTTCAATAACACTGGAGGCCGTTCAGAAGCTCTACAACCCTTGATATGACCTCATTTCAAGCCAAGGTTTCATGTCAAGCCATTTCTGCACATTGCAAATACATCTCCTGCATTTATTCACGGCAGGATTTCAATATTTTTTCCCGAACACCATTGACAGCTGCGTGTGTGCGTGCATCTGTCCTCGAGTTGAAGTTGGTGTGTTCCAGCTAGTCTGCTTAACAGCTGAGCCCAAATTGAAAGTCGGTGCTGTCATTCCCTACATTTACCAAATGACTCACTCACAGCAGAAGTCTGTTTGGACAAGGATTGTTCACGCATACGACACGGATATAAATTCTTTGACAGCAGCAAAACGATTAGGAGAGAACATGTGGGTCAGTTAAAAAAAAAAAAAAAAAACTCTTGCAGAGTTTGGGACCATTTCTTTTTTGGGGGGGGAGTCGCTGTGAACAAATTCAAAGGAGCTGCAAAACTTTGAAGACCTCAATTTTATATAATCAGCCCCGGATGCATAAATCCCACAACAATGGAGCGGATCAGAACCACCAACTTCACTTTTATTGAGCATGAATGAGGTACTTAAAGAGCTGGGATAGGCTCCTAGTGGAGAGTGAATGATCTGAGTTTTCAGGATGGAGCGTGTGGTGAGGAGTTTCTTTCCTTAAACCTCATGGATGATTTTACTGTTAACATTTGTTGCGACCAACCTCACATTTTATGCAAAAATTAAAATAAAATGATTAAATGTGAGGAAGACCGCTGTGAAAGTAGGACCATCGCTGGATCTGGGTTTTCAAAATAAAAGCGCATGATGTGGAGTTTCTGCATTTAAAACGTTACGTCGGATGATGTTGATGTTAATAGAACATTTCCGGTGAGTTTACTTGACTTAATATTTCTTTACGTCGTAACGTTGTAGCGTTAGACTTAAACCGGCTACGACGTCTTTCCTCTCTTTCTCCAGTATATAAGTAAACACGAGTTATTATCACGCTATTTCTTCATTAAACGCATCACAGTAACGCGGTAAAAACTGCCCCGATCACACAACACCCGCCTTTCTGATGAAACTCATCTATTGGTCGTTTAAGGCTCGTCACTCGGCGTCTGATTGAGGCGTCGGCGCATGAAAAAAACATTTCCGATTAGATCCCTGCTCATGCAAACAGTCAATAGAGGAATAATCTTTTGGAATGATTTTATTCTGAAGGGAAACGAGTGTCCTCGTAAACCTAGCTTCAAACATGAGGAGAAACCACGAGTCATGGTTCCTCCTGACAGACGCTTTAAATCTAAGGTGTTCTTTTGTGATGAAGAGTGTGAAAAGTTATACCTCGTATAGAGTACACCATATTTTATTTTTCTTTAATGATGGCGTTTCATGATTCCTCCCTGTGAGATCAGTCGATCACGTCGACACTACGAGTTTGACACAGACTATTCATTCCCGTCGAGTGATGCGACTTCAATGTGGAGGCGGATCAATCGTGGCGAGAGAAACTCTCTGGGCTCTCGCCAACAACTCTATTTTATGACTCTGTGGTGGTTTTTCTTCAGTGGAACATTCCTGAAACGGCAGGAATGTTGATGTCACATTTCGACAAGCCTTTTTCTCTTCATCATTGTTTCTCTTAACACGGCTGACGAACCAGAGTCTACTACCGGATCGTGTAAAAATCAGGCTGCAGCGGTGTAATCTGAGCCCGGTGTTACCGGGCCGAACACTGACCTGGCTCGCATATTACAGTGTTTTTCCTTTGTTTGTTTTTTCATGTGTGTGTGATTGTTTTCACAGTCTTGTCATAATAACTCAGATTTCTTTTAAATCCAAAGAGAATCTTTTGGGCAAAACTGTTGAAAAAAGAGACCGCTGATGCTCAGGAAGAAAAAAAAAAGGAACAGAATAGGCTGACTCATTCTCCAGGTTCTTGCTAAAAGTACAGCCAAGTTCTTAAAAGCACAATGTTCCACCTTTTAGAGTGTATTCAATAATAGTTGAGGGATCTCTACATTGTCAGAGACATTCAGTCTCCAGAGGGACATTCAAGACAGCAATCATGCTGTACTACCAAGAAAACACCAATCATGCATTATTGAGTTCCCTTCAAAAGCTCCGGGCCTGGATGAAGTTCCCCGGCGGCTTTTGTCTATTGGTCGCCCCGATCATGAGGATCTCTTAACGGTTTAGCCACATCAGGCTCATACGTGGATGCTGACAGCCACATGTCCCCACCAGGAAACAGCTAGCTCTCCTTCCTGAACGAGGAGCCTTGCTGCATTACATCACCGTCGTTTCTAAATGTTGAGCAATGTCCCCCATATGTAAAAGTCCTGACGGTTTATCACGTATGCTGAATACAGACAAGCACAGGCTTCAGCAAGGACACAAACACACAAACACACAAACACACAAACACACACCGGCCAATCCGCTGCCCACTGGAGCTGCCTGTAGTCCGCTTCCTGTTTTCCACTCACCCACACTGTTGTCACCCCGGCCAGGAAGCCGTGGGAGAGATACGCCTGGCAAAGTCTTCCTTTATTAAATTGGCAGAGTTTCTGAAGAGCTGTTTTGAGTCTGTATCTGTTTTAGAGAGGAAGAAAAAGAAAGAAAGCGAGAACGAGGAGAGGATATACAACCACTACAGAGATGGGGGTGGGGACCTAAGCCAGCGGCTAGAGGCTAATCCAATACCCACTCCAGGCTCATCCTTTGGATATTACTGTTTGAAAGCGCGAATCAAGAACTGAGGATAAAACAGAATAGCATTTTTAAAAAGGACATAAGAATATCTAATGCCTGCTGGGAACTCCAATAGTATTTTCACGTACAGACTTAATAAATGGATGCTGATGTTGTGAGCGCCGTCGCCTCACAGCAGAAAGGTTCTGGATTCTGCTTGACTTTGGGAAGTTTGTACGTTCTAGCCATGTCAGCGTCCCAGGAAAGCCAGGAAAGCCATGTCAGCCATGTCAGCGTCCCAGGAAAGTCCTCAGGTGAACTAGTTCACCTGAGGACTGTCTGTCCTCAGGTGAACTAGTTCCCCCTGTGAATGTTTGTGACCATGAATAATTCAGACACTGATTTTCATAATATTCCGTAGGTCCTATGTTTACCTCCAAAACTGCCCTGTGATGAAACGTTGTGTTCCGACACCTTTCAATCAGAACCGTCAATAACTTTTACAGCAATATGAATGAATATTCAAATGTTTTTTTCAATAAGCCACTTTTTTTTGAGTATGACTGTGCCTTTAAGCTACCAAAGTGTTTTTTCCACTCTTAAAACTGCTTTTGTAACACAGTTAAGAACTAATTTGGCTGATAGACTCTGTTCGGTTCTGTAGACCACAGGTTCTCAGTCAGTATGTTGGTCGTATGTTGAAGGTGGGCCTGAATTTGGAGTCACTGTGACATCTAGGATTCAAGAACAACGTTGGTTGCCAGTTTGAGTTTTTGGTCCCGTCGTTTAGCCGTTTGAATAAAAGCCTTTTGTTTAAAACATAACTTTCCGTTTTGGGGAGCATCAAAACGTTTTTACGCGTCCTCCACATCCGTATGAGGGCGATAACAACAGGGAGGACGGAGGACAAGATAAGACCCTTTTCTCTGTGGTCGGAGAGAAAGCCCTCCTCTCCCTCCGTGATTCTCTCTCCTCTCCTGTGTCCCTCTTACCTGATGCTTCTGTTTTGACCTCCACCCTTTCTGCGTGGTGTTTCATCAGGGGAAAAACAGCAAAGTCCAGGATGTCCAAGTAAACACTGTTAAAAACGTTACACACCACTTTTCTCCTGGAAACAATATCATGATGCTGCTGTTTGATTCTTCTCTCCTGGACTTTGGCTGTTCCCTTTAGGGATCGACAAAACGGATCATCTGTTTCTATCTCGTCCTGTCCTCTTTCTCTGTCACGCCAATCATTTCCATGTCCTCTCTCACAACATCCAAAAACCTCCTCTTTGCTCCTCCCCTTCTTCTCCTGCCTGGAAGCTCCATCTTCAGCCTCCTTCTACCAGTAGATCCACTATCCCTCCTCTTCACGGGTCAGAACCATCTCAATCTGTCCTCTCTGACTTTGTCTCAAAGACGTCTAACCTGGACTGTCCCTGCGATGTCTCCTTTCTAATCCTGTCCTTCCTCCTCACTCCCAGAGAACATCTGAACATCTTCAGGAAGGGGCTCAGAGCCGATTCTGGTTGCAGTCGCACCTCCACCTTCAACCCATCCGTCACTCTTCACTGCTGTCGTTCTTCTGGCTGACCACCTCTTTTCCTAACCCAGCTTCCACTTCTCTTTCTGTGGCTCAGCAGCTTTCGGCCTCTACAGTTGCTACATCTCTGAACACCACCCTCGTTTTTGAGAATCGGCCCGTTAAACTCTTCCTCCATTCCTCAGGCATCCTCTCACTCTCTAGTGTCCAACAATGTTTTTCATTACAGCTCTGCCCTCTGCTCTCTCCTGGACACCTCCACACCTCCACTGGTATGTCATCAGGACCCACCGCCTTGACATTCTTCATCCTCTTCAACGCTGCTCTCACTTCATCCTCACTAAATGCGTCTTTTTCTTCTATTTGTTTAAAAAGCCTCGCACAACAGATCACATTCAGTTATGTGTGAGATGCATAGAGCAGTAGAGAAAAGGCCGTTTAGCTTTCATTGGGTACGTAGTCCTGAGACATTTCTCGAGACACATTCCATGAAGAAGAACCCAAAGCATTGTTGATTTCGATAGAGTTTGTGCAGAAATGTCGACACAGGAAACTGGTTTATGACCAAAATAGATTACAGGTTTGATGGCTGATTGCACAGGATTGAAATTGTAAAACAAAGTACAGAACCACTTGATTCTAGGCGAGAGATTAAAGCGTTTAAACCCTGCTTCAGTTTGTATAGAAATGTATGAGTGCAATAATGAAGGCTGTGCAGCTGATATTGAAACAGCAAAGATTACAACAGGCTGTCTGTCATCGTGCTGAAAACAGAGTTCCCAAGAGGGTTGCGGTTTTTCAGTAAGAAGGAAGCAAACAGTAAAATTCAATTTTACTCATGTTGAAATGCAACAGGGCTTGTGATAAATGTCAAGTTCTTGTGTGCTATTGGTGAAGTCAAATTACATGGGAGTAAACTTTTTTTATTTTTATTTAAATTGTGTGTTTTAAAAAAAAAAAAATTTTTTTTTTAAATTTGACTGTTAGTAGAAAGAATGAAAGAAATCAGCTGAACTATTAATTCAGATTTCCTCAGGTATACCGCTTTAATCCAGTTGATATCTCAGCACAAGGAAGACATTGTGCTAAAATGGTTCCCTTCATAGTAGTCCAGTGTTGGTTTGTCTGTCGGTGATCGATGATGAAGATATCATGTGAAGAAGTACCATCGATACACGCCCTGCAGCGCTTTACTTTTATATCATGAGACGACTGTGTAACTGTTTCAGGTCAGAAAAGTGTTCCTGCTGTCACTGTGCAGAACAGCTATTTTGAACTACTGCCCCTTTGTGTAGTTTGGGTTTAAAGTCATTAGCGTCCAATGGGGGGCTTTACACCCCCTATCATTTCAAAGTCACGCTTTATGGAGAAAATGGATGAAGGTGGTTTAACAGAGTAGCTTGGTCACCTCCTCCATCCAAAAGTGACTCATAGCTGGTGCTTTAGAGCCCTAAGAATGAATTTCCGCTCACGTTAAGGTGTCATTCATTATTTATAAATATCTTCTCACATTCTTAACGGCCTTTAAGAGGCAGAGAAAAAAGCCATTATTATACCCCTCTGCATAGAGGTTACGCCGGATCACCACGACAAAGGCCCCTTCTTTTCTTCCTTTATTTACACTCAACTAATGAAGAGAAGTATTACTGTGTTATTTTAGATAACCTGCTGCTGGCTTTTGTGCAATAAAGTATCTACAAAGGCTCATTTATTCTCCGTCGGTGTACGAGAGGCAGCAGTGCAGTCGGCGGTCATTAAATACATCCCAAAATGTGGACGGGGGGCTTTTTTTTCCCTCTTCGTCAACATTTTTCACGTCTGACTCGAATAATGGCAACATTCTACCCAAACGATCTGCATTGATACTTCTCTTTTTTCATCTGTGTTAAACAAGCTCTTGGAAAAATGTGCACAAATATGTGTGAAATGTCCAAAGGGAACGGACGCAAAGCTTTATTCGGGTTTAATTAACGCAGGATCGTCGGCATCCGGCGTGACGTTTTATCTGTGCACCAGCTGACTTTTATAAACGATGAAATAAGACGGCAAAACAATAATTTAGCTGCATAAAAGCAGCCAAAGTCTCTTTTTTTGTGTGTGTGCGTTTCAGTAAAGTCCCGATATAATGAATCTTGCCAAAGTGGGATTAAACAGAACAGTTAGGGGTCACCCCTCCCCAAGGGCATTCATGATGTTACAATTAGTTTGGGAAGGTTTTATGAAGAGACCTTGGGTTTTGCACCTCTGCGGAATTTGTTCATCCATGTCCTCAAAAATTAAACAAGAAAAGATGTTTTTTAATGGAAACCCCTCTAGAAAAAAACAGCTTATAAGCCTTTTGTGATCGTACGCCGGTAAGGTATTGTGTCCGTCACGCATAACCCTTACTCTCACCGTTACCCATCATTGTGGGAAAATAAACAACTTTTATGACGTGACAGGACTACCTTTAAGGTTTTATTAGATTGAGGCACAAATATTAGGCGTCGAAAAATAAGCTGAAGGTTTTGTAATGGTTAGCATCACCATGCCAACGTCTGGTAAACAACCAAAGTGATGTTTTTAATAAAATAACAACATTCACCGTCTTCTGAAATCAGGAAACAACCTTCCTCACAGCAGCACCAGACCTCTTCCTCTGCTGCCGTCATAATGACCATGTCTGCCAAAGACCTTTATCACTGTAAGAGTAATTGTTGTTTTGGAACCGTCACTGAAGAAACTCCTGTTGTCGTTCCAGTCTCGGTTTAATGTCTCGGCTGTGATTGTGGCATTTTCAGTTGTGGAAGGTTCAAAAACAAAGACTAAACATCGGAATTGTCGGAGAGAAATTCAGATGTTGTTCCAACATCCAACATTTGAAAATGACGCCTTATAGAACAAAGGAAACCAGAACAATTGAAATTATTTCGGTTCAGCTCAACCATATGTGCTGAGAAAGTAGAAGAAAAATAATGAGATGACTTGAAATGGATTGTTCCTCATCGGAATTTCGGAGATGAGATAAACTAAACTTTTAAAAAATATATTTTTTTCTAAATTTATTAGATTATTTGACAGGAAAAATAAGCGTAAGCATAATTTAATACTTAAACATAAAAATAAAAAACTCCATAATTCAAATAGAGATACAAACAATAGACCTTACAGAGACAAAACAACAGTAGTTAGAACATCTGATGGTTCCTGGAGGAGAAAGATAAGATAAGATAAGTTTTTAAAAAAACATGACAATCCTAATTATGGAGTTTTTCCAGATTAAAATGGGCAGAAATGTCTCATTTGTTGGACAAGAGGTGCAACAATTTCACTTTCCAGCTGGCTTTTTCCTGAACCTTTTTGAGCAGCACATGAAATAACTGGTAGAACGGTGACACCAGGTCACTTCTGCCTCGGGGGAAAAACAGCAAAGTCGGACCATTCAGTCAGCTTTAGTAACTCTAGCTGACCACGAACAAAAAAAGTTGCGATCTTCCTGTTGTTATGAGCCATTTTTTCCCCGAGGAACTTAAACACCTACACAAAGCAGACGACGACGTTGTGGCTACTTTAGAAACCAACCTTAACCGATGCTTTTGGTTGAGGTTTGTCCTAAAATGTTTCATTTACATGTCGAGATGCCAAAATCATCACACATAAATGATATGACGGGGAAAGCTTGTAGCGGTTTTCCTCATTCGGAGTGGAAAAAAAACTTCAACCCTTGGCTATTTAAGCAATTCAACAATGGGAGCAACCAAGAGGGCCTACTTGGCAAAAAGACCGAAATGGGACCAAGTACAACGGGGGATTTCCTGCAGTGACTTGATCAGGAGACACACTTCCTCATCCAAACAGAAATATCACTGCTGATGTGACGGCTTCAACAGACTTATGTTTTTCCTTCATCCAGGCAGACAAACATGACTGTTACACCACCGCTAATCGTGAGCATATGACTGTTTGACTTGTGATACATATGAGTCATGTACCAATTCATAAGGCATCTCAGATTCAGTCAGACTCGCCCAACCTGCCTGTAAGTCGTCCGCTAGTTCAGATATGAGAAGGTAAGCGGCTGTTAAAGTGAGAGTTTCGTTCCTCCGCTGAGGATGGCAGGAAGGCGGGCAAATGACAGAAAACAAGATCAGCCCTGCAACTGAAGTCGCTAGATCTCTGTGACAAACAGGAGTTCCTTCAACATAAAGTCGCACTTGTCATAAAATTTCATCTCGAGAGCCGGCTGAATATTCACTTTCCATAAGATGTATATGAGACAGTGGAGGAGATACAATCTAGAGCGGATTCCTTCGGTGCATCTGAGTTCGACACGACATAAAACCGGCATAACTTCAGTCGTGAAGGCTTTTCAAAGTCTGCATGCAAAGGAAGCTGCGGGAATCAATGTGCTTAAAGAGCTAAATCGTTTACCGGCTACTGATTGAGAAGAATCAATAACCCTGTAATTCAATCGACCTAATAACAAACAATTATTGTTTTCTCCTCCGACAAACGCCCCCCCGCTTGGATTTGATTCCAAAGAAAGAAAAAAAAAAAAAATCTATAGATTGATGCCTCGGCTGTTTTTCTTAGATGCCCTTCATCAGGTGAGAGGTTGAATTCATGAGTCTGTGTGGAGGCGAGTCGGTGAAGTGGTGGACGGGCCGACAACAACAAGAAAACTCTCTGTGTCACATCGGCTTTCTTCATAGGGGCGAGGCTTCCTCCATGGGGGCGTGGCTTTCTTCATAGGGGCGAGGCTTCCTCCATGGGGGCGTGGCTTTCTTCATAGGGGCGAGGCTTTCTTCGTATGGGCGTGGCTTTCTTCATAGGGGCGAGGCTTCCTCCATGGGGGCGTGGTTTTCTTCATGTGGGCGTGGCTTTCTTCATGGCGTCACATAGTAGGTGTAAGGAAAATTAGGATCTGTGTGAAAACATGGGTCAGAGTGGAAGCAGTTCAGGTATTTAATAAGGAAGCTAGGCCTACGCCGTCATCCGCTGCAAGGGCATGTCCGTGAGAAGCCTCCAATCCCCTGCATTGTACAAGCAATCTGCCTGGTTGAACTCCTCATATTAACTGTGAAGTTATGTCCAAATGTTTCTTCTTCTCAACCATATTTTACTTATATTGTTATTGTTATTTTGACTTCCTTGCATCTTAATCTTCTTGTTTGTATATCATCCTCTTCAAATCTTTTCTCTTTAGTTCTCCTGCTTTTGAATATCTTAGCCTACATATGTTTGGCCTCAGGGCTTTGCGCTTTCTCATACAACGTCTGTGTTTCCTGTCTTTGCCCAGTCTGTCGGTGCATTTTGAAAACAATTGTTTCTAAAGGTGCTTTATATGAATAAATTAAATGATGTTGTTTTTATAACCCTGGGAAGTGTTGGATATTATGGAATCTTCCCTTGTGTAAGCGAGGTTAACTCAAAAACAACTTCATGGATCATTTTCATGTTTTGAAACCCTTCACAGACTTTATCACAAGGAAGAAGTGGAATGAGTTTGAGAGAGGGCGGTTGTACATTTCTTACACTAGGGGGAGCTTTATCCCCAAAAGTTATTCATCATTTCCCAACTGTTGGTCCAATTTAGTCCAGATCTGGTAACTAATGAATCGACTCGATGACATTTAATTAGTAAATATTGGACTTATCTCTTTATAGTTCATTATTTATCCGAAGGGGGAGTTTTAAATTTGTTTTTCAGAGCTAACTATCTAACGGTTAGTTTGATTTAGTCCAGATCAGGTGCATATGAATTGCCACAAGAAGATCCATAATATATATGTCATATTATACTCTAATAATTCATATTTTACTCACTAGGGGGAGCTTTTGAAAAAAAATAATTTGGGGATATACCCTTGGTATCGGGGGGGGGGGGGATCGAAGGCGTAGCCCTAATGAATGAATGTTTATGGGCCGTGATAGGGAAACAGTGGTTGCCTTGTCAATACTTGAGAGACAAGCTGATTAACTGATGACATCACTAACATCATGTAACTTACGATTACGTGGGTTCATGTCGACGTAATATCTCCAGACTTCAGGGGCTTCCAGCTTGTATGCTCATAAACGCTGTGAGTTAAAATCCTGATTGGTTTTGGCTCAGATTCAGGAGGCATGAGGAATTGATCGGCACTTGAGCGCATTTTGAGAGATTTTTGTAATATAGATGCAGATGTGCATGATTGCGCACGCACGCTTTTATTTTATTACAGGCCAAAGCATCAATCGTCTTTCCTCCTCTGCTCCCACCCATTCGAGACCCCCACTCCGTTCCTCCACCAAGCTTATCTTGCACAGCCATTTATTCCTGCGAGCGGCAGAAAGAGACATCTGCTCAGTGAGAGAATGCCCTAATTATTCATGACCATTTAACCATTCAGGATTTGGTCTGCATGGCATATGTGGCGTTTCTCATAAGAGTGCATCAGCCACACTTGTTAATGGCAGCTTCATCGCTGTTGTTTTGTATTCCGTCCCTCCAAATGATCACGCGGCATGCAATAGTCCAGCTATCTCAGTTTGTCAGTGCTTAGAATTCAGGACCAATATATTTGTGTATTGCCAAGAGTGGGAATGTTTTTGTTTCTTCCGCCTTTGTTGTTTTCTTTGGTGGGTTACCTTGTGATTTTGATGCAGGTTCAAATTTGAAAAACAAAGGTGACATCACACTGATACTTCTTTTGTGTGGCAGCCCCCCAGGTGGGCTTAGGACACACTCTCTGGAGGGGACTTCCAGCCTACACAAACAAAAATCAAATGCTCAAACCGATCCCAATTTTCTCTCACTCCTTTTTTTGGTTTCATCTTACTTAGCATGACTTTTCATGATTTCCCTGCTCCTCCCCCCATCTGTTAGTCCATATCAAAATAAAAACCTTGTCACCACGGTAGCTGGGGCCACGTAAATCAGCCCGGCCGGCGTCATCTGTTCCCAGCTGTTTACCTCCAGCCAAACAAAGGAGTCTGCCTTTTTGTTGTCACTGGGGTGGAGTGCTGCGTCGGCTCAGGGCTGTTATTCAACAACGCATGCTGCTATCAGCCCCCCTCGCTGAAAAGGCCAATTCAACACACAGAATCGATGGAACAGGAAAGGAGGAAAGATGTCAGGGTGGGGGTTGTTGGATACTTAGAAACTATGAGCCATCCTTCTCCTCCAAAGGACCTGAGACAGACGGGGCACACAAAAGAGGCACGTCACAAGCAAACGTGAAAAGCAAATAAATAGTTGCACATCCCCTCGCTCTCACCGCTCAGGTGTATGCAGGGGCTGTTCTCTGGGGAGGAGGGGGTACAGTCTGTGTCTCCGAAGGAGGCTCAGCAAGCATTGGTAGGAGCGTCGAGGTCTCGTTTGCATCTGCAAATGAGACGGAACCCGGCTGGTCCATGTCACCTTGGCAACAGGCCATCAGCACCTCCCTCTCTGCTATATTAGCCGCCACGGTTGTCTGTCTGCTTGTCAGTCTGCACCCTGCCTCCCTCCATCCCTTCACTGCGGGTCTCATCACAACAGCAGCAGCAGCGTCCGTCCACCTGACGAGACACGTAGGATTTTGAAGCGCCCTAAATCTTTCATTGAGACCGTCAAACCGAGACAGAAGCAGCATTAGGTGGGTTTACAACCACGAGCCTAATTCCGGATTGTTTCTCAAAAGGCGCCTGATCGGAAGGAAAATGCCGCATTTTAAAACCCCTTTTCCGAAAGAAAAGTCTCTTTCCGAATGAGGTTTTTATTCCTTTGCAAGGAGGTTTCATGAAAGCCCCACCGATATCCAGTCGCTGCATGTAAACGCTGTGAAGGAGAGTCTCTGTTTGGGTTGTATCCGTTCACGTCGTGACGTAATTCTCTTCCGAGATTTTTCAGCGCTGCAACGCATTTTAAATAGAGTGACTTCAAAACAGTACCGGTCTGCACCGGAGAGTCGTTTACTCATCACAACTTCTTAACAGTACGAAAAGTCTCTTCCTGTCCACAACCTCTTTCTCGTATTCTTCTCCTGGGCGCTTGTTAGCGGTTAGCACCCAGCTCATCGTAGCATTATCGCCACTGGAGTATATTACGATCTGGAGTGTGGATCGTCGGCGCATGTCAGAAAACTGTTTCCGATTAGATGTAAACACCGGGTCGGAAAAGATCACAAGTCATGGAGACAGGCGACCGACATTGCAATCCGGGAAAGTTTAATTCAGAGAGGAGGAATGTGTCCCATGTAAACCCACCTATTGTAAAAGATGAATGCTATCGGATCTGCTAACCCTGCAGACATTGTGGATGTGTTGGTAGACCGTTCTTCAGCGTCACGTGTCAGACGGGCCACGACCAAATATTCCTCTTCCTCTTTTGAGGTCACATGCTTTCACAAAACACCTTGCGAACAATAAACTTTCCACTTCTTCCACTTCAATGTTATTTTTTTTCATGCTGTAATCTCCCACTGTTATAAAAATGGCACTTTTACCCACATTAGGTCTGTGAAACAATTTCTTTCTTTCTTTCTTTCTCTCTTTCTCCATTTGTTACTTTGGGCTGGTGCATCCCCTCCCCCTGCAACATGCCGCATGCTTCCTGTTTACTCTTGAAACAACTGGAGGAGAGGAGGGGGACAATCTGGCTTGGGCTCGGTTCATTACGTTTGCTCAAGACTTACACGGCATGTAGTTGGTATTCTAAAAATCCGCTCAGGTCAACTCTGGTCTCTTCCCTTTCAGTTGGACAAAATGCCTCAATGGTTACACATTTGGATAATTAAAGAAGATAAAATAATCTGGATGTTTTTTCTTTGAAATCAATATTTTACAGAAAATATAGAATTTTTTTTTTATCTCTATAGAAATGTAAAAGTAATGCACACATCAGTCAACTCTTTCATTTAGACATAATAACATTGTTAGGGTAATTGCTAGTTATGGGATTTGCTAAAAAATTTGCTAAGAGCTTATATTTTTATTGCAATATGAATTATCACTAAATTAGGGATTTCAATTAGGCTAATCTACAACATTAGAGATTTATTCATTTCAGTTTTATGATCTGTTTTTATTGCTATTTCTAAAACATTTCAGTCTATAATTACAACTGATGATGCTAATTCAACCCTTCTGGCCTTGAAATGAGCAAATCATGGCATCAAAAGCGACTCTGCACATAAATAACAAAAAGCTCTAAATGCAAACACAACTTGAAACTATAAAATACAATTTCAACATCTTTTGTGAAGTGTGAAACGTAAGAAACACAAGTGAAGACAGATTTATTTAGTTGAGTGTAAATCAGCTGATGTGACGTTTCCTCTGTGGGTGGCATGACGGCACATCTTTGCAGTTTATTTCCAAAATAACTGAATGCCATCACGAAGCTATACTATTTTAGACCGGTAACACATGAGTGGCCGTGACGCTTAAAGCTAATACACCCTGGGTGAAACACTTACACGGTATGGTGACCTCTTTGGGTATTCATGTAAAAACAGCGTCCATCAACTTATGACCTTTAAGCCCGTGAGTGCAGCATGCCTCTGTTTGCTTTGGTGACCGGTGTAACGCTAGCTCCAGCGCTCTGGCCACAGGGTGTGTAACTTAATCACGTCCGGTGATATTGGCAACACTGATGAATGTCCACTTTGTTTGCACAGCATATTCACTCCCCCCCACCCCCCACCCCCAGGTTGAATGCAAGCAAGACTAAATCTAATTAAACAAGGCCGCCGATGCTCCCTCCCCCAACGCTATCCCATCAGCAACGAGGCACCCATGCTCCCTGTGTGTACTGTAGCCAGCATGAATCCTTTTGTTTTTTGTAAGTCAGACGCAAAGATCAGACTTCTCACACATGTGACCCATTTCTCAGACTTCCTGTAGGCAATGAGCCACACCTCCAGCTGCCTCATTTGATTTTTCATCACAGGTCACAGCACTTTTTATGGCTCCTGTGAACTGAACCCATTCCGGCGCTCATTGACTCTTTGTCATTGCGGGTAAGATCATCTTTAGTCATGAAGGTAAATTGGAAATGGATCAATGCAGATTGAAGTAGTGACAGGGGTAAAGAGGGCCCAAGTGTCCTTTTCCTTTTTCAATACAATGTCCTTTTCTTATGGCGGCCTTGCCCTTGCTGGAATTGATCCATGGTTGTCTAATGTGGCTCACATATCCACGTTTACTCCATATAACATTGATTGTTCTCCTAATACGTCTTTTATTATTACAGTTAAATGTTAAAACAAATATGGTGTGCGATATTTGCCGCAGTACACGCACAGCTGTAGTTTAGTTACATACTGTACCTTTAGTTCTATGAAAAGAAGAATCTAACTAAGAGGGTAGAATGCAACAGAACAGCGCATGTCTGGAAGAAAAAAATGCATCTTCTTATTTGGATCCACTCCAGAATTAAATGAGTTCCTTATTGCTGGATGCCAAACCCGTCTGGCATATTTCATCAAAATCCGTCCGGTAGTTTATGCTTGAAAAACAGAAATGCTGCAAAAAGCGCTACCGTGAATGTTCAGTGAAAACATCACGGATTCATCCCTTTTATCCAGATCCCTTTTAAAATCCATGGGTTCTTCGTTGTCAATTAACCAAACCCTTCCAACGTTCTGAGGCATAAGCGAACTTAGTGGCTGGTCATTGCCCCCCCGGAGCCACCAGTGGCCCCCCAGGAGCACTTGAAACGTTACATCTAATCCACTTCATGATAGCGCTATGTTAAACAGACTGTGGGGCCCCCTCAATGTGATTGGCTGTCGCTCCCAGAAGGTTTAATCAAAAGCAACTGGAATTCTTCTTTAAGTTTAATTTGCAGAAAAAAAGGAAGCCCAGCTGCTTCTGATACGTCCTTTGAGGATTATCACGACCTGAGTGAATAATAATCCACTCAAACATACTCCTGATGGGTTTACCTTTTCCCCACTTCGTTTAAGACTCGGTGAACCCTGGCAAGTGGTGTGTGTGTGTGTGTGTGTGTGTGTGTGTGTGTGTGGGTGCATCTAACCTCTTTTCCTTTCTCGTTATTGTTAGGGTTGGTAATTGTTTCACATCTATTTCCACTAAATGTGGAATTGTGCTTTAATTTGACGTACCCAAGGACTGGGTTGGGGTCGGGGTTAGTTTTGAAAGAAAAATGATTTTTTCACATAGTTTTTCCCATCATTCAACAAGTATTTGTGAAGAGTGCTGTTTGTTTTAGTTTGAATTAAAGTATTATTTCCTTTAATGCTAGGCATATTTTAAAATATGCACATCAAGCCAATTTTGTTATATTAAAATTAAGCTCCGGTGAAATTTCTGTCAGGAAGACTATCCTCTTGCACACTCGGGGCCAAAGTCTCCGCTCACTCTATCCTTCTCACCGCTCATGTCCAGTCTCAATAACCCGCTTTAGGAGTGGGTGTCAATAGATTTCGGCTGTGTTCATTAGCCGGTCACATCTTCACAGTAACACAGTAACAACTGCTGCTGTCTTCTTAAATATGATTCATACCATTCACATAGTTTTAGCATTCTTCTGGCTCACGTGCCTCACACCTCCTCATCGCTGGGATGGACTTGTGGATCCATCATAGATCAGTCACAGCAGAATCATCAGCCACCACCACCAGTATCCAGACTCCAAGGGTGGGCAAAGACTTCTGAGGGGGTTAGGGTTAGGGTTAGGGTTCTTTAGGGTTAGAGAACATAAAAGTTTCTTTTACAGTACTTGATGATGATTCTTGCAGTTCAGTGGTTCAACTTGTTTGGGAGATGCTTTGTTTCTATTGTCAACACATGTATTTGTTACAAAGGTTGAAGCGCACTGAAGTTGCACTGCCTTTTGTTTGCGCTAGGCACAGTGAGAAATCAACGTGGCGTGCCGCCAGCCATTAGGGATAAAGAGTTTCAGAGCGGAGCGATGCAGTTGTTGCGGTGCGTCTGAAGGCCTGTTCAGTCGTCAGGCCGCATTTTTTCTTACAAATGGTGAAGCATCCGCTAATTTCCATTTATATAGCGATGCTATCTACACCCATGCCTTAAAGCAATATGACTAGAAGAGAAACCTGAAAATCAGGATGAAAGATCGTGTTTGAAAAAGCTATAAAGAACAGCAGAGTTAATTAAACGTAATAAGGTGTTGTTGCTTTTTGCAGATTATTCTTTTGACTCTTTTTTTCACCTATTCTCTCCACAGTTACTTTTCCACAAGTATTCTGGATCACTTTGGGTTTTTGATAAGAAATCCAGCACATTTAAGAGTGTCAATGAATCTTAGCATTGGCCTGAACTGCAACTATACACTTCTCTTTTCAGGACATTACACGAGCAGTGATCTGATCGAATCCGGCGTTCACATGCGTTGATGCATTCAGTCGGAACAGCTGTTAACAGCTGCGTGACAAGTGCAATATATGATGTGTTTAATGAAGATATGGGTGTCTATTAAATGATCAGTGACGTTTTTATCTGTCATTATGATGCTTTTAAAGAAGCAACAGCTTGATAATAATGAAGCCTTAGTCCGATCGGAAGCCTGAGGGTGGAAGGAGGTGGGAGGGGGGGGGGGGGGGGGGGGGGGGGGGGGGGGGGGGGGGGGGGGGGGGGGGGGGGGGGGGGGGGGGGGGGGGGGGGGGGGGGCTTGGTGAGGTCAGTCAGAGGAGTCTCACTCTGAATGACATTACATCATAACGACGTTAACTAACATTAAGTTAGTTAGTGAGGCAGCGTTATGTGGTAAACTCACCAGAAAGGTTAAATTAGCATCATCATCCTCCGGAGTAACGGCGAAAGCAGGAACTCCTCTTCACACGACTCATCCTGAGACCACAGATCCATATAGAGACCTTCGCTAGAGGTCAGTCTTTTTCTTCAATGACTTAATCCGTTGTTAAATAAAAAAGGATGTCGGTGGTTCCGATCCACTTTTTTTTGTTGTTTTGGGATTTATCCTTATTATCTGCGTCTTCAACGTTTTTCTTTCTGGTTTTGAATTTGTTCACAGCTTCGGTCTTTATCCCGCCTCCTGGCTGTCTTTCTTGGACTTGGATGTAAAATTCATCATTTCTTGCTTTAACCCTTAATTCCTCGAGAACGTGAAATTGAAAACAAACTATCTGCTGTACTTTTGTTCAGTAAATACACTGTATGGTGCGTTGCAACACGCGGAACCCTCAACAAAACCTGCAGTTTTGGAGATTTGAGTGGAAATAATCGTACGGCTGACTGGTCTACATTATTAAATATACCAAATACACAGATGGAGAGTTGAGAAATGGCTTTTACCTCTGCGCACTACTGAGCCGTAAGCAGCAAAGGACGAACTCTCCAATAAAAGGAAGCAGTGCAATGAAAGCAGGCAGCCTCTTCTCTCTCTTTTCATGCTCACGGTTAAACCTTAGTGTATATTCACAGACTATAGGGTATTTGAGAAATTGCAGATAAAGGCATTATTTGGTTTCACATTCAATTTGTGTGTGTGTGTTGGGGGGGGGGGCATGGAAGATAACTGTTTCTCTAAGATCGGCATAGTGAGAAGACTTGAGTCAAACAGTGAGGTTCAGTCATACTGAATGAAGCAGGGTGATCAAGAGGTGTAAAAAAAAACTCGTCTTCACGAAGCTCCTCATGAAACTGAAATTAAAGTTTGTGTCTGGCACGATTCATACCCAAACCATCCTTGGAAGACAGCAGTGGATCTGGATGACAGTAATAAAGTAATGCTTGCTGATAAGGAGCGGTAAAAAAGTGAAAGCCTGAAGGTCATTCCTGGTTGTGCTGGGAGCTCCCAGAGCGCAGTGGATTCTGCTGACATCCGCCGTCTTTGTTCTGCGTAATTGGCTAAAAGACTGAGCAACTATATTTACACATCCCCCGAAGAACATTAATTACAGACTGAGAGAGAGAGAGAGGGAGAGAGAAGCATCATCAGTTTGCTGTTAGCTGCACGTATGAATGCTCATTAAAGATGGTAGATGATATACTCGCTCTTTGGCCGTTTAAGATCATGCATAGGATTCAGTTGGCTTGAATATGTTTAATAAGCATCAACGTTGACTTATGATTCAGCCCATGAATGATGATTCCATCATCCTCTGTTATTGCGTTGCATTTTTAAAAATCATTTAAAAAAACGAAAAACATTTAACCCGCCGAAATAAGGGGTCAAAGCTAAGTGTACTTTTAGTTCCGGTCCCAAGTCCAGATAAAAGAGGAGGGTTGTGTCAGGAAGGGCATCCGACGTAAACCAGAAGCAGAACACGAAACTGATTTCAAAAACTGGATCAGACTGGGCCAGGGTTAACAAGACTGTTAACCAGCAGGGTGCCAGCAGAAACTATGCTACTGTAGGTCAAAGTAAAAGAAGACATAGAGGGGGGAGGAGGTGCCAGATGCTAGATGGTGGTAGATTTTGTGTAAAGACTGGAAATGGCTGTGGTGAACAGGTATTTCAAGAAGAGGTAGGAGCACGCAGGTAGACTACATCCTGTACAGAAGAGGCAACCTGGAGGAGATTGGAGACTGCAAGGTGGTGACAGGGGAGAACATAGCCAGACAGCATAGAATGGTAGTATGTAGGATGCTCTTTTCCTCTTTTGTACCTCCAGAGTCAAAGGTAGAGCAGAAGATCAAATGGTGGAAGTTGAGGAAGGAAGGCTTCTGTGGGAACATCAGGGGGGGCTGAGACAGGCTCTGGGTGGTCCTGAAGGACTTCCAGATAACTGGGCAAACACAGCAAAAGTAATAAGGGAGACAGGTAGGAAGGTGCTTGGTGTCTCATCTGGGAAAGGAAAGAACATAAGGAGACTTGGTGGTGGAATTAGGAGGTTCAAAACAGTTTACGCAGGAAAAATGAAGCAAAGTGGGATAGCAAGAGAGATGAAGAAAGTCGGAAGGAGTACAAGGAGATGCGACATAAGGTGAAGAGTGAAGTAGCAAATGCTAAATGAGAAGCCTATGATGAGCTTTATGAGGGGTTGGACATCAGGAAGGAGAAAAGGACTGGTACTGATTGGCGAGACAGAGAGATCGAGATGGGAAGGATGTGCAGCAGGTTAGGGTGATTAAGGTTAAAGATCGGAATGTGTTTACAGGTGAGGAGAGTGTGAGGGCGAGATGTTCTCCAAAGTATTCTTTGGACGACAGAGTACCAATGGAGGCATTGTGGTATTGCATGAGGAAGTCTGGAGTGACAGAAGTATGTTAGAGTTGTGCAGGATATGTATGGGAGGAGCATGACAGCGAGGAGGTGTGCAGTAGGAGACACAGATGGGTTTAAAGTGGAGGTGGGACCGCATCAAGGACCGGCACTGAGTCCCTTCTTCTTTGCTATTGTGATGGACAGGCTGACAGATGAGGTCAGGCAGAAGTCTCCAAGGACTCTGATGTTCGCAAATGACATCGTGATCTGTAGTGAGAGCAGGTGGGAGAAAACCTGGAGAGGTGGAGGCATGCACTGGAGAGAAGAGGAATGAAGGTCAATCGCAGCAAGACAGAATACATGTGTGTGAATGAAAGGCATGAGGAATGGTGAGGATGAAGGAGGTGGAGGTGAAGAAGGTGCACTTCTTCACTCAAAGAAACTCATCATAGACACCTGGTACCTTCTTTACATAAAGGTTATAACCACAGTCCTCCACTGCAGGTGATAGACTTCCTTCTCCTCCTAGATTACGTCATTGAAAAAGAGTTGTTTATTATGCTAGATAATTTGAATCAGTAAACCCAATACCAGTGGGAAAGAAAGAGCAATCAGGAGGAACTAGTCACAGTTCCACTCAAACACAACATGTCCTTTGGCCACATTACATCATGGAGGTTACTGCCAATGAACATTTTTAAATCTCCAGAATGGATTTTCCAGGCAAGCCTGCCTGTTAGAGCAGGGGGTTGAGGAACATTTATCAATGATGCACATTCATTATCCAACACCGCTTATCCTGTCGAGGTTTAGCAGGGGCTGGAGCCTATCATAGCTGGCGTTGAGAGAGAGGCAGTATACACCCTGGAGTCACCAATTCACCTATTCTGCTTGTTGTATAAAGCCAAAAAGAATGTTTGGTAGTTAAAGGTGCCTTTATGAAGGCAAATCAACACTTACATGCTACAATACAAATGTTTGTTTGCAGGTTGGGCAGTGAATCGCTCATTGAAAGCTACAGATATTAGCCACATTCATCAGGCAGCTTTCTCTTTCCTCACCTCTTCCTACCTGGAGCAGACCAGAGGAGAGCTGTAGTTCAGATCTTGTGGTTGTTGCTGGCCTTCAAGCAGGCTGTGACAACTTATATTTGCATTTTTTTCAATTTAATATATAACAGTAGAATTATTTTTATTAGAAAAACAAACTCGGGTATCCCTTGCTCTACAACAAATTACCCCCACAAGGTATGCATAACCCAATTTGAGAAACAAAGCCAGAGAGTAAAACTGCTTTATAATCCTAAAACTTCACAACAGCATATATACATCTAGGGAAAACCGAGATTCTTCCTGCAAAATTATTTATCAACATCATAGTTAGGAAACCTTTTTTATTGAACAGACATTACAAAAATAATGACAGCATATTATCTTACCGACAATATCAACTTCTGCATAAAGTGGAACCACTAAAAGCTTAACATGATTCATAGTTATTTTTGGGAGAAGGATTGTTACAGGATGGAATTTTCTATTTCTATAGTTGACCATCTTCATACAATTTGCACCAGGTCCCTTGAAACCTACTTGGTTCAAAATATTTGTACCATTTAACAAAACATCTATAGGGATAAAGTCACTTTAGTAAAAATATGAATTATTCTATATAATAAATAGATAAACAGACGATGAATTACATATTTAATTACAAAACCCAAATCACAGTTGCTCTGGTATTCTTGTTCATGATAAAATTCCTACAAAAATAATGACATTTCAAATGGCCTCAGATGCAGTTTATCTTAAATGCTAGATATGCAGCTATTAGCATGCTAAGACGCTAAACCTAAAGGGTGAATGTAAGACAAACATCAGCATGTTGACGCTGTGTACAGAGATTGGCTCTAGACCCTTTGACCCACGTATAGACCTGGTTATAAAATGTCTCGGATCACAAGCGAATGGCGAGACACGTCTGCCTTCTGTTCTGCTGCCCCTCGTCTGTGGAATGCCCTCCCCGACCATCTGAGGGCTCCACAGACGACTGACACATTTAAAGAAAGACTCAAAAATTTCCTTTTTACCAGAACCTATAACTTTTAATTAACATTTCTCCTTTTAGGTCAGGTTTTTATATAGTTATTATTTTACTTTCTATTGATGCTTTTATCTGCTTTTACTTTGTAGCACTTTGAGATGTGATCCAAATGTAAAGTGCATTATAAATTAAATGTATTATTATTATTATTATTGCGTCAAAATGAAACTACTTACCATTGACAGGCTCCTATGCGTTGGATCATTTTTCTTAATTATGCTCCGGCTGATCAGCTATTGTACTGGTATTATCTACCTCTTGTTGCGTAAATTCATCTTTTTTTCAAAATGAAAAAGCTCTGCAAAGCCCCGCGTGTTCTGACATCTCTCTATCAGAACCTTTTCAGCAACTTCTGCTATAATAGCTCTTCTGTGGAATCAGATAACACGGGCGAGCCTTCACGCTCCATGCACATCAATGAGTCTTGAATGTGACGCCAGCTCATTGATTGTCCTTTTCTTAGGACATTTTTAGAAAGTGTTAACCACTGCTGACCGGGAGAATCCGGACGTCTAACCATCACAATCAGGCTTTTGTTAAAGTCAATCTGTACCAATCAATGTCAGGCTGACTTCACCTGTGGGCATAAAGGAGGTATTATTTAGGGATGAGACAAAACCATAAAAAACAAATTGAATCCAGACACAGATGAGTCAAAAATATATCACTAACATATCCAAGGAAGAAATATAGATTTGTATAGTACAGAACAGCACTGAATGAGCTGCGTCCTCATTAAATGTTTGTACTCTGGTGTGACACGTGAATGGCTTGGCCAAAAATAAGGACACACCTTTTTCCTGCAATTCCAAGTTTGCATCCTGTTTTTTTGTGAGCAGAATCATTTTTGTAGGCGTGTCCTGTAATGACGGCTCTCGGATATTTGGTTTAACGCGTCCATGTTGCTGGATAGAGCTGCATGCATTTCCACTACTGGGAATGTCTGCTCTGGAGCTTGTTAAACACTTCCTGTTATTGTCTGTCTGATGGCCACTACATCGCAAAGTTCAGTGCAGGAATTTTTATTTTAACCTGTGTGTGTGTGTGTGAGTGTGTGTGTTCCTGTTAAGAGCAGGTTACAAAACACATTCAATAAACAGGGACAAGATGCAAACAAAATGTTACCCGTGTCATTGTAAACAATAAAAGGGGGGGAAATAAATGACTGTGTTGTTAAGTTAAAACAACAATTGGACTAAAAATACAAGCCAAATTCTGAGTTATTAGTATTTTATGGCTGCATGGTTTAAAACGACTTATTCAATTTCAGACACATTTATGTCAGTTTTTGATGAAATTACTAGCTAGCTAGCGAGGTTGCAAGTCAGTCCACAATTTAGGTGCCCCATTGCTTACTGGCTAGCTTAGCATCAATGGCAGTAGCTAACCAGCTTACTCATTTTGACATCATATGTCGCAGCAAATTAATTTAAACAATTATTTATTTATTTATTTTTAGTTCACTATCATTGTAAAAAAAATGTATCTTCATATATTAAGCTAGCTAGCATATTGTCAATATGTTCTAAATTACAGTTCTAATCGATGTTTTGTGGCTTTTGCAGTGTGTCTACTTCATGTGTTGTGACTTTTGTAGTGCATTCAGCTGATTTGTTGTGGCTTCTACAGAACGTATTACTAATGTATAGTGGCCTTTGCAATGTATTCTCTTGATATGTTGTGGCTTTTACACTAAAACCTGTTGCGGCTTCCACAGTGCATTTTCTATGTGTTGTGGCTTTTGCAGAACATTTTCCTCATGTGTTGTGGATTTTGCAGTGTGTCTTCTTAATAAGTTGTGTTGTGGCTTTTGCGCCTGTTGGTCATCGTTCTTAACAGGAGGGTTTGAAATAGAAAAGTGTTGTTTGTCAACAGGATGACACCTGTGATCCTGAGACCCTGATCCTACTGTCACATAAAGAAAAGTGCTGTGAGAAATATGTAGAGTCTTTAAAAATGAGTAAAGGAAAGGTAAAGGTCTAGTTACAGCTATATATATAGCCACGAATTGAAGAGTATGAGTGATAAATCATCAGCATCCTGCCTGGTTCCTGCCAAATTGTATCCTACTAGATTTGACAAATTTTAGAGTTGATATAATGTGACCAGTTAGGCTTATTATTTGTTTGAGTAACTAAGAGCGGTGATGCAATTGGGTGCAACCAGCCAATTATAATTTTAATCCGCTCCACTTTTCTGTTCTTTTTTGGATTTGAAACCTGTTTACACAGGTGTCACTCACAGCGCTGGTATTTATTTTAATTTTGTATTTGTTGAGATATTGAGCCATTTATTAAACAAAACCCCAAATTATTAATTGAATGAGACGGACGGAGCTGAGAGAGGGTAGAGGTGCAGGTGTAAGGGGAGAAGAAAAACAGTTCCTGGGGAGGAGGAGAAGGAGTTGGCTGATGTGATTGAGATAGAATGAGATGGTATCAGCACCGGGTTCACCATGAATAAACAGAGGGAGGGCACAGAGGACAATCGAGTGTGTGAAGGAGAAAGAGGCCAACCTTGTGCATGCGTGTGTGTGTGGAAGCGTTCTCTTATGTGCCTTTGAGCATATATACGTGTAGCGTCCATGCATGCTCATGTCAGTGTGTGTGTGTGTGTGTGTGTGTGTGTGTGTGTGTGTGTGTGTGTGTGTGAGAGGATCATCTTTATGGTGGGGGAGGGGAGGCCTCTTCCTTAAGCCCTGGGAATGACTGACTGGCGCTTTGCTCTGTGGAGAGCTGGCTGTGTTTGCGCTACATGGAATAAATACCTCACCGCCGGGGAACACCCAGGGGATTTTCACCTACACAAAAACACCATCAAACACGTCATCGTCCTCCTCTTCGTCCGCCCACACGTCTGTCTCCCGAATATATGCGCTCATGCACAGACACCTATCACGACACATCATCCGCATCAACAATCGACAGCTAGCACACGATGTAAGATGAACGCCGAAGGGGACGATCAGGAGAGAAACGTCGGAACACAGAGAATAGAACTCTTGACATGATGCTTTGAGGACCAGCTGCTTCCGTTTAAATCTCTCCGCGGTGCAAACAGTGTACAGGGTCATTTCAGAAGTACGTGCGACTGAAATGACTTTGAGCTCCATCTCTGCAACATCAACATGAGATGATTTATTGTGGTGTCTACATGTGCACTGTAAAACTTCTCAATGTGGAATTACGAGTAATGAAGTGGGAGGAGATTCACCAGGATGGCTGAAGTCTATCCCAGCTGACATTGGGCGGGAGACGGGTTACACCCTGGAAAAGCTGCTAGTTCTTCAAAGACTGGCGGCTTCACATTCATGCCCCTGGGCAATTTAGGGTCCCTAATTCACCTTCATTGCATGCTTTGGACTGTGGGGGGGAGTCGGAAGCAAACGTAGGGAGAACATCCGAACTTGCACAGAAAAAGCGCCAGAGGGGTTCAGAGGTCAGGCAAGACGCCTCCGTATCGCCTTAACCAATCCACAACTACAAGAAGTCATGAATATTTAAATCTCCAGTTGTATTTCTTTCCTTTTTTTTTAATGTCAATGAAATAAGGTTATTGTTATACTACTATAAAACATGCTTAATGGACTGCATGTACTTGTGCAACACCTTCCTAGTCTGACAAATTCTTCAGGGTATTTTAGCACACAAGCCTGCAGCTGCCCGTTCATTCACATGTGAAGACGCAGCGTTTTGTGTTCCATCTCACCAGGAAAGTCAATTCACCCTTTCACTCTGGCACAAATGGCCCAACCGTCAGGAGCAAGCAGCCACAAACAGGCCCAAACCACTCAGCTAACAATTGCTGTACCTTCTGAATCACAGACATCCATTAAAAAAAACCTCTACTGCAGTCCACCAGGTATAAAACTAATAAGAACAATATCAAAAATACTGCAAACTAGACAGAATTCAGAGCGGACAAAATCTCTGCCAGGGCAGCTCAGTTCTCCCATTATGTACTAAAAGCAATAATCTCTTAATAATTGGACTGTGATAATATTAGCCTGCCATGATGAAAATCTCCCCTCAGAACTTTGAATCTAATTGGTATCATTATTATTAATGTGATGATTATTCAAGAAAAGGTATTTTTCAACCCAATTTTATGGTGAATCTTTAAAAAAAAAAAAAAAAAGCTTGATTTTATAGATAAAGAAATCTTGATTCTCATGCTTATTCAATATGCATTACTAAAATTAACTTGTTAAATTGAATCATTTCTTGCAAATGATATTCCATAATGCTCTTCTGTTTAAAGCACATTCCTCTAAAAGATGTTATTCTCTCAAAATTGCTGTAATAATGTTTTTCTTACGGTACAGATAAATGTTACTATGTCTCTGTGTGACATTAATAAAGCAGATTATATATTGTTAAGATTTCTCTACACATTCACCTCTAAGTTTTACAGTGTAGTTAAAAGAAAAATATATGGTAATGCATTGCTCCTTAAATGCACGGGTCAGTATTTTAGCACAGATTAAAAAACAATCCCTGTCCGTACAAACGTGCCTGAAAATGCAGATCAGATGACCATTCCCAGCCTTCGGCGTGGGTGCGCCGACGGAAACAGGAAACAGATTGTCTACTCAGTGAATGGTTGCAGAAAACACAACAAATCATTTTCTTCTCTTTACTTACTTAGTCTTAATTTTCCTTTTCCTTTCTCCTGGTGCAGCGCTGAGACAACGGATCACTTATCCAGAAAACAGGACAAAAATCATGAAGCAGGGACCTTGACTGCCCTTTACGGAATCCTCCTGGATAATGTTATTTCAAAAAGGAGAGCCAAGAGGACAAAGTAATGACGATTGTATTTGAGGCAGATGATAGGAGACATTTAGTCTGTCAGAAAATCCTTGGCCCTTAGTCTCTGCAGGGAGATTGTCATCTTTCTTAGAAAATATTCTAAATCCCCCACTGGTGGTGGTGGCTGATGACCCAACCTTAGACATCACTCTCAGAAAAGATTTTGAAGGATTTGAATCTGCTTTTTCACAACTTTTATATGGGGTCGTGTTTGTTGGAATGTTGCAATGGTGCAGGCAAATCTCAGGTGTCAGAAAAAAGACAAACTGTTATTTCATGCCTGCTCTCACTGCTTCCTCGTTCTCTCTGTCCTTCTCTCTCCATCTTTGTGCAGCATTACCACACAATAAATAAATACAAATGATCTATGCAGCCAGAAAATGACATACAATCTGATAAAGGTAGTGGGACTATACTCATAAAACCATAAAAAACATGGTGGCGCTTACAAAAGACGACCTGTTCATGTAGATTGATCTCGCCTTCGCCAATATGTTAGGTCCTTATTTCTAACTCCTGATAACGCTTCAGCTGTCACGCCCCCGTCAAAGCAAGAGGAAGAGAATGCTAATAATAATAATAAATTGGACTGATATGGCGCCTTTCTAAGAACCCAATGACTCTTAAGAAGGGGGAGATCAAACAATTCATAGCAGGCGCTGATGTCAAATTGGCCTTTGATGTCACAATGTGAGGATAATATGATGAAAGGTAATAAAGGAAAAAAGGAAATGGAGACAGGGAAACTTATAAAGTACTTTTCTAGTCGGACCGCTTCACTTGCATTCATACACTGGGGGAAGAGGCTACTATGGAAAAGCATCGCCTACTCATGAGGAATGATAACGATCCACAGAATCACCTGCATCAAGGGAACAGAAATTGGGAGCAAATTGGGGTTTAATAATCTTGTTGAAGGAAACTTTGACAGGTAGACCTGGATCAAAACATCGACCTTCCAATAAATTGATGATCTCCCTCTTGCTCCACAGCCGCCCCAAAAAACAGAGAAATCTATGCAAATAAAAGTCAGATTAGGGCTGGGAGAGTCAACATTTGGTAACAGTATATAAATACCCTATTTAGTGATGTGAATTCAGTCAAGTGAATAAATTATAGTCCACTTCAGCAAATGTAGGCCAATCAGTGGTGCTCTTATCTATAACCCCTTTTAGATCTACTGAAGTAGATCTGATGTAGAAGATCTCTGCTCCTCTCTCCTTAGTGCTGCAGGGAAACTTAGTTTCCCTCAAGTTTCCCTGTGTCCATATCCTTTTTTCTTTGGACCCTTTTATCATTTTATCCTCACATTGTGACCTCAAAAGGCAAATTTGACGTCAGCGCCTGCTATAAATTGCTTGATCTCCCCCTTCTCAAGAATCCTTGGGTTCTTAGAAAAACACTATATAAGTCCAATTTATTATTTTCATACCAACTTCAACTTCAAAGGGTTTATTATCATAAGCACAGTAAAGAAACGTGTTTCCCTGAACAATGAAATTCTTAATTTGCTGTCCACAGAATGCCAGACAATTTTAAAAACTAAGTATAAAAATAGATAAAAAACAAAAACAAAGCAATACAACAATAATAATAATAATAATAATAATAATAATAATAATAATAATAATAATAATAAACCAAATGGCTGTAGCGGGCTTGACTAGATTTAATAAAGTGGGGCGCTAGTCAGAGTCATATCTGACAAATAATAAATTAGACTACAACTACACTACAAAAATGAATTAAGTGAAACCCTGCCCAAAAATATTTATTTAAACACAGATGAACAAAACATTAAGCAAGCATCTTAGCAGATAATAAGTAACTAAAACCACAACTCATAACAATTTTCAACAGTGTATTTACAAGTTATTCAAACAGGCAATGTGAAAAGAGCATGAGGGTGTGCGTGTGAGAATAAATGAGTCCCACGGATTTGGTGCAGTCCGATCTGTTGAGTACTCCACTACGGGTTTTCCCTAAAACACACAATGTAAACAGTCCAATCCAGTGTATCAAATACAAAAAGAATAGTAAACAATAAAATCTACTCCGGGTTTCACCACGGACCCTCTTTCCATAAATCAAAACCCGGAAGTAGAAAGAAAAAACACAGGCCTCTCAGCGAGTTCAGGGAGGGGGGGTTCAGGAAGCGGGTTTAGCGGAAACTCCAAGTTGGTTAAGCCAACTTGTTTTATGTATTTTCATAAAACATTATTCTGATTAAATGGTTGCTGTGTTATACCATTAATAAAAATCTATGGAAAAGAAGATGTCTTAAATGCCTCCAAAATTCATGCTGTATGTTAATTAAAACAAGCAGCGAATAGACAGAGGATAAGAAAAAATTAGCACAATGAGGTGTGAATTCAAGTAACGTTATTTATATCTGTCCGTCTTCTGCTCCACTCCTAGACATAGAATGCCTGTAAGAACTTACACTAAGCTGACATGAAACAAGTAAACACAACCTAACATAAAGAAGAAGTTGATACAATAGAATGACATCATCACTCCTTGCCGGCTTCAAAGCTGACTTAAAAAGATCAATCCAGAGTTGTCGTATTTTGCATTATTCAGATGTCTGTATAAAGGCTTTTTTGCTTCTAAAGAACCGAGTATATATCCGTTACTTAACTGATGGCTCTCTGCCTGTGCGAATAATAAATATGCATCCCTGCGTAACACAGTGGGACTGAAATGCAATTCAAGCAACAATATTCTTAAGTCTTTATTGATGTTATGAATAATGGTATAGCGCATAATTTGCTTGTATTCATGGAGCCAAACGTACAAACTTGAGATGGGCATGTCTGTTGAGGGTGTAAGCGTGTCCCGGCTAGTCTCCCCTGAAGCAGCCTTAGAAGAGCAAAGGAGATGAATGAGGCCTTTTGAGTCCTGGCTGGTGAGGGGCAGGTCCATTGTTAAGGACAGCTGCGCCTCTTGTTTCTTTCTTTCTCTCCAGGGGGCCACGGGCACCCAGAATGAGGGGATTGGGTTTCTACCACACACTGCACAGTCTCCAAGCATCTGTAGCAGCATTTACTGTGACTGCCTATCCTTTTTTCTTTTTTCTGGGGCTGATTCTGGACTACACAATGGCTCTAAAAAAACAGATATAAAAACACATATTGCGTAAGATTTATAATGAATATCACTCCGTAGAGTTAAGTTGTATTTATATATAAAATGTCTAATGAATGTAAAAAACAGTATGAGTCCATGTCATCTTTTTATCATATATGTTCTACAATATGTGAAATAGTTCTAAATAAGGATGATAATCTTTGGTGGCACAATCCCTAGATGGTTGCTGAACAAAATTCATGGCGTCAAGTTGGTTGCCACATCTTGTCCTTCTGCATCTCCATCCCCCCCAATCCTCCACCCCTCTCCTTTTTTCCCACACTCCCCTACTTCCTTTCCTCCCGAGGCGAGCGCTGTGATTGGGTGAATAGAGCTGGTCTCTCTGGAGTGTGCTCCTTCTGTCACTTTCCTTGTGGCAGGAGAATGGGATGGAATAAAACCCCAAAACTAGGCTATTGAAGGCTATTTTCATCCCTGTACTTGCTCCAAATATAGAACTGGCACCAGTGACATTAATGAAACGCACCAATCTCGTCTCTGGTAAAACTTCTTACGTAATCTCTTCACTGCATCGAGAGGAACTGGATATATGTTGCCATCTGGGCCTGATGCTACAGTTATCTCCTCCTGTCGTTACTGCGTTACTGAACCCAGGTCAGGTGCATGAGATGGAAAGAGAGAGCAAAGTAATTGGAGCAACATGTTTCCATTTTGACGTGGAGCTCAAAACCTAGAAAAACACAGCTGGGTGTGACCTACAAATTCCAGCCAGTATCCTGTCATTCCAGCGCACAATGCAGGGAGGGAGGTGACAAATCCCTGAACCACTTTGTGTCAGAGGCAGACACAAATAGAGTGGCTGTCCATGTGACAGATGCTGCACATGCAGGGTTGTGTTAAAAATCAATGACAGCTCAGTTCACCTGATGGTTAATGCTTCATAAACTAGTGAGATAATTAAATGAATAAGCAGAAACTATAGTCACCAGTCACCGAGACAGTTCTGTTTCCCCTGCGAGTCATTGCACTTGAAAGCAAGATAGTTATGTATGACTCCTTGAGTCCTTGAGATAGTTATGTATGACTCCTTGAGTGTTGTTTTTTCTCAGCTTGTTGTGTCCATAATTTGTCGATACCTTCCATGGGGCATTGACTCCGCCCCTTTAGCCGCATCCACCGTTGCATGTAATGTTGTTTCTCTTTGGTACATGCAAACCCCTGCAACCAAGTAGATTTTCCTAACCCTGCTAAGAGTCAAACCAAAAGGAAGTATGGAGTGTTTGTGTCACCTGCCACCGGCAGTAAAAGCTCCTTGGTGTTTGAAATAAAAATAAAAAAATCAGCAAGCATTCTCAGCTGAATGAACTTGATGGAGGCTGTAAATGAAAGGAAAACCAACGTTTATGTAAATGAGGGACAGGTGGTTGTTCCCCAGACATACTGAGAAATGTCATTCTGGGACTAAATCATATGGCGTGTAGAATTATGACAGAGTGCAGGTGTACAAATTCATACCAAATAAAACGGCGATTTATGAGACTAAAGCTCCATTCCAAGTTTCTTAACAGCTACATATGAGTTTGCATCTCTCTCTCTCTCTCTCTCTCTCTCTCTCTTTCTCTCTCTCTCTCTCCCCCCTGCATGTGTGTTTGCTGAATAGAGGTAGTATGGGTCAGTGGAGCAGCTGGTGACTGGGAGGAAGAACTTAACCAGGCCTTCTTTGTGGATCAGCTGTCTCTGGCGGAGCTTTGTCATTCCAAATTGGTTTCCTTACATCCAGAACCTGGGGAGGTTTTGACATGTAAATGGAAGAACTGAGAGCGGCACGATTATGCCCTAAAATGCTACCGCGGCCAAAAGCAGTTGCCTGAGATGCAATGTTTAGGGGTAGGGTTGGGTTGGGATGGAGAGCACACACATTTACGCACACACACACATAAAATAGATCCTCGCTACAGACAGAAGTGCCTGCCTTATATGTCGCCTATTATGTTAATGACTGAGCTTCCGTCTGGGTACAGAAGCAACTTCATGGAATAATTGAAGGGTGTTACAGGCATTCACGTAGTGGATACTTAATGATAATAAATAATAATACATTTAATTTATAATGCACTTTACATTTGGATCAAATCTCAAAGTGCTACAAAGTAAAAGCAGATAAAAACATCAATAAAAAATAAAATAATAACTATATAAAAGCCCGACCAAAAAGCAGTATTGTAATTAAAGTTAGAGGTTCTGCTAAAAAGGAAAGTTTTAAGTCCTTTTTTAAATGTGTCAGTCGTCTGTGGAGCCCTCAGATAGTCAGTGAGGGCCATCTGAGGGCTCCACCGACGAGCCCTTCAAGCTTTTTACATGGTTGTATGAAGCATGTAAAAAGAAAGAAGATCTTTAGGACACTGTACATGACAGTTACACGATAAAGAAAATAGGAAAATGAAGTACACCAGATGTTTGTTTAAAATAATTTAACATGTATTTAAGTTTGAGAGAACAGAACAGATGAGACATTTTGTATTTCTGAGGTGTTTGGGTCCAAGCACAGTAACTTGAGTTTTATCTGAAATAAGTAGTAGACATTGAAGGTCAGATTTTCATTGATAAGTAAAACTGTGTGTCATCTGCGTAACAGTGGCGGTAGTGGAGTATTTCCTTTTAATGTTCCCTAAAGGGAGCATATATAGCATGAATAATATTATTCTGAGCACAGAACCACGTGGGACTCTATGATTTACTTTGCTGTGCAGCGGATTCATCATTAACACATGAAACGACTTACCGCCAAAGTATTCAATAGAAGTATAGTACAAATGTGATTAATGTATGTGACAGTGAACGCATCTATGGAAAATGTGTGTGAATGATTTTGGGATGTGGGATTGTGTACATGACAATAGAAGGGTCCCTCCAGGTCTCCTTCAGTCTTCTCATCTTTGTTTTAGATAAGACATTGTTTCTGGGAAAAGTTAAGGTGATGTTTGTGTGCATATATAACATAATTAAAGATGATTTCTGGATTTCATTTTGACTTGAGTTTATATAGTTTATACATGTAAAATACAGGTACTGTTAATCTTGTTAGTTATATTAGGTTAATTCCGTTCCATTTACTTCCACTTATCAAAGGTTGGGTTGTGGCGGCAGCAGGCCAAGATGGGAACTTTGGATGTCCGTCTCTCCAGCAATGCTCCCCAGCTCATACTGAGAGATCCCGAGCCGTTCCCATACATGATGAGATCTATGGTGCATCCAGCGAGTTTTGGGTTAATCCCAGGGTCTCCTCCCAGTTGGAAATGCCTGGAAAACCTCCAAAGGGAGGTGTCCTTGGCGCACCCTGATGCCCAAACCGCCTAAACTGGTTCATTTTGACACAAGGGAGTACAGCTCCACTCTGGGCTCCTCTGTAACCACCAAGGTCTTCAGAGCTCAACACAAGGGACCCATCTAGATGGGCAGAACAAATATAAGTTACAAAATCATCTTCTCCAATTTCACAATCCACCTGAAAAGCCAAGGGGACACTAAAAAGTGATATACGCAATTGGGGCAATGTTAAAAAATGTCTTACAATATAAATTGTTTTGTTGGGACGCATGCATGTCCTAGTCATCTTCAGCATGTCCAAAGTGTTCATCGCTTTTTTAGTGCTCCCTAGAAAAAGTTTCCGTTGTTGTCTGTGCTATTCACAGTTTCTGTATTCGGTTTGTGTGTCTGTGTGTGTGTTTACGCAATAATATCCTTAAATACAACAAATACAACACGTTTTAGAAAAAAACAACAATAAAACAACAAAAATTATTCACGCATAATAGCCTCTCAAAAAAGAAACAGGCGCATGTCTCCATCAGCACATTCTTTACGAGGCTTTTAAACATTTTCAACTGATATGATGATGATGAAGGTGTCCTTAGTGCAGAGTAGGAAAAAACGGTTTTTCCCAGATCAGTCAAACTTTTCTACTGCTTCTTTCTATTTCTATTACCACCCTACTATAATTAAATGAAGTATTGAATAATAAGCGTTGAATAATTTTTTGTTTAACTTGAAATCAAACGAAGAGAACATGACAAGAAAATAAATATACGTTGAGGCGCTTCTTTAAGTCTAAACCTCACCAGTAGCTCTATAATATAAATCTTACGGCCAGACAGCAACGCCCCACTTAGCTGGTGTTCGCCACGTCTGTATGCCACATGTGTGCACATAAAACACTCCCTGCTCCCTCACACAGGAGATGCTGACCATATGCTGTTAGAGAGTTCCAACCATGCTTTGGGAAATGTTTCTTTGCTCCAAACAAACAAGAATAACGCTGCACTTTTGGACAGAAGCCCGAGCTGCAAACATCATCGCTATTACACAAACAAAATACTGGATTGGCCTCGATAATGCACAACATCACACCGGCTGAAAAAGTGTGGGGAGGAAACCGACAGCACGGAGCTGTTGAGTCGCAGTCGCAGTAGGCACACAGGAAGTGGAATTTGCTCAATATACCGTAGCCTGCGGCATTTTGAGGGATAATTGCTGACTCTCTATGCACGCTAGAATAGCCATTCCATGCTGCAATGCTGAGGGAAGCCCTCAGTTACTGACAGCTGTCTGAAGAACGGCACAGAGAGAGGACATGACACGAGGCGTGTAAACATGGATTTACCCATGTACTCCATACTGCCCACACAGCTTATTATAGGAGGACGCTGGCAGCATAATAATCCAGAAATTGCTGCCTGCTGGGGCAGAGTGCTTCTTTTCCAGGCTGCCCTACTTTCCGCTTTCAGTTGTTAACTTGGTTTATTTGTTCTGAATAGCCCCTGATTGCTGTTTTTTTTTTTTTTTAATTTATGAGTAAATGGAGTGGCTCCACAATTGGGGCCAGAGAACGCTCAGGCCTACTGCTGTGCCTTTCCGATTGTTTCCATCACGGTTTGAGGCCGGGGCCGCTGTAAACAAGGAAACATTTATCACATCAGCAGAGAAGATCTCAATAATGAGTTCTAAATGACAACCTACAGGAAACTGTTTAAGTTGCCTGGTGTGTGTGCATTGCCTAAATCGTTGTTTACACTTAATGCCAATCACACAGTTACCGGCTTGATGCGTCGGGGGACGTAATTATAAGGAGAGAGAGGGAGAGGGTGTGGCTGTGTGGAGGGTAAGGAGATGAATAGAGCAGCAGATAATGACCTCAGCTTCCATCTGCTGGGCACTGCAGGGCGGAGACACCTTCAACCTGCCACCACTCGGTTGCCACAACAATCTGCCGCTCCCCATCGTCTTGGTGACATCTGCTTTTGGTTGACGGAGAGATGAATGTAGCACCCGCCGCATGGGCGCAGAAAAGGCATCACGCAGACCCCCAGACTTACACATTAGCACTGCGGCACAGATGGCCAGAGACTCCCTACCACAGAGATTAGAATATTACCACTGCCTCCAGCCTCTCAGTAGAATGGATGTAATATAATAACAGGTTTGTATTATGCAATGAGGTTTATTGTTTTTTGGGTCTCTGTCTAAAGAGCCAAAAATCTCTTAATGAAGTGTACTGGGACGACGTAGAACCCTCTAACGACCTGCGAGGGTGCGACAAAACACACATGACACAAGTTTTCACCTTTTTATGAAATCTGTCATGTTTATGCCCGTTTGACTGCATGATACCAATTTGTTTGTTTTCAGAGCGTTTGGAATAAGCGCTGTTGATTATTAGCACTCCGTATCTATGGCGATATCATTTTGCTTGACTAGCGTCCCCAGCACCAGCTGTCACGGTTATTTAGTGCCTCTGCTGTAACCTTGGAAACACCCACCCTACTAGTGCATACTAGTGTTTTCACGCAGCGAGTGCCTGACAAACAGGTGATGAGCTGGGAATACGATGACGGCACACGAATCAACGTGAAAAAAATAACAAAAACAATTCTTGTGCCAAGTTCACTTTGACGAGAAGGACAGCTGCAGGGAGGACGGAGTGAGAGAGGGAGAGGAAATGAAAGGGTGGAGTGGCAGTGAAAGAGGAAGAGTGAGCAGATGAGGCAGAGGAGAGAGGGGAAACCAGGTCAGTGTTGTGTATCAGGGCTGCAGGGCTGGACGCTGGTCTCCGAACCGCTGCTTTGGAGAGGAAAAGAGAAGCTTTTCAGTGATTGAAGAGCCTGAGAAAGACCTCTCAAAGATAAAATATGGTCAACTGGGATTGACTTTCATCATTTCTAAGGGAGGCAGGACTGAAACTTTTTCGCAATCATCTCTCGAGACAGCCGGTTAGATTTAGAGGAAGTGCTGACAGGATATGCCAGGCCAGAAAATGTTACCCTGCGCTCAACCTGATGAATGCGCTGCAGAACAACAACATCCGAAGGTCGCTGTTTGAAATGAAGAAAAAATAAAGGCTGGAACTGGTTTGTGCCGCAGCACCTCCATGGTTTGATTTCTGTCCTTTTAGATCAGTTCGTAAAATCATTAAGAATGAATGCAGCTCCTGATTAGAGTCCAGATGATCTCCTTCATGATTGTTAGTGACACAGAATAAATCCCCGTCCAGAGTCAGAGACCTCCAAATATAAATCGGTGTCATCTCTCGGCGCTTATAGGGTCAAAATCTATTTGGGTCAAGTGAGTACACAGATTTATGGGTCGTGTGATCTGGCTCAAAGTGCTTTTACGCAAGAGTATGAGGCAAATCTTTACTCAATTGTGTTAAAAGCACACATGACATCCACAAACCTTCCTGACTATTATAAATGTCATCTCATCGCCTCAAAAACAAAAGATGAAAAAACTCATATTTAATGATCGCAAGAAACAAACAGGGCAGCACCGTTTTTGGGTTCTCCCCAGATTCTCTCTGTGATGATTCTGGCCTGTCCAGGGTCTACACTGCCCCTCGCCCAGTGTCGGCTGGTATAGGCTCCAGTCCCCCTTTGACCCTAAACAGCAACAGCTGCAGATTCTGAAATCTCAAAGACAATGAATTGTTTCAGGCTTACGCTTCATCAAGGTCACTTATTGTCAAAATGAGGTCGGCTGACCACGAACTAAATGGATTGATCGAAGGGGGATTGCGAAATAAATCTATCATTTTCGTTTTCGCTTGTCATTTTAAGCCTTGCAGGTAAAAAGGTCACGTCATTTTCGGTGAAGGGTACTTCAAGACGAAACCACAACTGAAAACGTGAAACTCTAAATTACAGTTACCCGTTATATCCCGCAAAAAGTTAGGGATATTATGGAATAGTCTCCTCTGCGTCTACCGTGTCCGCCGCATTCCTTCGTGTTAACACAATAACTCAAAATGATTTCATCAATGCAAGGAAGAACTGGAATGATTTTGGGAAAGGTCAGTTATATGGTATACTGTATTTACGGAGAGCTTTATCTATAAACGCTTTTGCGACATAATTTAGCAAATGTTGGTCCGATTCAGTCCAAACCTGTTTCATATCAACCGATCCGGGAGATTTATCTTGAATATATCACGTTTTATTGGAATAGTTCGTATTTTACTCACTAGTGGGAGCTAGTTTTTCGTAAAACAGCTTCAACCAATTACATCAAGTTGGTTCATCTTAGTCCAAATTTGGTTAACATGAATGGATCCGAGGAGATCTACATTGTATTTATCATATTTTACACTAAAAGTTTTTTCTCGCTAGTGGGAGCTATTTTTATGACGACACGTTTTTTGACCATATCCTCACTTTAATTTGAGGAGTCAATCAGTAAGATTGTATGTACAATGCAGGGGATTGGGAACTTTTCAGGGATCTTTCCATATGCTGCAATAACATTAAACCAATTTTGATGGAATCGTTCATTCCCTTTGGCCCATGTGTCGACAATGTCTAACACTTTGCTTTTGTCACAAAAGTGACCAATGGGTGTCTTTTGTCTGAAGATGGGTGTCCATCATGTGATCAAGGTAGTTTTTGCTGCTGTTGTGTTGCTTTTAATGAAGAAATAGCTTGATAATAACGCAGGTTTACTTCTACACTGGAGTCAAGAGGGGGGAGAAAGGCGTTCACAACAAAGACTTGTCGGTACCTCAAGGTGGTTTTGCTTTGACTAACATCACATCTTTACGGCATATCCAATTATGAACTATGAGTGAGCCATGTGGTAGGGAAGTTGTTGGTTCGGATCCATGTTTGTTGTAGGATTTATGCTTCTAAATGGCTTCTTCAATGCTTTCCAGCACTTTTTAATTTGTTCACAGTGTTCATCTATCACGGCTCCTAACAGTTTTTCTTGGACGTGTTTTAAAAACAAACTCTCCAAAATTGAAATCCAAATAAAAATCTGGATCCCTCCATTACATCTTGTGTACATCATGTTATAAGATTTATATTTGTGTTTATGCAACAGAGCTATAAACAATAACCATTTTGTTGAGCTGTCCGTGGGGGGGGCGCGCAGTAATTAGGGGGGAGATTTGTGTCTCAGGGAGTCCATGACCGAGAATTACTGATATAGATGATTAAAATGAGACTCAGAATTCAGCATGACTTTGGAAATATATATTCTAATTAGTAGTGAATCACAAGCCTTTCTTTCCAACTCGGATTCACCATTCCACTGAACTCTTGCACCATTTTCCTAAAATTACTCACCTCACCCAAGAACTCAGAGCAAGACTTGTGGTTTTGGGTTTTATTGTTACACAAAGAGGTCTATCTATGTGGGAATCCTTTCCATGTTGTCGTGAGAGACGTGGTCTAACAGTCTCTCTCCCTTCCTGTGCTAGAGTGTAGATCTGGTGAACATCACTCTGACAATCAGAGTCTACTCAGTGGAGTATTCCTGCAGCCTTCTAGCCGTGTCATGAGTGACGGCTGGGGCGATCCACTAGACTGTTCCAAAATACTTGGGAAGTATGTGTCATGGCTCTGCCTAGTTTTCCCTATCGTGTTTTTTTTCTTGTGTTTTCCCTGTCCCCTCCTTCACTGTTGGTGCGTATGTGTTTTTTTGTGTGTGTGTGTGTGTGTGTGTGTGTGTGTGTGCGTGTGTGTGTGCGTGTGTATGTGTCTGATGACTCTCAGTCCAGCAAGACAAAACTGCAGATTTTTATAAATACATTTTTAATGTGCAGATATTTCAATCAGAAAAGACAAATGATTGATTTCAACAGACGATGTGTGATAATGATTCTAGTAGAAAGACTTTGGCGCTCAGACTCATCAGGGACATTGAGATCAAAGGGGTCTCCGCCCTGAGAAACAGCGTGGAATAAAACCTTTGTTGGAATCTGGATACTGGTGGTGGAGGCTGATGACTCTGCTGAGGCCTGATGAAAGAGGAAGCAGATGGATCAGCGAGGAGCTGGTGGATATCGAGAGGAGGAGCGCACGTGAAACACAGCGTGAAAAAACTCCATGAGAGAAGAGCGAATCATATTTTGAAAACAACAGCTGATGGTAATTGGCTGAGTAAGCCGGTGTGATGCAGCGATGGGATGGATGAGGCATCCTTAATGAGCACAGCCGATATTAACGAATCCCCCCGATCATAAAGTAGGTAATAGAGATGGAGCAAGTCGGAAAGGTGAGTTTAATAGATTGGTGTGAGCAACTGTAACTGTGGACCGAGTGTGCAAGAGGAAAGTCTTTCTGATTGAACTCCAATTGAATTCCAAAGCTGAGGCGCCCAAACCATAAAAGCAAAGTCGACTTTAGACTTAAGTTCCGACTTTGGCTCCTCCAAAAGGGGCCTACGCGGGAATTTAACGTAACATTTTTTTAACTACAAGGGAAAACTTTTATTTTATTTTTATTTTTTTTTAAACAAAATTGCTGTGCGCCTAAAAAGACGAGAAAAAAAAAGAGTCTGAAGCAGCAGCAGACTCAGCCGATAAATCGTCACATGAAAACTATCAAATCTGTTTGTTTAAATGTTCATATAAAATGGACAAGAAATGGAGCATTTACAATCAATTAAAAAAGCGACTGCTGGTAATTCGCCGTCCTGGGTGGGTTGTTGTTGTTCATAGCAGCGACACATTGTTGCAGAAGAACAACTGACTTGTGGAATATTCAATGGGCCTTTCCTCTCACTATTCAAGCCATGCAAATATAACATCACTCTCCGAAGATTCCAGCAAAGTGTGGACTACCCCCAAAGCCCTCCCAGCCCCCATACACACACAAATACCAACTCATTTAAACACACACGCAGCCACGAAGTCACATGGACCCTAATACACATGTGCGTACTTACCCACACTCACAGACAACCTCACAAATACACACACACACACACACACACACACACACACACGCTCACGGTCCCTGCTGTGCCTGTAAAATCAGCGTAGCTCTCAGAAATTCCACTAACACCTCCCACCCCATGTGGATGCACACACTCACACACACACACGCACACACACAAGCACGAATATACAACTGTGATCCCACACAATTAATGTGAAATCGCATCCACACACCCCCCTTTTTTCTTTTTTTCTTTCTACTCCATTACAAATAGCTGAGGATTGCATTCTCTCCCTCTGGCCTTCCTGATGTTGTTTTTACACGTCTTGTTGTGTGCACTACCCTCCCTTATGTAAGACCAAATTACCCAACATGAGTCTTATTCTCAGCATGCGCTACTGCATTCCAAACTCAATGAGAGACGGAGGTAAATTGACAGAGAGGCGAGAGGGAGCTTATCTTTGCTTAATGATTATTTTTACGGCAGCCATGCCTCACTAGGTTGTCCGCCACGAAGATAGAGAGAGGGATAGAGGGAGGTGTGCAGCAAAAGTCAGAGTCACCAATCTTAAGCGGAAGACTTCTTTGCAGATTTAACCCCCATCTGTACGTGAGTAGTGAGGATACCTAGATAAACATTGACCAGGAGATAAAGGAGCAGTTAAGATCTTGTTTACCTTGAGTGGAGTCACAGGAGGCTGGAATCCAGTCCTTCATGAATTGGATGGAGAAAGTGAAATGTGAAGAGGGAACCATTCAGAGGAAGAAGAAGAGGTTCAACAGGGTTTCATTTTTGTTCCTTATCTTTATTATTATTATTACTTTATGTATTTATTGCTGATGTTTCAGGCAGTAAAGAAAAACACGTGATGCATTCATTGTTTTCATCCGGAGTGACCCGTGAAAGCCTCACGTTGGACCTTCACGAACTCTCTGCTGCAGACGTTGCATAGGCTCGGTAGTAAACAGTCCTGCGATTCATGAGGAAACAAACCGCATTAGTTGTGGCTGGGTCAGCCTCTTGCATTCTTTCATACATGTGATCCAAAGCAATACGTACTCCAATCAAGTCGTCCATTGTCCCCCGGCCTCTGTCGTGAAGACTTCTCACAGATAAAGCAGGCTGAGACGCACACAGATCCTCTATTGATAGGGCGACCAAAATAGAACTCTTCGTCATGTAATACTGTTGCCTGTTTGTGTACATAATGGAGTAAAACCTACCGACATGAAGTTTAAGACAGGAACAGAGACGTGTTTTGGATTGAGGCAAAAAAAAAAACACACCTGGGTGGGTTTGGCTGCATGGCATGTTTATGGAATGTAAAAAAACAAAAAAAAGGTGCAGACATGGGTCTAATTATGAATTTTCATGATTTCTGGAATGAATTTAAGCTGCACTGATGCACATTTCTAAATGAAGTTTGAGCCAAATGACCATTTCGTATCCAAAACGGGACACAGGGATGAAACTTCAGTGGATTATCTTTCAATTCCTTTAAAAAAAATTTAAGGTCCTTAGATTTCTATTCTTAACTTTGTAGTGACCTTATCAACCTTCTTTCCAGCTGCTAGAATGTTTTCAAATCATGTTTTTAAAGTGTTTTAAAATCCATCACACACGAGAACTACTTTTGAATTAAACAGAAGAAGAATTAAAAAAAGTAGTTTATGAGCATAGTGCAGATATTAAGGAGCCGGATAGTCAGATATTTCCCTTAGAATATGGTGGAGACCAAACAAGGGGATAAAAGGATGGAGGCAATTGGACTTAATTTCTCTTGGTTGCAAGAAACGTGACTTAAATTCTGCTTATAATGTTGCTTGTTGGAAGGAAGTTTGCGTTTTATGAAAAGTCGAACCCGGCAGATGTATGGCACATCGCCAATTTCAGTTCATTTTCACTTGCGAGCAAACAAACATAAATTATTATTGTCCATTTTGTTAATAATTGTATCTGTCTGGTGTTAGAGTTTGTGAACATGTTCAATAGAACTGGGTCAATTATTCAACTTTCTTTTTCAAGCTATGATGCGGCACATCCCAGTTCAGTAGCTGTGGCGTGGCAGCATTCATCGCTAACATCCGCTGTCACAACGACATCAGCCATGAAAGGAGAAAAGGGAAAGAAAAGTTCGACTTAAGCTAATTAGAATCGGTGCGCGTTCTGAAAAAGTTGGATCGTTGGCCCAGAAGACAAAGGCGATGGTCGGATTTGTTGTTGACTCGACTTGTGGGGCAGATGTAAAAGCCAACTTTTGTCAATTTGGTTCGGTACATCCCGGATCAATAACCCATTAGTGAAATGTTGTCGAAACACAAAGGACATCTCATTATTACTGCAGTACTTTAGACAACATTCTCATTTCATCACAACAAGCCCTTCATCCGACATTGACATAACCTTGGTCTCCAGGAGCAGCAGGAAACTATCAGGGATCCTAACGGTCACACTAATAATAATAATAATAATAATAATAATAACACATCAAACTACCTCAATGTAGTTTGTTTCTGAGCTCATAATCTTAATGGTTAGTTCATGAAATGTTCAAGGGTTGAAACCAAGACAAAAAACAGAGTAAAGAGTCACTGGAGAAAACTCCAACTGGGGAAATAATAGGCGAGTGGTTGGGATGTGTGACATGAGAAACAAATGTTATCAGAGGACAGACAATCACAGACTTAAAGAGTAAAGAGACATTGAGGGACAAATGAGACCCTGCAGGCTGGAGAACAGAGGTGAACCTGAAGACATCAGGAGGAAAGCTGCGAGACACAGGAGACGGATACAAAGAGGGAGAAGGAGAGAAAGACTAAACGGAGATAGGAAGTTTTTACTAAACCAAACACAAACACTAAACAGAGGGAGTAATAGAACAAACACGGATCCAAAAATCTATCAATGGAGACACCCTTTCAAAATAAAACAGGAAATAAAGAAACACAAAACAATGATCGTGAGCCACCAGAGTAAAATAGCAGAGGAGATATCAAAATAAAGCAATTAATATTTTTACTGGCATCATTTTCTGTAACTCCTTGTCTTTTTCAGGGTCAGCCAATCCCAGCTGACTATGGGCGAGAGGGGTGCTACTCCCTGAACCAGTTTCTAGAGCATCGCATGGCAAACACGTAGAAACAGCGTTCAACCATTCACGCTGTCAATCACACCTACTGAAAAGTTTGAGTCACCATTGCAGCTCTTTTGTATCTTTTGGACGACCACTCAGTGGGTTTAGAGCGGTTGTCCATTTATCTGAAGGATGATGATTCCACCTCCGGCCACTGCAGTCCACATGTGGAAGTGTCCTTGAGCAAGAGACTGGACCCCAAGTTGACCCCGATGACTGTTCCTATGGTGTGTGAATGTGGCGCCTTGCAAGGCAGCCTCTATCATCAATGTATGAAGTACAGTCTATTATATAAATACAGTCTATTATATAAGTACAGTCTATTATATAAATACAGTCTATGATATAAGTACAGTCTATTATATAAATACAGTCTATTATATAAGTACAGTCTATCATATAAGTACAGTCTTTTATATAAGTACAGTCCATTTACCATTTACCATTTACCATTTTTGGACTGTGGAAAGAAGCCGAAGGATCCAGACAGAACCCAAACAAAGGCAGACTGAACATGCAAACTCCACACAGAAAGACCCCGAGGCCACGGGCAACGGATCCACCCCCTGCTCCACGGTGCTGCCTAAACAAGGAAATAACCAACCGCTATGACACCTTGGGCTATTTGGCGCTCAGATCGCTAATGACAAATGACTTCTAGGCGAACCCAAAACTGCATTCAGAAAAAATAACTCATGGTTTGTTTGTTTTTTTGGTTCATCGCCGCTGCTGAATATTTTCAAAGTCCTTTGATGACATGGAGGATTGTCCTTGAGATGTTCAGAGACTGAGACAATATTTTGCACGCCTCCTCGTATCAGGCTTTGCTATAACTTGATCTTTAACTTTGGATTGTGTTGGTCTTTAGGATTGGGTTCCATCAATTATCTGGGAGTCCTGTTTAAAACTAAGTTTAAGTTATTTCCACAGCATTTTTGGTAAGAAAAAAAAAAAAAATCTCCCCCGAAGTGATTAAAATAGGAACTATTGGATGAAAAAATGGGTTAAGTATGATATAAATAAGATTGATCGTCTCCAGTTGATTCATATGTACCAATTTTGGACTAAATCGGATAAATGGTAGAGAAAGAAAGTCGGCGGTAAAGCTAATATAAATAAATATACAGCCGATATTTCTCAAAATCAATTCTCTTCTTCCTCGCACCAAGAGCTCGGAAAAGACTTCCCTTTTGTGAGTAAAACATGAACTATTAAAGTGAACACGATGTAAAGGAGATAGATCTCCTAGGGTTGATTCATATGCATCAAATTTAGATAAAATCGCACCAATGCTTGAGAATTTATGGCCCTTTTGGCCCTAGTGTCTGAAATATCCGATGGACCTTTCCCAAAATCAATCCTGTTCTTCCTGGGACTAAAGTCTATGTGGGTATAAAACTGATTGATTGATTGATGAAAATGATCCATGCAAAAGTTGTTGAGTTATTATTATTATTATAGTTGAATTGAGCTTTGCCAAAGCGAAGTCAAAGGTTTTGAATACTTGTGAAAAAGATATAGAGTGAATTAAAAGGTTTTTGAGATACACCTTATGTCACTTAATTCAGAAAAATGACTAAATAAATAAATATCAAATGCTTCAAAGTCTCTCCAGTGAATCGAGAGATTTAACTGGGGGGTTGAGCACTTTTTTTTTTTAAGAAGCTGTGTGGATGTCTCATTCTCTTCCTCGATGTCTGCTCCTAGAATCCCCCTCGGTGTCAAATATTGATGACGTATTATGTGTGCATAATCGGCAGCAGCAGTTATCAAACAACTTCAAGTCCACTCTCCCTCAGGGATTGATCACATGCTGAGAACTTCGTTCACAATGTCGGAATGCGTGTATGTCGTGTGTATAATAAAGTGATAATACAGAGTAAACATTAGTAAGAATGACGCCTGACCGGAGCTGCAAAGGAGTAAATATCGTCATCCTCAAACTTTAAGATAATAAAGTATTTTGTACTTTGATACAAAATACTTGCCTGCCTATATGAGGCTGCGGTTGCGGCAGTTGTCCTTTGAATGAAGAGGTTGAAAAATCTGAATAACTGAGTTAATGATAAAAGAACTGATTGTTCGCACCGGCCTAACATCTGACTTGAGAACGGCATGTGGTCTACAAGCGCCAATCCTCGTGGTAACATAAATATATCAGCGTCCTTCTCTTCCATATCTTTGGTAAGATCTTTTATCCAGAGTTTTTTGTGTTTCAAGAAGACAAAAACGATCTCTTTGTTGGTGTTTATTTATGAAAAACATTTGCACTTTTGAATTGAATCATCGTCTTTTACATAAGAATAAAACATTACTCTCATCGTCTTTACATTGAAACCATGTGTGTTTAATTCCAAGAATAACCATCACGATTATTCTTTTAACTGTGTTGGATTGCTTGTGCTGTTTATGAAACACAATAAAAATGGAGTTTATGAAGCTTGTGCTGTCATTAACGCAGAATCTACCCAATGTGCATGTAACATCGAACAACTTGTTACACTTCCAATAAAAAGGACAAAAAACACTTTTTAACCATTGTAAGATACTTCTTTTAGGTTTTTTTTTCACTTACACAGAAAAGTGGTGAGAGATTACTATGAAAGGTGGAGAAATCTCCAAATTTTGGATCTGGATCCTGAAGAAAACCCCCATTAGTGATTTGTTCTTTACCTGGAATAGAAATCAAATGAATAACAACGATACCATTCCACTTCAAATCCTATATTATAATGTTTTCAGGGTCAATGCCTCGTATTATAGGGGGTCAAACGACCAGGGGACCCACTGATGCTGGGTAATATGACATAATGGGGAAACTAAGCTGCCTGGTTAAAGGTTTAAACTCTCTAAGTGCTGGCTACTCTTCATTATTAGAAGAACAGAAGAACCCCTCTCTGTTTAGTCTGGCATATTGATGTTGTCACTGTTCCCCCCAAAAACTCTTAACAGAACATATAATAGCAGCCCCGGTCAAAGGTCAAAACACGAATCCGGCTGAGCGGTTGTTTGCACGTTACACACATTATAATGGCTTACATGTCTTGATGAATGAGCCCTCATGATCTTCCTCTTAATCGCTTATTGAGCAGGCATGTCCTCCTCAAGGAGAGGGTAGGGGGGGGTTAGCGCCCAGTGTAGAAAAAAGAGGAGAGCATGCGTTCTAAATTAATCACTCTTTTTTTTCCTTTCCCCTTCTCCTCCCAGGGAAAAAGATCTCTCTTGACCCCTTTCAAGAGAGATCTTGAAATTGCCGTCATTTGTTTTCATGGAGGTGTCAGAGGAGCCGACTCTATGTGTGCTCTGGCAAGGAGAAAGAACAGAGAGAAGGAGAAAGGAGGATTGTCGGGAGGAGGCCACAAGTCAGGAGTTGAGTCAGGATGATATCTTCGGATCATGAGATGTTCTGGCCTCCATAGTTGTAGCTCACTGACGACAGAGGGGGGGCCATACTGGCCACTGAGCCTCTCTGTCATCCTACCTGAGGGGCTCTTCACCCCTCTCCCTCAAAAATCACTCATTTCACATTTCAGCTTTGACATTATTCCTCACCCTCTTGTCTCTCTCTTTTCATCAGTGTCATCCGATGAACTCTCAGCGTCAACGTCAGTCCAGCCCGGTGCTGAAAAATCAAGTTCGATTTGCTTCAAGCTGCTGCAGGAAAGACAAACTCTCACTCAGACGGTAAACAGGCGACCTTCAAATGACATTTGCTTTCTAAATAGGTTGTGATTTCGGTAATGGAGGGAGAATTCTGCATGTCACACCTCTACGCTGGTGTGAACACACGCACTCGCACATAGATGCATGTTGGGTAAACAGCTTTAACTCGACAGGCTGACAGGAGGTCACATTCCTCCGCGGAAGTCCAACAATCGTACTCATGTCTGTCCAGCTCGCCTGAGCCACGCTTCACGCTTCCACAAAGATTTGTGCTTGAGGGTTCATTCCTTTTTAGTGTTATTAGGGAAAGTGTTGAAAAACATTGTAACATAAAAAGTTTCAACTTTCACCTCACAGACTGATGACCTGACATTCCTCGTATGGTAGAGAGCAGAATTCATGTTTCCCTGCGGGTCATACATGTCTCTGTCTTCTTCTTCTTCTTCTTCTTCTTCGTCTTCTTCTTCCAACAGCTCAACACTTTTTCATCATTCCGTACAATATTCTTTCAAAAACTCTGATAGTCATTGTGGCGTTTTGGAATAGTGGAGTCATCAAATCCCAGCTGACTTTGGGCGAGTCGTCCAGTCCGTCACACACACACACACACACACACACACAGATAACCACTCACGCTCACATTCACATCCACTGACAATCTAGAGTCACCACCCAACCTTCATGTCAAGTTTCTGGACTGTGGGGGGAAGCCGAAGAACTAAATGCAAAACAATACAGTTCTCAAATAAAATAAAAAAGTTTCACGTTTTTTGTTTAATTTGATGATATTTGTGTTTTATTTGCTTTGTATCTAATAGGCTATTTAGATTTCATGTACACCAAAATACAGCAAATCAGACGACGTCCAACACTTTTTCACACGACTCTATGAGTGTGTTTGTGGGCTTTTCTTTATGCTCATAAAGCTCATAAATCAATATCAAATATTGCATTAAAATGTCGAATGAGTGAAAATGGATTCTTTCTGGGCACGTAAATCTTTTAAAACCTGTATTAAATCTTTTAAGTTTGAGTCCTAGAATGATTTAAAGCGGATATGAATTCATGGACAGTCATTTTAATATACAATTAAATGCCAAATTCAAGCGAATCAATAAAATTCGATGGTTCCAATTTCTAAAATATGAGTATTTGCTGCTTTTTTTTTGTTTGACATAATTGTCATGCCTTTGAGAGAGAGATGAGAGACGCAGCAGAGCAACTGGGGGACATCGGAGGGAAAATTCACAAAATACCTTCATCATAAAATATGATCCACTTATACCCAGATGATTTTTGAGCAGTAATGAGGATCAGAAACAAACCAGTCTGGAATCTATGTTTGTCCTAATTCCTCCCTGATTAGTGGTCTGATAACCATTAATTCATTAAAATTCATTGATCCGTGTTCTCAGCCGCAGTCAGTTCTCTTTTTGCGAGATTGGGCAGTTTTAGAGGTTTTTTTAGGCAATAACTCAAAAACTTTATGGAAAGCTTTGCTTGTAATTTACCCCAGAGGTAATATTTGGAAAACCCTACACATCATTATATTTTGGGGATGTTACATCCTGATGTTGCGGCTTGATGTTATAAGAACATTTTCACAACCATTGGGAGATAGATAAGGGACTTCCGGAATATTCCGGCCATAACACTCTTAATAATTGATGGATGTAGTTTGACATTTGGTAATGTAATGTATCATTGCATCTTTCATTGACAATTCGTAAATGACGTAGGTTCATAACTGGAGGAGGTATTTTAATTTTTTAGAACGGATCAGGTTAGATGGATCCGTTAATTAAAAAGTCAGAAATCCTTAACTGACGTTTCCTAACATCTGATGCTCTCGGCTCCCTCCACAACTCTGTTTGTCGTTGTTTCGTTTCACGTTCTGCCTGTCACCTGGTTAAAAAGGTTAAGCGTGATTTTTGTTGTGCAGTGGCGCCGTCGGGTTCATGATTGCTACCCATACGGCTAACCGTTTGCTTCCGTAGTCACGGTTTTATCCAGACTACCAAGCGCATAAGCAGCCATAATGACGCTAATTGCCGAACAGCTCACTTTTCCTCTGAGAGCTTTCGTACTGCATTGTGCATTAAGAGCCATCTGGGTTCCAGTTTTAAATCGATCTATCTTTCACATTCCAAAACTACAAAAGGACTGAGGAGGACACCACTCCCATTCATAAATAACGTGTATGGCGTGCGGGGGTTGTGGGCTACCGTTTTCTTTGTGTGTGTGTTTGAGCAGGGAGTTGTATGTCTCCAGCTCAGTGGAGGTCTGGGCGAGTCAAGCAGCCCAATGACATTTGACCCCAGGCCTATCAAACTTGTGAGGGTGGAGGTGCAGAAAATCCTGCTAACACCAACTAATATTTTACTTTGGCCTTCAGTTCAAGGGTCCCCTGACATTTTTGCAACATGAACCAGTCAAATTTTGACAGAATCTTTTCGCAAAGGCAAATGAGGGTGGGATGACAAAGCAAGAAGGGCGTTCCTAATGTGTAGTCTATTCTGAAATGTAGTTCTGCGTACATTCATTGTATAAAAATCTCAGCTTCACTGAGGTAGAAGCAACAAATTCTCTGTTTTTTTGGGGTTTGTGGAAAATGAAGATTTGACTCTGATCCAGGAAGCAGGCAGAGATTTTATTCCATCATTCTGAATCATCAATAGGAAATACTGAATTTAGTAAACCAACATGAGGTCTCACACAAACGTTGACGTGTAATCTGACGATGTTTGGAGGAAGCCGCCAGGCTTCTAGCTTTTTGATGGTGGACTGAAGACAGGTAGGGTGAAGACCAGCCCACTTCACCAGGTGCAGTCAAGGGCACCATAGAAGATTCAGCATTATGTCAATTATCATATTAACTTTGATTAGCATGGAGGAGAAACGTGGGGCCTGACTGTTTGAAAAGCACAGAGATATACCTAACCACAGCAATCAAGCTGACTAATTAACATGCAATGTGCAAACAGTTAAATGGAGCCCATTTCTCAAAATGTCAAACTATTGTTTTATTAATTAGAATTTCCTTTAACAGTCTGTCAGAGTCCTTAAACTATGTGTTTTCACTTTTCAGTAAATGGCATGAGTGTCACCAGCCTGACGTGCTACGGTATATGATTTATGTCAATTTTAATAGCAGCAAATTCAAGCAATTCTGGGTCAGATCCAGTATAATCAGGTCAGACTTACAGCCGGTAGTTATTCTGAGTCCAGTGTCATTCAGTGTTCAGATCTCTCCTCACTCATTGGCTGCTTTTAATGTTTGAGGAAGGTTGAATAAAATCAAAAAAATGATAATTGTGGTCAATCATTTACTAATAGGTACGAGCCGTCACAGCTGATGCTGCACACAGTCAAACGTTTGAGCGTAACACATCGCAAAATGTGGCATTGAAAGACATCTGAGTCAAAAAAGGAAACATGCTGGTTGGTAATTCTGCAGGCCTTCGCTGCCATCCACAGATGTGGTATCCAAAAGAAGGTGCAATCAAAGATATGGAATTACTTTTTGAACTGCACTCCCAGTTATTTTAAGATGACAGAGAGATACGGGAAGCCAAGCCGCTCTTCATGCAGGAGGTTAATTTGTGTCTGTGCTCACTTGTCAGATGTAATTGAAGGTAACGGTTTATGAAAACGAGGTGGCAGGGATGAGGTCTTTAATTAGATCCAGATCATGGGCTGAAATGAATTAGAATCTCCACTCTCTTTACCCACAGCAAACGTGGAGCAGCACAACAGTGAACGCATGAAGGAATACTCTGTGAATGTTATTTGGAAAGGCCGTTTATGTCTGAATTAGATTGTGATATCTAACTGAGCACTGAGGGTTTTATAATTACCACACTATTGATGTCCTCTTTGCTTTATGCTGATGTCTTATCTTCCTTACATACAGAAAATGTGAATAACCTATCCTGAATGATAAAATATGGAACTTATGTGCCATCTAGTGGTGAGACTATGTTTGAAAACAGGTGACAAGGTGTGAATAACCTTATGCATGTCAAACACACAATTGAGACAATGTTTGAAAGCAGATGTTGAACGCGACTAATTATAAGGGTAATTCTTTTTCTTTATTTTTGTTGATGTCGATTTATATGGAGGAACATAAATGACTTACGGATAAATAAATGAATGAATAGATAAATGCAGAAATTACCAAATAAATAAATACGTTTGTAAAAAATAAATAAGTCTTCGTTAAATTATTTTATATTAATTAACTTAATTAATTATTTCTACATTTATTCATTCATTTATTTCTGTACTTGTTCATTTATTTATTTCTATATTTATTCATTTATTTATCTCTACATTTATCTGTTTATTTAGTGTTTTATTTCTGTATTTTTATATTTTTTTCATTTATTTATTTCTGTATTTCTTTGTCGTATGGTAATGAAGTGGGCGTGCCTAACCTCAGTCTAAACCAGGATTGGTTTGTTTTGTAGAATCAATGTGGCTCTGACATTTTTCTTTTGCTTGTATTGATAAATTTATCAGGTATTGCTAGAATTGAGTTTCGGTACCTGCCGGAAATATTGTGAAGTTGTTAACACTTCTTTCAGTTACTTCTGTCTAAGTAATGACATTTCTTTCAAATGTTTCGTTCTCTGAAGCAACCAATCCTGCTTTAGATTGATGTTAGGCTTGTCTTCTTCATCACCACACGTACAAAGAACTATAGAAATAAATAAATGAAGAAATGTATAATAACGGAATGAAATGAATGAGAAAAAATAGAAATACCTAAATATATAAATGACAAAATACATAAATAAAAACACTAAATAAATAGATGAATGTAGAAATAAATAAATACAGAAATAAATAAATGATTAAATTAATGTAGAATTATGAAAAGGATTAAATAAATGGAGAAATTAATGAATTAATACAAAATATCCAAATGTATTTATTAATTCCTGAATGTTATTATTTATTTATTTCCGCATCTATGTATTTATTCAGTATTATTCAGTTATTTGTGTATCCTTCTGTAATTTTTAATCCTCCACAGCTTCAATGACGTTGACAGTATGTAATTAATTACGTTGTACGTGATCTGACGAAGTCAAAACAAATAGTTCAAGGATTAATTTGCCCAGAGTTTAGCCTTCCAGGAGGTCTACCCAATAACCAATCCTGAATTCATGCACGTGATTGGCGGGACCAAAGGGTTGCCTGACAGGCTGAGAAGAGGGGAAAAATATAGTCTTTAGTAGTGTAGAAGTGAAAGGTGTGCTGAAGAGAAGTTGTACAGTGAGGTTATCAAACACGTGTTTGTGTCGCAGGTCGAACACGGAACGTCGTGAACAGAGTTATTGGTATGTTGCATGGATTTAAATGGGTTGTATTTGTCGCATTACACAGAGTAAACACCCTACATTTTCATGTAAAAGCCCACGATAGCTGGTTAATGTAAGTTACGCTGCTATAGCTGTCACACTGGGATGCATATATTGTAATGTACAAAGAACCAAGGAAACTTAATATTCATCGATCTACGCAGTCTCTTGGATGATAAGGCTAGGCTAATGTGTGAAGTTATGGATTCGAGCGTTAGCTTGTTTCTGTCAGTTAAACTGCCGGAGCTGTCGCACGGAACATTTCCTATCCCTGCAGCTTATGTGTTAAACTATTCCTCCTATCCAGTTTAAAATTTTTGTAAACTGATACATCCGTGTCGTCATTTCAAACAAGATTAAGTCGTTTTTGTCCAGGATTTGGTTGACGTCGTTATAGTTTTCTAGCTAACATCAAACAACCTGCTGTAGCTGTCACGCGGGATGCGCATGGCAACTTCTTGCCAAGTCAAACTGTCCAACACTTCCAGTTAAACATCTAGGTTTAAAGATAGATTAATCTATCCTTTACTGCCAACGAAAACTGTCTTCATGGTGCCATCGTTGTTGGACTGAATTAAGTTAAAACAGGAAACCCAGTTGGGTCTACTCCTCTGTTTTCCTCTTGTTAATTGTGCATCTTTTTCCCGCCATTGAATTTACAACATTTGTGACAGTCACATTCTTGGATCAGGGTGGGGCACGCAGAAACAAGTATCCAGTGTCTGGCTAACGTGAATGCTCGTCTGTGATTCAAATGTCGGGCTGTCACACAAGTGTTTTGTCTTAAACGTTTCTCATACTGATGTTTGTTTTTGTTGTTGTGTTAAGGACACAAGAATACAGCAGTAATAAAACCTATTAATCGTTATCTAGTTATACACATTAAAAACATTCTACATGTGATATTGTGTTTGCGTTCCTGTCCAGTCATCCAGGATCCCCTTTAACAATACAAGCGTTGACAGGTGGTGTCAGAAAAGCATTAATAATAATAATACATTTAATTTATAATGCACTTTACATTTGGATCAAATCTCAAAGTGCTACAAAGTAAAAGCAGGTAAAAGCATAAATAAAAAATAAAATAACTATATAAAACCCTGACCAAAAAGCAGCAATGTTTATTAAAGTTATAGGTTCTGCTAAAAAGGAAAGTTTTAAGTCCTTTTTTATAAGTGTTAGTCGTCTGTGGAGCCCTCAGATGGTCAGGGATGGCATTCCACAGACGATTAATTATTAATTCATTAATAACATCGGTCAGTGGGTGGGATATATTAACCAGAAACACATTTTGTCCACACAGTGAATCTGTTGGAAGCATAAATAGTGGGTATGTGTAGGGTTCTGAGTGACCGTGACACGGGTCAGGTTGTCTTAGACTACTGGGTCAGAGCAACTCCAAATCAGCCGGCAGATCTTATTCTTGAAGTGTTCGTCGGGACTGAACCGTATGTGTGATCCAATCCCACAGAAAAGCTTCTGAACCAGAAAAAGTTAGTGTGACTGCTGGTTCTGATAGAAAGGTGTTGGATCACGGAGTGCGACGCCGAGTTGTTGTGGCAACAATCGGAGGTGTCCAATACATTAAGGCAGGTGGTTTCAATGTTATGGCTGAACATTATTGCGTTGAGTATATTGCATCAGATTGTCATCCCACATGTTGAACACACCCTTAATTTGTTGATATTTTAGAAGATCCCTTGTTGAAGACATGTCTCCTTGTTTGATGTCTTCAGTCTTCACATGACGCTATGAAGTACATCCTGGTCACTGGTGGTGTCATATCTGGCATTGGTAAGGGAATCATCGCCAGCAGCGTGGGAACAATCCTCAAATCATGCGGCCTTCATGTGACCGCCATAAAAATTGACCCGTATATTAATATTGATGCCGGAACCTTTTCACCTTATGAGCATGGTGAGTATTTCAGTGCATTCAACTTCATTGTTTTTCATCTACTTTAATTGATTTTGTGGGGTAACAGTTCGTCCTCAGTAGCGTAGGTCAAGTTTCTCTGCAGGATTTGCTCTTTCACTCATCCTTTGAATGGATATATCCTTTCTGTTGTGCAGGCGAGGTATTTGTTCTTGATGATGGTGGAGAGGTGGATCTGGACTTGGGAAACTATGAACGCTTCCTGGACATTCGTCTCACCAGAGACAACAATCTCACCACAGGAAAAATCTACCAGTCAGTCATCAACAAGGAAAGGATGGGAGACTACCTGGGCAAGACTGTACAGGGTGAGTGAGTGAGTGTTGTTACGCCCTCAGATGAAAGTTAAGTTTTGTCTTGGTGTGTCGATACATACATAGCCACATGCTAATTTGTATTTTCCAGTTTATGTGTGGGATGACAGATTTGGCAAATCCGGCATTTTTTCCTCTCAATTGTTTGTTTTGGGTGTGTTGCTTAGTTGTATTAGACTTTAATTGCCAAATAAACTTTCAGTGGTGCCACACATCACTGATGCTATTCAGGAGTGGGTGATGAAGCAGGCTAGGATCTCGGTAGACAATGATGGTGTGGAACCTCAAGTTTGTGTCATCGAGGTAAGTTGGTCTTGATTTTGTATTAAGTGGAAAACTGTAATGAAAACTGTGTTTGTTCAGTTGTTTGTGTGATTTTAATACATATATTATACAAAAGCTTATTGATTTCAGATCATTTAGTGCTGCATGTAAATGTTAAGCATTTTATCTTTCATAAATTTTCAGCTAGAATAAATCAAATCTGCTAAAAAGGTTAAATTATAAGGTTAATCGAAACAAAAAATGATTAAAAGTCAGTAATCAGCTTCAGTATCAAACATTAAGGACTTCAAATCAAGTCATAAAACTCTAGTTTTGGGCTCAGACTTATATTTAACATCCATATGATCCATATAAGGACAGTTACATAATTGGTTTATCATCACTCTAATCACATATGAAGACATGATTCAGTATGCCTCAGAAAAAAAACATGTCTAGGCATCAATATTCTCCAGGTTTGATGGATGTAATCACGTCCGGACAGATCTCTCCTAAAGACCGCTGCAGCTAAATCAGAACATAAACGCTGAAGGCCTCATTCCAAGAACAAGATAGCGGATGGTTCTGGCGGTCAAATCTTTACGATAGGCTTACCGTTTGTCATATAATTGATTTTAAAGTGCTGCTACTTAGCTAATGAAATACTCATATTTATTTCTGATACGCAGCTCTTCAATGATTTATCCAGGGTAGTTCTTTCAGGTCATCAGGGACTTCTTTATTCAGGCTTTATCTACTCCAATGCAATGAGCAAACATCCGTAAAATTGGATGTCGGCAACTCCATTATACTTTAATTTATTCAGACTATTTATTCATATCCTGCACCGTGAATATTATTTTGCGTTGGACCAAAATTAATTAATGAATTAATTTTTTTTTTTTTTTTAATAATCTTCTGTTTATTTTTCAAGATTAAATAAGTCAAACGGTTGTGAAAAATAATCATCCTTCTAAAACGCCTTTTGTTCAACAAACAAGAAAATCCTTTTTATTTGAGTAACTGTACCCAACAAATGTTTTGACATGAGAGAAATAGTTCTGAATGGATTTTTACATTGATTAACCAGCATTTTGTAATGTCTTAGGTTGCATTTGTTTTATGTTGCGTCGATTATTCAACTTGATTCCATGCTGGATTTTTTTTATCATAGTTTATTGTTATTGTTGTTATTCTTATATTTTTTTAAAGAACCAGATTTATCCATCTTTTGACATTTTCTATTATTTTTAATGCCCTTGTTAAACTTGAAGTCAAACATGTCCTCCTTTGCCTACAGCATTTTTTCCTTATATGAACAAAACCAGTTCAGTTCATCATATTTTGCATTCTATAAGCCTGGAGTTATGTAATGTACAGGTAAAAAAAAACGAAAACCTGTGTGTTTATCTGCTTTTCTGCTGTCTAATCTGGTGTTTTGTGTTAACAGTTGGGAGGCACCGTTGGAGACATCGAGAGCATGCCGTTTATCGAGGCCTTCAGGCAGTTCCAGTTCAAAGTTAAGAAGGAGAACTTCTGCAACATTCATGTCAGCCTGATACCTCAGGTACGGCTCTGGTCCACATGCGTCTAGTTATCGGCAAAATCTACAACTACTACCGATTTTTATAAAGTCTGACCGGCTGATACACGTTTTGGCTGATTCTGATCATTTTTCTTTAAAGTTTTAAAAATCATAATGTAGTTATAAGTAGTTTTGAATGTGTTTTATTTTTTCTTTTAGGAACTGTAGAATATTAAACATTTGTTTTACATACATTTTGAATTTTTTTTTTTTTTTTTTTTTGTCCTCAGCCCAAAACCACTGGAGAGCAGAAAACAAAACCGACCCAGAACAGCGTACGAGAACTCAGAGGGCTCGGTTTGTCTCCAGATTTGGTAAGCAAGATTACAATTTTATATATATATATATATACCTAACCCTTAACCCCACCTCCACTTATTTGTATCAAGAAATCTCTTCTTACTAAATAATGGACGCATACTAATCTCATGGCTACAGCAGACTTGTCACATTAATAGTTTTCCCACCAGTGCAATAAATAATAATATTTTTTTTTCTTTCAGATTATGTGCCGCTGTTCTTCACCTCTAGAAACCGCAGTCAAGGAGAAGATCTCCATGTTTTGTCACGTGGAGCCCACACAGGTGAATTACCTACTGTCATTTTTGTTTTCATCCTGCAAATGTGGCATTTTATGTTTGTGTTTGATTGTGTGTGTATACACACACACACACACACACACACACACACACAGTAAACATAGGTTTATAGGTTTGTGGGGTAAAAGTCCTGAAAAGCCCCACTGAGCCCAAACACAGTCTAGACGCTTGTTCTTCATTCAGATAGTGATTTTTGTTTCAAATGTAAACATGATAAGCGGTTACAAAAATAACGAGATAGTAAATTAATTTAATTGGAGTTGTGAGATTATAGGATCTGGTGTTTGTTTGTATCGGCGCATTTAATCACAACAGCTGTGTGACCCGAGCAGAAGTGATGAATGTATGACGTGTTTCGGAGGAAGGCCGTCTGCCCTCATATCAGGAGAGAGATATTGTGATTGTGATTTGTTTTGATCAAAGAACAGCTTGATTAAAAATAAGGGCTTACTCCTACTGGGAGTAATGAGAGGGTGAGCGATTGTAAAGAAAAAAAGCCTCATCAAAACCTCTTATTAGTATTATTATTTCTTTCACACCATAATGTTTAATTATGAGTTTATATTAAAAAGAAAATGACTCAACAGTTCAGTTTTGAATGGAAGCTGACATTTTTGCTCTTACGCCACAATGCTGGGAATACTCAACCAGTAAACGATCCCTTCCACCATTTACTTAATACGTTTTTTGTTTTGGTCGGTTGATGAAAAGGTTGATGCTTTCCCTCTGCAGCTTGAACTGCAATCATTACGTGTGTTCCTATTGAAAGTTTTTTGGGGTTTTTTTGTACTATTTTGATTCCGAAGGAGCTTTTGAAACCAGTTATAATTGTGATATTGGTAACTGATAACTTCTGTGGCTGTAGTCTCTGACAGATCCGGTAATTTCCCTTCACTAATAGTGGAATGGAGGATGCAGAGTCCAGGTCCATGACCTAAAAGTACGTTTACAGGGAGAGCCAATGTTCCGAAACAGAACATCTGAAGTGAAAAGAGAACAAGAATGCAGCTTTGTCAGCAACCATACAGAGAAAACGGCACCGTCAAGAATCTCATTAAAGAAGAACTTCATCTGAGGTGTGCAGCATCTGCTGTCTACACGCAATTTGGACATTCCCCAGGGGAAAGATGTGACCCACAACCAGTGTGGCATCCACAAGCGCTACGTCAGAAGCATAACTCCCCGTGACTGACGACGCTTCCCAGCAACATGCCCAAAACGTCAGAGTGTTAGAATCCATGAAGGGAAACAAACCCAAACCCAGCTGCTCCGCAAAAGCTGAAGAACATCACCCACCTGTTTTTGTACGAGGGTTGTACACTTCATCTTGAGCGTATTTAATCAGTTTAAATTGTTTGTTTTGTAAGTTGATGCAAAGCTTTCAGTGAGTAGTCTGTCACAATATCTCCTGACTGAGTATTTCAGGCTGAACATTTTTTTTGAGGTTTGGCCGACTCTTGGAAGGTTCACTGTTATTCCAGTCTAACTGGAATAATGGAGCCCAGAGCCTCAGAAGGAGCTTTGGAACCCTTCCCAGACTGACTTATTTCAATGACCCTCTTCCTCATCTCTTCTGAAGGGTCTCTGGCAGAGTGTTGTTCTGGGCAAATACTTGATCACAGAAGTCCTGTTAGATTACATTTCTCTGTCGCTAATGATTTAACTTAATGTAGTTGTCGCTTACAGAAGGCACAAAAAACCGAGTTGGTTTTTTTTCTTATAGTTTGTTGACCTAAATTCACATAGACGTTGGAATCCAGATAAAACTGTTGTATTATATTATATGTATAATATTTCTTTATCGATTTTATATATATCTCGAGCTATATATAACAAGCTCAAGCTAAATTCAAAGTTGATCGTCAAATAAGAGCCATTTGGTAATAATGTGATAATCGATCATTTATTTTTATTTTTTACTTCATCCCAGGAGAAGAAAATTCATAATCGATCAATTAATCAACTATCAAAGTAGTTGTTGGTTGCAGCTCTAATTCACATTCCATTTTTGAGTCATTTAAAGGGCTTTTTATGTGTGAAACTTTAGAACATACAACACTGATGAGTTTTTTTTTTTTTTTTTTTTCCTACCTCCAGTAGGTGCATGTGAAGATTTCAGGTACCTTCCCTTCAGCCTCTGGGGATTTACTGTAACTTCCTTTTTCAATTTATCAAAGCACCAGCACAGATAGTCATAATTGTTTTTGGACGATATGTAGCCAGGTGATTGGCGTTCTGTCGGGGTCTTATCACCTCTGAGGGTTTCTCTTTTTTAACATTTGAAGACTTTCTGGGTACAGTATTATTGCACATAAGGTTAATTTTAATATTACGCTGAGGTCTTTCGCTGATCTCTCCATCCGTTGCTGAATAATCTATAAGTGCTTGTTTTTGAATCTTTGCAGGTGATCTGCGTCCAGGATGTCCCCACAGTCTACAGGGTACCGCTGCTGCTGGAGAACCAGGGTGTCGGGTCCTACTTTTGTCAGCGACTGAACCTGCCTGTTGAGATGAGGCCCAGAAGAATGCTCGCAAAGTGGAAAGAGATGGCTGACAGGTGAGGAAATTTGCCTCCACTTCTATTAAACGGTACCCAAATCAACATTTCCTCACAGTTGGGGAAGAATCAGTGTAATAATTCAGACACAACCACAATTCTCTACAATCAGGTTTGCCTTTATTTTCTTTATTTGTTTGGCTTTGAAGTTGTGATAAAAGAATGCAGCGGATGATTTTTTCTCCCTCTCCTTTCAGATCTGACCGTCTTCTGGAACGTGTTTCTATAGCCCTGGTGGGGAAATACACAAAGTTAGCCGACTCCTACACCTCCGTTATCAAAGCCCTAGAGCACTCGGCCCTCGCCATTAATCACAAGCTGGAGGTCAAGGTATGGAAGTATTTTCATGGTACGTTCGTGTGTAGGTAACTGGATTTATAAGGATTGCTTTGCAGATGATGCTTTAATTGTTCCTGGCATAAACAGGATTGTTTACACACGACTAAGCTTGTTGGGTGTGATGCTGGCCAATCTCATTCCAAACCAAGCTACTTTTTGTTGTCACAGTATGTAGACTCTGCAGACCTTGAGCCCACCACTCTGCAACATGAGCCAGTGAAATATCACGGGGCCTGGCAAGAACTTTGCAGTTCTCAGTGAGTAGACAAATGATCAGCTGTGACGTTTTACACTGCTGTAAAGTAAAGCGGTGTTTTCATTCCACATGATGGCAGTAAAGGGCCACCATGCAGAATGTTTAATGCAGCTTCAGACTTCAACATGGGGATCGAATGAAAACTGACTTTCCAAATGTCGCTTTTTTGATGCCTTAACTTTAAGGGTGTGTGAAGAAAGTAAGTCTGAATAAACCAGAACTACAGGCTACTAGTTTATTAGCCATTGTTCCAGAATTCTGCTGCTAAATTACCACCAAATATGGAAAGATACACAGCCATAAGGGCTAATTAATCAAATATAATGAGGATTTTACTTTATTTTTTTTCCCGTTCCCACAGAGGTGTTTTAGTACCAGGAGGTTTTGGTGTGAGAGGGATAGAAGGCAAGATCCTGGCTATTAACTGGGCAAGGAAACACAACAAGCCTTTCTTGGGTAAGAGATTCAAAAGTCCTTTTTTTCTTATATTCTGTTTTCTTCATTATTACATAAAACAATATTTCATGCTTATAAACCCTGAATAAGTGCGCACATTTGTAATTACATTTGCAGAGTTGTTTTGCCTTTTCTGTGTTGACTGTTGCTTAATCTATGGTAATAATTCTAGTTATATAGAGTCATATCTGACATATTATGGTTTAAAACAGATTATAAACTAGAACCTTTTGGTTGTGGGATGGATTTAAAGTTTAGTCTCCTTTTAGGTCTGTGGGTAAAGTGGGTTGGATCATAGAAAATATCTTTTCTGATTAATAGTGGAACGGAAATAAAATATTTTTAAGTTTGGGAAATCTCAAGTTCATGACCTTTACACATTAAATCTATGATTATCCAAATGTCTTGTGTCACCTGACCTTAAATTAACGAACCCTCCTTTCTCCCTGCCGTGTGTTCCTGAACACAACAGTTACATTACATTTCGAAGTGAAAATGAAACTATGACCATTATATGTTATATGTTGGCTTCGTTCAATGACTTCAGAGCTCTGCGTTCCCGCTAGCTTTAGCCTCTCTGCTAACTTCAACTTCTAAACTTGCTATGTTCCTCGGGGTTGATTATATTTGAAATATGTGATTAAGTTGGTTGTGCATGAAGACTTGCCTTATTTTGTCCTGACTGGTGTTACAAATTGCGAGCTTTTGTGTTTTCCGGTTCACTTGTGAGATGTTGGAGCCGTGGTTGCTCTTGCATGGCGTGCGTTTACGGCACATGCGTTCAACCGGCCTCAAATGAGGCTGCTCGGCCGATTACATCGAACCGGTTACTCTTATTTTAAACTACCGACTCAAAAGCTCGGTTGCTATCAAGGTCGCTGCACTTGATTGGTTTAATTCCTATATTTTTTTAGTAGAACATCATCCACATATACAGCATCACAACTTGTCCTTTAACTGCTACGCTGATGACACGCAGATGATACCCTCCCCTTAGACTGGATGACCTCGCTGCTGTTTTAGACTGTCTCTACGGCATCAACCGTTGGATGGCGCTAAACTTCCTATTCAACACATCAAAACATGAAGTAATACCAGTCAGACTTCCAAACATCGTTTGTTTCTCATCCAAAACCATCTCAGGCGATTATCCTGCAACCTGAAGCCATGAACCCAGAAACCAGGGAGTCATTTTCCACCCAAATCGCTCCTTTGATCCACAAACAAAACCTTGTTCATTCCTGCTTTCTTCAGTTACAAGCCAGTTGCGGATTCTCAACCCATACAATCATGCTCTGATCCACATAAAGTCACCCAAGCCTTCATCTTCTCCCCACTAGACTCCTGTAACTCCCTCCTTTCCAGTATAAATCAGAAATCCATGAGTCGCCTCCAGCTGAGTCGTAATAATACACAAGAAGCTTTACTGTCATTGTGGAGAATACAACAAGGCGAGTAGTGCTGTTCCAGGTTGCTGCATTCAAAACAGAAGAGGGGGCATAAACAGAAGAAAAAAGGACATAAATGGAATAAAAAGACATAGATATAAGAAAAAAGGACATTAAAAGAGAAAATGACATAAACAGAAGAAAAAGGGACATAAATGGAATAAAAAAGGACATAGATAGAAGAAAAAGAAGAGACAAATCAACAGATAGGAGACTAAGCTACATTTCCAGCGGTTGGGTGACCAGGGTAACGGGGATTATGGTGTTGAATGCTGAACTGTAGTCGCTGAACAGCATTTTTTCACGTCTTCCTGGGTTTTCTATGCGGTTCGGTGTTGTGTGTTCGGCCTGCAGTTAGACCTTTTACTAGATTTACCAGATATCGGAGATAGAGCTGGAAACCAGGACATGAGGCTCGCTGAATCAGAACCTCTTTATAAAATCCACATCTTAAAACGAAACCTTTACACATTTGCTTTTCATGTAATATCCTTTTCAGTTATAATCTCCTTTATTAGGTTGTATTGGTTTTATTCTTGCCTTCTTTTATAGTTTTATCGCATAATTGTAAAGTCACCATTTACGTTTATCCCTGTCCTTTATTCTGTGATTTCTTGTTTTTTTTAACTTCATCTCTCATCTATCTTTTTATTGTTTTTAACCCTTTTAGTTTATAGTTGATAGCAGCTTTAGGATGTGACTACTTCCAGTAGAGACGGGGTACCTGGGTGCAGGTTTTAAACCGGGGGTTGGCTTTAGGGCTGCAACTAACAACTATATTAATAAAAAATAGTATACACAATTACTAAATGGCTCTTATTTTGCTATTAGCTTTTGAATTTAGCTTTAGCTTGTTATAGGCACATACCAACTAACAATAAAGATGAATTCTTCATTCAAAAATATGCCTTTTAATGAATTTTACTGCTTTTATGATTGTTAAAGCAAACCGGTTAGTATACCAACAGTATATTTTCTGAACTGGAAATCTTTCTGAAGAAATGTTATAGCTATAAAAAAAACATCCATGTAAAAAAAATGTTTTTATACATACTAATTAATATTCGAGATTTAATTTTACTTGCATATCCAACCTTTGCTGAGGAAGATTTCTGTGAGGAAGGTTTGAGGAAGGCCTGTTTGATAGAAGCCTCTAATACAAGCGGATTCAGTCCAGCGATTCGGATAGAATAAAAGCTGGACTTTTAATTGAAGCTATAATTATAAGTTTTATGGCAGAGGATGTAGCCTCTCTATTAAGTTATTTACTGCTCAGTTTTATTTTGTTTACAGTACTGTTTACAAGACGTGAAAACAAACCTCTCAAATGAATACCTATAGATATAAAACAAAACAAAACTGATTGCCTAAGTGTTCATTCACTTAACTCTAACATACATGATTCAGCACTTCTGAAGTTAAGAGTGTTTATGAGTGGCCTTAGAGGAAAGAGGAACTGTATTCCCCTACAGAACATCATCCTGTGATGTAAAAAAAGATGCGTAGAAGGAACAACCCTGTTAATATGTTTGAAAGACATGTAGGAGTCCAGAACTCAGACTAAATAAAACATTTCAATTATCTGGTCGGTAACTTCCTACGTACAATTTTACTTAGTTACAGCAATTATTTCTTGGACCCACCAGCCAAATCTCCAAAGTGCAATCACTTATCTTATATTTGCTGCTAATTTAGACCCATTTTTTCTCGCGTTGGAATAGTGAGTCCCTTTTTTTATGGAGGAGGAAGCGGTGTTATTGCATCCAATTAAAGCATTTCAAGTTTAGAAAGAAAAAAAAAAAGGTTACACATGAAAAAGTCCAAAGAGAAGTAGATACTATGAAGAAGGGGAAAAAAACAAAAACATGTACAAATGAAGACTTTCATGTGGTTCAAGCAGCGAGACTCTGGTTCAGTTTTGTTTTTAATGAATCTTTAAAACGCCTCATTAAGCAAGAATCCTGCTGGTACTGTTTTCTGCAGGGGTGTGTCTGGGCATGCAGCTGGCCGTGTGCGAGTTTGCTCGCAATGTTCTGGGATGGGAAGGTAAGCAGTTGCAGAGTTCACCCGGAGACACCGCTGTGGAACAACGGATTCCTACAGTTTTAAGCATAAAAGATGTTGAGACACGTCGTGAGGTTGATTTCAGCTTCCATGAGCTCTTCTTTTTTTTTTTTTTGATATATTTTTCAGATGCCAACTCCACCGAATTTAACCCAGAATCTGAACACCCTGTTGTGAGTTATCTTCATCCCATCATCATCCTTCATATCAGCAAAGGGCTAAAACCGAACACTTTTGACCCGCTGTCTGATTTTGACAGGTGATTGACATGCCAGAGCACAACCCTGGGCAGATGGGTGGAACTATGAGGTTGGGAAAGAGGCGGACCATTTTCCAATCCGGCCCCAGTGTGCTGAGTACGCCTCCTTAATGAATTCATGGTTTTTAGCCCTTTGGTTTTTTCCCTGATGACTTTCATATTTCATGATGATTTTTTTTTTTTTCAGGAAAACTTTACGGAAATGTGGAATATGTTGAAGAGAGACACAGACACAGATTTGAGGTATTTACACAAACAAGATTTTAAATAGTGATTCTCAGATATATTACACCAAAGATATAATGTCGATAATAGCTCATGCAAAGCCATATATAATCAATTGACTAAAAAATAGCACAGAACCTTGAGGGTTCCGCTTCTCCACCCTGACATAAAAACATCCCTCTTTACTTTTCATACCCTCAGATGTGCATCAATTCTAAGTCAGGGAATTCTTTTTGAATAAAGATGATACAATCAACGATTATCACCATGGCAACCAGGTGATTTTACTGGTTTATTGGTGCAATTCCATATCTTTCACTCCCTTACCGTGGAGTTTTAAATGTTTTGTCTCTGCAGAGGAAACTCAGGTGTGTGTGCGCCCAGACAGCTTCTGTTTTTCATCAGTGGTCAGATCGAGTCAAATCTTAAAAGATTAGCTCCAAACCTTTTTCTTTTCTCAAGTCATTGAATCTGGGCTCTTTAGGTGAATCCTGCACTGAAGCACCGCTTTGAAGAAAAGGGTTTTCGGTTTGTCGGCAAGGATGTGGAAGGAGAAAGAATGGAGGTCATTGAATTGGAGGGTGAGTGAAGAGTTTCATTAAAAACAGGAATATACGTGCTGCTGAATGACCAGTACAACATCTATCTCTACTGTCTGTCTGCTATCTCTACTGTGTCTTCCATCTCTACTATCTGTCTACTGTCTTTCTACTATCTCTACTGTCTGTCTACTATCTCTACTGTCTGTCTACTATCTCTGTCTGTCTACTATCTCTACTGTCTATCATCTCTACTGTCTATCATCTCTACTGTGTCTTCTATCTCTACTATCTGTCTACTATCTCTACTGTCTGTCTACTATCTCTACCGTCTGTCTGCTATCTCTACCGTCTGTCTACTATCTCTACTGTCTGTCTACTATCTCTGTCTGTCTACTATCTCTACTGTCTATCATCTCTACTGTCTGTCTACTATCTCCACTGTCTGTCTACTGTCTGTCTACTATCTCTACTGTCTGTCTACTATCTCTACTGTCTATCATCTCTACTGTCTTTCTTACTATCTCTACTGTCTTTCTTACTATCTCTAATGTCTTTCTTACTATCTCTACTGTCTGTCTGCTATCTCTACTGTCTTTCTTACTATTTCTACTGTATTTCTACTGTCTTTCTACTACCTCTACTGTCTCTCTACTACCTCTACTGTCTTTCTATCTCTACTGTCTCTCTACTATCTCTACTGTCTCTCTACTATCTCTACTGTCTTTCTTACTATCTCTACTGTCTTTCGTACTATCTCTACTGTCTTTCGTACTATCTCTACTGTCTTTCTACTACCTCTACTGTCTTTTAACTGTCTCTCTACTACCTCTACTGTCTTTCTACTATCTCTGTCTTTCTTACTATCTCTACTGTCTTTCCTACTATCTCTGTCTTTCTACTATCTCTGTCTGTCTACGATCTCTACTGTCTTTCGTACTATCTCTACCGTCTTTCGTACTATCTCTACCGTCTTTCTACTATCTCTACCGTCTTTCTACTATCTCTACTGTCTGTCTACTATCTCTACTGTCTGTCTACTATCTCTACTGTCGTGTATATTATGCGAAGTCACATCCTTATCTGTGTCTTACATAATGTAGACCCCACATGTCAAACACACATCTGTCAATTGCAGAACAATTATATTGTAGACAATATCTAATTTGAATTAGAAATAGCCCGCTGGTGAACAGCACAAACACAGATACTACAAATCCCAGAATGCATTGCGATAGCCCGCGTGTCAACCAAGAGTTCCAGCGACTACGCTGATCCTCTGTCGTCAGATATTAGCATTTATCCTGTCACTCCACTAACCTTTGGGCTCACCCGAGGCCCGGGAGGGGAAATGAATGAGGAAAAAACAAGTATAACACTAATTAACAAACGTATTAGTATGTTGAACATGCGGTTTAGTAAAGATAAAGGAACTTTTTAATGAACTGGTGAGGTGCGTTTACGTCCTGCAGCTGTTCAACATGTGTCGGTGCTGTTGCGTTTAAAAACAAAGCACATAAAGTGGCTTACATTTAAAGTGAAATGCGCCTGTAGGCTGTTATGGCACCTTGTTGTTTTCTTAGGTGCAGCTGCTCCTGACTGCAGGAACAGATATGAGGAGCAGCAGTCTACTTTTACTGTTTCACTGTGGCAGAAGAGAGAAATCCGCCTAGCCTTTTACCGAGGGTTATTTCAAGTTCTGTAGATACTGTTCAATAAAAAGGGATTGATTTTAGACACAACTTGTCACTTGAACAAATCCAGTTTTCTGGCGGTTGTTGATGCCTGTGAATTAAAGTAAAAGTATTAGTATTGATGTAGTATAATAAAAGGGTTCCTTGAAACACTGCTGATAGAGAGGGAGACAGAAATGATGCTGATCTATTTTGATTTCTATCTGTAATTTTGTAATTTGATTACTTTCTATTCCCTTGGTTTGTTCAGAATTGTATAAAATGAGTAAATAGAATAAGAATAAATTGTCAGAGTACCTCAGATTAAACATGGACAGTTTGGCCTCCGCGATTTTTGAGTTTGACACCTCTGATGTAAAGCCTCCAACTCATCAACCACTTTTGTGGCTCCAGATCATCCTTACTTTGTGGGAGTGCAGTACCATCCAGAGTTCACCTCAAGGCCCATCAAACCTTCTCCTCCGTACTTTGGTCTGCTGCTCGCTGCCGCCGGAAAACTCCAGAACTTCCTCTCCAAGGACTGTCAGCTTTCTCCACGGTAAGTTTTCGCACAGCAGATATGTCATCACTTTGCCTTCAAAATCCACCAGGCGTGATTACAGTAGTATGTTTGTTCTTATCCCTCATGCAGGGACACTTACAGCAGCGGGAACAGCACCCCTGAAGAAGACCTCCATGATCTGATGTTCCCCGCGCTGTCTGGATACTAACGCACCTGCAGTTTTCATGTATGTGTCACTGACGCAGGTAAATGCAAGAAAAACCCACCAAATGCTGACCGATCCTGACGCTTGTAAGTTCATTTTACTGAATCTGTTGTTATGTTAATACTAGAGGTGCAACAGATCACTGAGATCACGGATCAGATCAGGGTTTTTCTTTTAAGCCAGAGGTTTGAAAAAAAAGGCTTTCCATTTTTTTTATTATTTAAAACTTAAATGTTTTTTTTCTCAGATAAATTTCTCATCACTCAAATGTTAAATTGCACGAGGACGATGACGATACCTTCTTCCTTTGAGCCGTAGTTAACATTAAAATAAAATCTTTGTCAACACCAATTAAAATTGCAGGAAATGGTGAAAAAAAGAAAAGAAAATTGTATTATTACATGAGATCTTTTTCAAAAAGATTTGACATTTGATCCTGGGGGGCGGGGCGGGGCTCCTTGGCATTTTCAGATTAAATGTAATATTCCTGCCAGGATTAAATCTGAATTAGTTTTTTTGTTTTCAGCTGCTTCTGCCTGAGCATAGTGCCCAAAAAAACGAAAATAAAAATCTTTTCAATATCATTCCACCACCTTTTCACCAAATTATTCAGAGGAAATATGGTAAATATATAATCCTTATATAATATACAATGTTGTCACTCAGGCAGCAGTTCCATCCCACTGCAGTTTACTCTTCATCTGTGATGAAGCTATGTTATATCTGCTGGTGAGCGCAAAAACGATGATGGCTTTCGATTGTCCTCGTTCAGAAAATTTCGGCTCGGCGTAAACTAACTCAGAATTGTTTGGACCAATTCAGATGAGAGATTCTCAAATCGGAAATTCAGGCTTTGTCAAGCCTGAGCTCAGTCACTAACTCAGACGTTCAAAACGTGACCACAACTGCTCTTCGTCTAAAGGTCTCGTTATCTTCTGCAACTCTACTGTAAGATATTGGACATTCTTATTTTAAGAGGTTTTTGTTTTTTAAATGGATCAACCGTTGGTCTGTTGCACCACTACTTTAATACTTCCTGTTTTATAAACCTGTGTGACTATAAAGGTAGGCAGATTGTTTTTCAGAAGTTGCTGCTGTAAGTAAAACTGTTGAATACCTGTTGAAACAAGATTGAACAAAATAGAGTTTTCCTTTTTTCTTTTTTCTTTTTTTGCCGACTCAGCTCCATCAGTCTGATGGAAATTCTGATGTGCAACAAACGACCAGGTTCAGCTGTTAGCCTCTTTTTGCACATGTATCATTAAAAGCACATATCACTTATATTTTTACCTGATTCAAATGTCTGGCTGTCTCTTTATGTTTTTATTGTACGCATCGTTTCAGGTTGTTAAAGGTTTTTTTTCTCCTTTTCCAATGAAGTGACTCGTTAGTTTTGTTCAGACTGTGTGTTTAAATGCTTCGTATAAGTTGTAAGAGGTCGACCTGTTCTCAGATTTATAATCGGATGTGAAATATTCTAAGGCGCTCTACTTCCACATTTTCCATAATGACTATTGAAAACTTTTGAAAATGGAGGTCTTTGACTTTTTACAACCAGTTGCGAGTCGCTTTGATCGTTTTAATCCGATTTCTTCCAGGAGAAACATTTAAATTCTAGATGAATCCTCGGACAAAATATAAAAGAATGTTGTAAAATGTCCAGGGTTATTATAGTTTTCTTTGTTGTTTCTTACTGTTTTCATTCTTTGTAGTTGCGTTGATCTGGTTGTTACAGGAAGTGAGTTGCCAGGTTTAAGACTATACGGAATAACCTTTAATAGTATGAAGTGTCATTACTTTTATGCAGTGATAAATGGGTTCAGCTCCTCTTCCTCGTCACGCCCTGAGGGAGGAGCAAACTGGTTGGCGTTTTTCTTCTTTTTGTGATGTTTACCTGCTCATGCCCTTATCAATAAAGATATTTTACTCCATCCTCGATGCCGGTGTGACAGAATTAAGCCTTGAGGTTTTGTACGCAGGTAAACCGTCCCTTTTCTTTTTGTTTGAGACTTTTAACCTGCTGACATTATGAGAAACAATGATTCTGCACTCCACTGACCTTTTAACTGCAGTAGCTGACTCAGAACCTCCTACAGTTCTAATTCACACTCATCACACAGTCCAACCAGCCCAAACAGAGAGAAAACCCCCCCAATAATAATAACTTACATATGAGGCTTGACATATGATGTCTTTAAAACTGGGATTCAATCTGAAAACATGTGGATGATGATCATCGAGTCACATGTAGTCGTCTCAAACTAGGCCACTAAATGAAACTTTATGAATCTGTTGGATATCCAATAATGTAGAATATTATATTATTGTGTCTGTGGAAATGTTAAATTCAAATAAATGTTTTTTCATTCTTCTGGACCAGCTTTGATTCTTGAGTGTCGTGAAGTTCTCCTCTTCAGCAGGAACAGTGGTGGCAGACGGGCGTCGATCTTATCACACCGAGTTCCTTTGTCTTCACCGATGGCGTCACCATCTTTGGAAATAAGCGGCCCTTGAAAAACACTGACGGCCACTGTATTTAAATTTAAAATCTACTCAAGGCGTCGGATGATATGAAAGGGAGCAGCAGCAGCAGCTCAGTGGTATCGGTAAACTTCCAACAAGAACCAAGATGATTGCATCTAGGTGTTAAGGTTGAGTGAAAGGTCAAAGGTCAGGAGGGACCCTGATGGTATCCGTCTGGAATAATCGTCTTCAAATGAAGAAAAACTTCTTCATAAGTGCTGCAGGTTGTTCAGGAGATGTTATTTTTCTTTAAATGTTTATTTGAAAATGATTGGCTATGTCTTATTCTAAACATCATTTTACTGGGTAACACTTATAAAAGGGTTATTTAATGGTTCAAAACTAGTTTATCCAGTAACTTGTGCTCTTAGTCATTAATACTGCTATAATTCTTAAGATAAAAAAGGTGACCCGTATTGGAATGTAATATCAGTTGCTTATAATCATTTTATTATTATTATTAATCATTCAATGATTAATAAAATTAAAAACCTAACTATAAAAGTGCCGTCTCGTTGTAAATTTAATTTTTAGAAATGCTAATATGTCATATTATCCAAATAAAGTCGTCAGTATTCTTATTTTAAATGCACTTATTAATTGCTGTAAACTAAAGTTTGGATAGTGAGAGGAGTGATACAGATGAAATTCAAATAAAAAAAAAGTAGAAAAAGAGATAAAACTGCCAGAAAAATTCAATTGCAGATGGAAGGCTATTTAAATCTTATTGCCTGATTGTAAAAACAGAAATTAATTGTCATTTGGTGATGGATTGTAAACCTATGAAATACACTTGTGGTGAATTACACGTCTTTAATAACATTTTTGGTGAAAAAAGGAATTTGGTTAAGGCCACAAATCTGTAAAAGTATTGAGAACTTCCTTTTTCATTACCTGCACCTTCTTCTAACACTCATGTGAATAGTCATACTTCCTTAATTGAAGTCATAAAATGTATTGAGGGCAACTCAAACCTCCACAATCCGTCATAAAGAAGAATAACTCGACCCAGTCTCCTGTTCCCCTGGGAATGTAAACTGTATTTCTAACTTCCCTTTTTTAGGTGACATTGTTCATTCTATGGTCATGGCCATAACATTTCTGTTTGTTTTTATGGGTTATGAGTTGCTCACATCAGTCTTATGACTGTTCATAATGACCTACATTTATTTATGTGTCAGCAGGAAACTACATGGTTGTTCTAGATATGGTATCAAAGGCAGCTACTACTTCCTGTGTAAGCCACGCCCCCTTTTCTTTTCTTCCACATTAGTCCGGCCTCCTGTGCCCTCGTCCTCTCACCCCACCTTTTATCAAGTGTCACCAGGCGAATTTAAAAGTCAACGCCCCCCCAGTGAGGCACATGCTTCAGTCGGAGTGAAGATCAGCTGCTCAGAGGAGGGCTGCAGGGACAGGTAACTCCACATACCTGCTTCGGAGGATCCCCCCCAGCATGCGAGCAGGTGGAAAGGCTGCAGCCATTTGTGATGACTGTAAACACCGACTGCACTGCAGATTGGGACATTTCTAAGGAGTGGTTGTTTCTGGAGCAAACACAGGGAGCCGATGGGTGTGACACTTCTGTGGAAGTACTAGACGTCAAGCTCTTTCTCTTCAACATTCCTACCTTCACTGCACCTTTTGGAACTTCTCTTAGGGTTTTTTTTTTCTTTCCCACAGCTTCCTCTCTATCCCCATAAGTTGTTTGCACCCCACCAGCAATAATGGACCAGACCTTCTGGCAGTACCAGTTCAGGATCATCATGCTGGGGGACTCCACTGCGGGCAAGACCTCCTTACTGAAGCGCTACACGGAGGACGTGTACCTGGAGTTCATCAACGAGACAGTGGGTGTAGATTTCTACGTTCACTTCCTGGAGATGCAGCCGGGGGTCCGTATCAAGCTACAGTTCTGGGACACAGCTGGGCAGGAGAGGTTCAGGTGAGGATGAACATAAGGTGTGACGTAGGGAAAAGGGGAGTGTCTTCCACCAATCATAGCTCAACACCTCTCAAATGCAGATTTTACACTATTTACACTTGGATGAGTTTATTTATTTAATTATATTCGCATTTTTTTATTTGAACCAGACTCAAAAGGAACTGTTCTATTTTTTCTTTTGTATGAGAACATTATTCTCATGCTGAATATTAAGTAAATATACTTTGTCTAGATATAAACTACATCTGGTGTCAGCCTTATCTCTATCAACCCTGTAAACTCTCAAGAATAGTGAGCAAATAATGCAAACATGCAGCACCTGTGCTGTTAGAGTTTTCAAAGAGAATAATTCCTGCTGCTCAGCATATTTACGGAATGTTTCATTTAATCTATGCAATTCCTTATTTCCATTCTCCAGTTGAATGAGCCATGCAAATAGCAAACTCTGCATATTCAGGGGTGTGTTTTTTTTCTGTGTGGTATCTCTAGCCAGCGAATCCCACAGGAGTCAGCTTAAATGTTTGTTTTTACACAGCACTGGGTGGAAGAAGTACATTTAAATAATTTTTCAACCAAATGGCTGCTGGGGAGACCCTTCACTTGTCCTTTCCTGGGGTTTTAAGAACGGAACCATTTCACGATTAGGGTGTGAGAATGAACATAAGTTGTCTGTTTCTTACAAAGACTCAAGCAGCTTATCTAAAAAACAAAGAAACAACTACTCAAACAGAGCAGGGAATCAGCTGATATTTGCTCCCTGAACAGGAAATAGGTTGGTGGCTGAGTCTGAACTCTGCATCATCAGTTTTTATGCGAGGAAACTCAAACCCACTGCTGTTCAATGCATTTATGAAACATTCCATACAAAATAATCTCGCTTAGCTGCAGTGTAGATAGTTTTATCTATAGTGCCTATAACCACACCTGCCTCTCTTCTCCTCAGGTCAGTGACCCGTTCTTATTACCGCAACTCAGTCGGTGCCCTGCTTGTGTTTGACATTGGCAACCAGTCAACGTTCGACAACATAAAGGAGTGGTACCTGGAGGTGAACGAGCGAGTGCAGCCCTACAAAGTTCTGTTCATCCTGGTGGGCCAAAAGTGTGACCTGGATGCTCAAGAGGAGAGGGCGGTGAGTCGGGAAGAGGCCGAGAAACTGGCCGAGCAGCTCGAGATACCCTACATGGAGGTCTCGGCAAGGACGGGTCTGAACGTGAGCAACGCCTTTGAACTGCTCACTCAACGGATCTACCAAGGGTTGCTGAGCGGAGAGGTGGAGCTGCAAGAGGGCTGGGATGGAGTCAAATGTGCTGCACCTCAGACGCTGAAGGATCAGAGAGCCGGCCTGGCACCGACCAACAGAGCAACCAAGAAGAAGAAGAGCTGCTGTGGATAGACGCTGATGGTGGCACGGACGCAGTCTTGAGACTATGGAACCAAAATCAGATGACAGGAAGAGGATTCTGGTTGAACTTTACTCTAATAGTGTGACCATCATGACCGATCGGGTCAACAACATTTGTTTGCTTGATTCTGTGCAGATCTGAGGAGGGATCCAGCTGCTTGATCACTTCCTTCAACACTGAGTAAGCGCAGGACCATTAAAAGTAATAATAATAATAATAATAATAATAGATGTTGAAGGAATTTAAGGGGATTTTTCTTCCTTCGGCGTAAGTCAGATCTAAGCGAAGCAGTGTCATCATGACGAGATCACCACAGTGGGTGCTAAGCCTCCTGGGAGATGATGTGGGAACCCATGATCTCTTCATGATGATGCAACTCGACAATTGTTACTAGAACTTGTTCTGACAGCCTGCTACCTGCTGACAGACCAAGGTTTGCACAGTCTGAGACGCATAGTTTGCAGCATCGCCGTAAATATATTGTTCAAAGAAGAGGAAGACGTACAACATGTAGTACAATCTACCCACATTACCTACATCCCCTCTGTGGCGCCCGGGGAGCCGGTTGTGGTTCGGGGTATTGAGTAACGGCACTGTGAGATGTTGACTGCAAGGGCTGGAATAGAACCAACAATCCTTCAAGTGGGGCAGAAGTTTTCTTTCTCCCAACCCTTCCTCATTACTAATAACTATTAAGAAGAAAGAGTTTGTGACCTTTGTATATTTCATAAAGTGATGAAGTTATTTTCTGTATTGATGTATTTCATGTCTTGGCCGTGACGGTGGTGTGTTTGAGGAATGAACACACATAAAGAGAATTATTTCTTACCGCCTGATCATTCTTACCCTTTTTTTTTTTTATCATCCAAGACAATTCTTTTAAAAAGGGAATACTGCCGAGAGTATGTGCTATTTTTTATAAATTAGAGAATGTCTGTCGTGCACGATCGCTTGTTTACGTTTAAGGTTTTCTTTAGCAAAAATGAAAACGCCAAATTTCGTATTTAGTGTTCCTAAATGACCTAAAAGTGGGACCCTGGGCAGGAAAGTTCTTCTATCTATTCTATCTCTGTGTTGGTTTGTAGAAAACCTTAAACGATTGTAGGGATTGCTGTGAAACCTGAGATCTCACAACCTCTCAGCTAGTGCCATCATCAGGCCAACATCTGAATCTGCCCAACGCTTCAGATTTAAAACCATGATTGCTTTTTCTAAAAGTGTCGCTATTCCTTTGAGAGCAGCCGGTTCCCTAAATAAATCGATCAAGTCATCGAGTTCCCTGGACCGTGTGGTCCGATGAAAGATGCTTACTAATTAACCTGTGGAACATTTGGTTGTTTTCTTCCCCCCATCATGTGAGAGACATTCTGACATAAAAGCTTAAACAAGCATGTATTTACAGAAATCAGAAGGTCATGAGGCAAAATTTGACTTTTTACGAATAAAGCGATCTCAAAAATATTTAACAAATATGAAATAAAGTGTCTTTGCCAAAAACAGAATCACACATATTTATTTTTACTTGCAATGTAGGGGTTTAACTTAAAGGTGGTTATTTTCAGCGTGTTGGTACTTTTCCAACCCTGTGAAAGTGTTTGCCAGCGGTGTGATGGTAATGCAGCGAGGAGTCTTGAGGCATTTGTGAACTACTTCACTGAGCCGCTGCAGCAGCAGCAGCATCCCGCAGGTCAGGCATCAATACTGAGTCATTGTGTGGAGCTGAATTCAATTCCAGTCCTTGAGTTCCTCTAAATATTGTTCTTTTGGAAATGTTGTGTCGGGTTTATACAGAATATACTTTTCACCTGACTGTTTCTGCAACCAAAACGGAGAGAACTAAATGTGTTCGCTGCTTTTAGACATAAAAGCCAGGTTTAAGATTCTAAATACAGAGTGATAGAAGTCAGCAAATCATGAATATTTAAAAAAATATAAATTGTTAGCCTTTAACGAAGACTAGTGGCAAAAGTCAATTTCAAAGAGGGGGCAGCTTTGAAACGAACAGCATCGAGGGAAGTTAGTTTTATATTGGTCACAAGGCGAAATACTGAAACAACCATTTCCTATGTGAGAAGAACGCCTGGCCTAAAAGCTTAACTTCCTCTGTTCTTTCTGGCAGTACATGCCCTGATAGAGAACATCTTTTTATTTTAACACTTAGAGAAGTCTGTGACCATTTCAACCATTATTATTGTATTGCAATTTGCCGAATAGAACAACAGTTATTACACAGATAATTGAAATGTATACATAGGCATTAATGTTATACATCCAACTATGTTAGGCCACGGCAAAGAAAATGTCTTACGGACAAATAAACAGTTATTGTGGCCACTATCTAAATGATGAAGATGACATGGTAACCATTATTGAGTAAAAAAAAAGAAGATAGCATTGTAGGAATAGGGTGGATAAAAAGTGGAAACATTATGTCTTACATGTTCAGTGGTTATGATTATATATTATTCATCGCTTTCAAAAGGTAAACTGGATGCAACAGTGGTCATAATCCAAAAGAAGTATTCCAGTCGATGTTTATTGACAAAAATGCAATGGATAGAGTTCTGCCAGACTTAGCTTGTTGGCAAAGAAACAGAATGAGGGACAAGGAATTGCATTGTGGTGTAATGGCATTGGCCAAACCAATAAGTTGGGGAGATATGAAGATGAAACACTAGCTCACATCGAAAAACAGGATTTAAAGAAAGGAAAGTCAAATACACCACAGATCGCCACATATTTTCATTTGTGTGAAAAAAAAGATGGAGAAGATGAAGGGACAAAACAGAGAGTGGGTACAACATGTTAGCAGAGCCTTGCTATTTTTTGGTTGTCTTGCGGATCAGCGCCATTCTCTGAAACGAAAACAAACAACAGTGAGGCTCACCGTGACAAAATAAATGATAGTGTCAAACAAAATATGAGTCATCAACAGCAGCCGTTCTTGCTCTACATCTAATAAAGATGGATGTTCAAACACGTTTTACAGAAACAGAACCTTCGACGGCTTACCTGTTTATGAGCTTCTGTGGTGCAGGCCTTCTTGAACGGCCGGATCTCCTCTGCGCCGTAACCAGGAATCCACATGTTCCACTGGCGCTCTGAGAAGTACGACACAAAAAGTCAACAAGTGAGATGATGTGTGAGTCTCAGGACTACATTTACGTATTTTATATCCAGCACTTAGATATAAACAGGCTAACTGGCTATCAAGACGACTACGATTCCCAGAACACCTCCAAGTTCTTTCCATCTCATTTCCAGCAAGAACTATGCCCCGTGGTCGTACATCTCTGCCAACCAATCAAGTTGCAGATTAGATTGATGTCGGTCCAGACTCGCATATATCACCACAGATTCTCGGTGGGCAGCCAAGACGGGTGTCACCAGTTCAGCATCTGACCAATTGTGAGAAATGGTCCCAGTCTCCCCTCTCTGATTTATGGCGTTGAATAACTGCCAGAAATATATATTTTTCTCGGAATACAATGATGTTGACCACCGAATTCTAAATGCTGAAAAACTCCATATCTTGAGAGTTAATATAATTATTGGGATAATACTTTTGGTTAAGAAATAAACTATTCATGCATCGAATCATTTTACATTCAAAAGCAATTATCAGCCCAGTAATTACAGGCTGACCGTCAGTTAAAGGATTTTTCTGTGACCCCAGAGACACAGATATCCAACCCGTGTGAAAAAATGAGCCACTACCACCCTGAAAAATGTCAGCGACTTACCAAGGTGTAACTGAACATCTTTCACCTCCAAGGTGTTGGACTTGCGATGGCGTGCCAGTTGACAGGCCGCTGTCACTACGCTCTCTATGAAGTCATCTGCAATTTGTAGAAGCATCTGGGAAGAGACAGACATTTCCAAAACCATCAATCTTGAGCGGCACGGAAAAGCAAGATTGCACAATGGCTGAAAAATCCCTCATATTTTCCGCAGCTCACACCATTTGTCATGCAGAAGAGACTTTCAATAGATTAAGAACTCCAAATGATGGATGTGTGCAGTGAGTGAAGACAGCTTCGGGGGAACAACAACAAGACCCAAGAGGCATTTATTTCACACCAAATAATTCCCACTGCAGCTTATGCTTACTCAACATTTGAAAACAGGAGGGTACAGATTTTATACGAAACTGCAATTATAACCACTGACTGACCTCCTCGACATCCTCGTCCAGTTGCTCATTTGGATCAATCTCTCTCACCAGGTCCTGCAGCTTTTTCTTACTGAGCACCTGGAAAAAAAAGGGATGCATCCGTTCACTTAGTTAGAAAATAAAGTGTTGTCTTCTGAATTTATTAATCACACAGCAGCCATAGAAGTAACGAATATTTAAAAAAACGACATTCATGAAACACACACAGGCAGATGTTATACTAATACCAGTATTGGAATGTCAACAAGTGTGAGATACTACACAGTGACGCATTCATTCATTCAATTTCTGTGACCGCTTAGTTTGCAGTGCTGGAGCCTATCATAGCTGACATTGGGCGAGAGGCGGCATGTAACCTGGACGAGTCGCCAGCTCATCACAAGGCCAACTTATATAGACAGACGACAATTCAGTCACGTTCACATGTACGGGCAATTTAGAGTCCCCAATACACCCGTTGGATGTTTTCTTTATACTGGGGGTATATGAAATGTTTATGCGACTTTTGTTAAATACAAATAGGGACTTAAAACTTTCCTTTTTAGCAGAACCTATAACCTTAATTAACATTGCTGGTTTTTGGTAAGGCTTTTATATAGTTATTATTTTATTTTTTATTGATGCTTTTATCTGCTTTTGCTTTGTAGCACTTTGAGATTTGATCCAAATGTAAAGTGCATTATAAATTAAATGTATTATTATTATTATTATAAATATGAAAAACTTAAATTCAAACCATAAAAAAAACAACTAAAAATCCAGAACTAAATCTGTCACAAATCATATTACATTAGAAAATAAGATGTGAACTTCAGTGGGCCTTTCTCACACTTTAGGTAGACCTGATGAAGAGAAGTTCTTGCAATGAATTAATGCTTCTTGCAGAAGTCATAATGTTGAATTACAAAAATGAGTGTGGAGCTAATGGCAGGGATGTTTTCAACATACTGTCTTGTTGAGAAATCGAAAACCGTGCAAAAACGATGCAGTAAATGAATATGCAATTAATGGTAGTTTTTGTCTTGTCAATTTTGCTATTAACATTCTCAATGATTATAACACTACTAATAATAAACAGTATAAGATCAGCACAGCAGCCTTCCCCAGCAGGTTCTCCTTTTCCCCCAGAGTAATAACCAGATTTACCTGTGATCCCTCTGGACTACTTCGGCCAGCAGGACCGGGCTGCAGAACCTTCACTGTTGTTGCGGTGCTGTTAGCCATATTGGTGGCAAGAAGAACAGTGGATGGACTCCGGAGTTTCACAAAAAGCAAACTGTGGTTTGTCCGTAAACTTAAAGAATGAGAGTCCAAGGTGGGCACAGATGTGATGGATCACTATGATTTTCCAAGGACGACGTCCGTAAACCTGAGGGAAATTATCAGACAATGGGTTACAATCTCAAAAGGCACTAGGTTGATATAATATAAATAACTTATGAATGAGCCGAACTATTGCAAATCGTAACATTGTATGTTTAAGCCACACGCTTCGTTTATTTTGCCATACTGTGTTTCATATTTAGAGTATTCTGTTCTACTTAATTTTATACTTCAGCATTCTGATTGAACTTGCTGGCGGTGTTGATGTACCCAAATGAAACATTAGCTGCGACGCGATGCAGCTAAGACTAGCATAGAACCGTAACACAGTTAGTTCTTTAGTCGTAAAAGAACGCTGGATGAACTACTCAAATCAAATGCAAGTTATCAAAACTACACAAAGTGTGTAAATTAAACAGACTACAATCTTTGGAACTTCGTAAAATAAAGCAAGCACGTAAAATACTAACGTTAACGTAACACGATGTGCTAAAAACAAACGGCAGTTATCAACGTTTGGATTTAGCTGAGCTGGTTAGCATTAGCTGCTAATACAGCACCGCGGCTTCATACAGGCTGCCTAGTAAAATTTTGCACTGATCCGTCAACTTACCGAAATATATAAACACTATCTGTCCATGTTTCTGGGTTGTTGCGACGTCAATGTGTAATTCCGATACAATAATACTCCCTCAAATGGACTCCGCACAGATTGGTTTATCAACGATGGATGCGTGCAACACTTCCGCTTTGTCTTTCTGTATTTCCGGTGGTGACGTATCACGCGCCACCTCCTGGACAGTTCTAGAACTACAGCTGCCGGATTTAGCAATAAACATTAACGCGGCGGGTAATAATAATAATACATTTAATTTCTAACGCACTTTACATTTGGAGGTGAAGTCCACCTAACTCAAACACGCTTTTATTTTTTCTTTGTTCCCCTATGACTACAGCATCAATTTTGATTGAAAAAGCACAAATTATATTATTCTACACAGTTTTGTGTAAATAGGACCAGGCACGCTCTCAATCTCGCCCAGTCGGATGGGCAAAATGTGTGAAAATGAGATCTTAACCCCAAAATCTACCATTTTGCATGATACAAAGAAGTTGTATAAACGAAATAACATCCTGATTGTGTACGTGCCCTTTGGAGAAGAACAGGTTCCCAGCTCAAAACAAACCAGACCAGTTATTCCTGAAATGAAAAATCGTGGGCATCTAAAATAAAAGGCTTTTATGGTTTCATTTCTTTGGAACCAATTTTTTCTTTTTGTTTAATTAAAAGGCAATTAAAGCAATTATAATTGTGAAATGGATTTAAACATATATCAAGAAGGAGATAGAAGAAAACACTTCCTTGTGGGTTCATCTGACACGGAACAAGGAACACAAAATATATATAAAGTTACTCTTCATTTGGATTTTTCCTTAAATCTTCTATTGTAAACACACTGTTTGAGGGTTAGGGTTAGTGTCAGGTTAATAGACCAGCTCTTTTTTCCGTTGTATGGGGTTGACACAGAAACCCCATGAGACTGAGAGACGATGAAGTGAAAGTGAAATAAGTTTGGGCTGAAGGCTGCAGTAAACAGACAGGCTTCACTTCTTTCCCTTGTCCTGTCCTGCTTTGTTTAACAGCTAATAAAGCAGAAGTCAAACGAAGCGCGAATGTTTGCTTTCTGCCTATCACGTCTCCCATATTCCGATGATCTCTGTAGAAAACATGTCGAGACTTCTTTCAGTTTGACGCATCAAGAAAAAAACACCGATATGATCAGAGAGCTCAGACTGAAAAACCCGCACAAACACGACGCACAACCTGATGACGAAAGCAACCCAATCCCTTCACGTCCTGTCACATGCATTCTTTGTTTAATGTGGGGATATTAGATCTATTCAAGGTTCATTCGGGACATTACGACTCAGAGATGACATAATAGCCTCCCTCCTGTTGAAACAAAAATCCCTCTAAGCCACTCCTTCACCTTGTTACATATAAAGAAGAACAGAGCTTACTTTCATTTTAGGAAACGAAGCTGCGTAGTTGTTGATTGTACTGACGAAGAGAAAGATTTTTTCGCCGTCATGAAAGCTTTTCTGTTTTTTTCGGTGGTCGCCCTGATCCGTGGCAGTTATGGTGAATATGTATTTTGTCTCATTTATAGCTTAATTGTAATTGAATGTAATGTTAATGACTTTCATGCTTAGCTCTTGTTTTATTCTATTTCTAATCATATTCATAACGTTATCCACGGGATTCGTGTTTTTTCTTCTTCTGGTGGTCCTGTGGATTCTTTCCTCTGTCACGTTGGGTTGTTATTCCCCCCAGTTCTTCTTAAACTCAGACGTAAACAGGAAATGCTGCGGAAATGATCAAGGAAGTGACCTGAATAAATATATATATATTTGTTTTGGGTTCTTTCTTCATGCTGCCTGTTTTGGTTTTAGCAATGTTTGAAAATAAAAATTTAAAAATTTAAAAAAGGCAACTACTTCCTCCTGTTGACAGCAGCTTCTCTAAAGTGAGACGACCTGTTGTGGTCACCAGATGAGAGTGTTGGCAGTTTTCCAGCAGGTGCCTGAGACAAAATGTCAGAAAGAGGAAGAGGTTGTTAAAAAAGTGTTTCCAGAACATCAGACAGAATCCAAGTCCAGGTCAGCTCTCCATCCTTCCCCTGACTAATATGTTTGGATCAATAACCTGCATATGTGATCTCTGTCCACATGCAGCCACCCTGCTCTTAATCGGACCGCCGGAGCCGGTTCTGGAGGGAGAGACGTTCACTCTGGAGTGTCTGTTCACAGACTCCGAGCTCAACATCAGCCTGGTCCATTTTGAGACCTACTCCCAGGTGAGCCACCGGAACAAATGGTTACGAGAGGCGAGTCTTCCTTCGCTCCACCATGTGGGGTTCTGCATAGAAAGTGGAAAAGTGGAAGAAATATCGCTCCTAAGACAAAGAATGTCCACTGAGTAAAAATACTTACAGCCAGAAATCATTTCCAGAGAGAAATAGAACATTTTTCAGATGGAGCTGAGTCACGGGGAAGTAAAGGTCAGGTGATGCTGGTGCTCCAGAGGTTGAACAGGTCACCTGCAGACAGAGAGAAGGTCCGCTGCTGCAAACATCGACCAGGGATGTAGTTCAGATTCCTTTATTCACAGAAAAGGTCTGATAGGGTTTCAGAAAAAGGAGTGAAGAAGAAACAAGTTATTTAATCAACTTAATTATTAGCTAATTACTCCACAAATATCACTTACTGCTCATGTATGTGTTCATATTTATGTTTATAACCATTCATGTTTTTTTACTGACTGAGTTTAAAGACTACCGTGACTATGTAGCTATATTTATAATAATAATAATGACGATGAGGATGAAAATATAAATAATAATAACAATAATAATAATAATGATAATGATGATGATAATATGAATAATAATAATAATAATGTCGATGATGAAAATATGAATAATAATAACAATAATAATTATAATAATAATGATAATGATGATAATAATAATAATGATAATGAAAATATGAATAATAATAATAATAATAATAATAATAATATTAATAATGATGACGAAAATATGAATAATAATATGAATAATGATAATAATCATCATAATAATAACTTTATTTGTGTAACACCAAGAGTTAGTTAAAGTTCCAGAGTTAGTTAAAGTTCAAAAGTTAGTTAAAGTTCAAAAGTTAGTTAAAGTTCCAGAGTTAGTTAAAGTTCCAGAGTTAGTTAAAGTTCAAAAGTTACTTAAAGTTCAAAAGTTAGTTAAAGTTCAAAAGTTAATTAAGGTTCAAAAGTTAATTAAGGTTCAAGAGTTAGTTAGTGTTCAAGAGTTAGTTAGTGTTCAAGAGTTAGTTAAAGTTCCAGAGTTAGTTAAAGTTCCAGAGTTAGTAAAAGTTCCAGAGTTAGTTAAAGTTCAAAACTTACTTAAAGTTCAAAAGTTAGTTAAAGTTAAAGAGTTAGTTAAAGTTTCAGAGTTAGTTGAAGTTCAAAAGTTAATTAAGGTTCAAAAGTTAATTAAGGTTCAAGAGTTAGTTAGTGTTCAAGAGTTAGTTAAAGTTCCAGAGTTAGTTAAAGTTCCAGAGTTAGTTAAAGTTCCAGAGTTAGTAAAAGGCTGATGCAAATTGAAATGTTTGAAAGTCGGACTGGATCTTCTCTCAGATCTAGTGGAAGCCTCTATTTGAATGTGAATTCATTCCTCACAGTACACGCAGGTCTGGAGGCCGATTTTGGAGAGATCTTGGTGCTACTATTCCTTGCAAATCAAGTGGATCGCGGACAGTCTCGTTCTGACTGTCCCGAGAGCAGGAACATTCTATGAAGGGTCCTACCGCTGTGCGTCAGACGCCCACAACTCCACCGCCTCAGACAATGTCTCCAACGAACTCGCTATCAAAGTGCACTGTGAGTGTTTGTCCGGGTCGCTGTCCGCTGTGGAACAATGACTCTGCCACACTGCATTTCTCTTCTGCCTGAAAAGGAAACCTCCCATGTTTCATGTTGTCTGCGTTCTGCAGAGGTCAAATACATTTCTGCAGCTGGGAGAACACTATCATTACTGTTTGTCAGCCGCTGCAATATCAAACTATGTGTTATTGGACAAATGCAGCTTAGATATAAGTATCAAAATCCTACAAATGAAAATCGCAGAAATACACAAAAACATAGAAAACATTTACAAAAAAATTTACAATTTAGGTCAAACCGACATTAAATTCTTGCCATGAAAACATGAAATATACAAAAACAAACAAAAACAAATTATAATAATTCAGGATTAGCATCGGATACGTTTAGCATCATTCTTGAAATACAAGGAAACATATCTCGTAAACGTCACTGTACTGGGAAAGATACTCTAATCTGTAAATGTAAATAATGTCAAAATAGCATAAAGAAGTGTAGAAAAATAGTTACGTTCTGGATAATCACCCCACACTCATATTAGGCCGAGTTGAATATTTTTCATAAATGACATAAATGTTTAAAACTGCAAAATACCAAAAAAAAGTAGCAGTCTTTCTAACCTTTAAGATCTTATCCAAGATTCATTAAAAAAAACGATGACCCATCCAGGGACGATAAAAACGTGACACACGTATACGAGATCCACTTCAATAATAAGGTAATGATTGACAGGTGAGATTAGTGATTAACAAAATGAAGAAATACAGATTGAAAGGGAACAGAATGTGAAAACCTGATGATTTTTTTCATCCTATCTGAGGGAGAGTGGACAGTGAGGGGCGGAGAACATAAATGCTTAATAAGACAGGAAGTATCAGCGCGCTACGGCTGCAGAATCCATCAAACAATCCCACAAAGTACCGGTTGGGAACGCTGCGATACCCACGGTAGTTTGACTGCAGTCGCTTCACATTTTTTATTTGTGCAACAACGACGCACCCTCCAAGGTGAAACCATCGGCGTAGGGACACTCAGTCACATGGAGTGACGCCCGTGGCGTAGCTAGTCGCATTATCAGTCTCCCCTCTCCTCTCAGTGGCCATCAAATCGACCATGATGTTGTTCGATAGGCTCTCGGGCCTCATGGGGGGAATCAATAAGAGACAAAGATTAGAATGGAGGGAAGGAGACGGAGAGGAGGAGAAGCCAGTGGAGACTCGGGTCATCTTATACAGATGGAAGAGAAAATAAGCCATTATTCACAACACTGCCTCTCTAAAGACTTCGATCAGATGAAGCCTATTATCATTATTATTGATTGCCTTGTGCGGCGTGTTCCGCCGGGATGCGTTCGCACTCGAGTCTACACAATCAAATTTGCTTAAAGATGCTCACCAGCTGCTGCCGCCGCAAACACATTTCCAGTCACGTCCCAAGCTTATGAAGAGGTTAACTCCAGCCTGCATCTTTTCCTTTTCTTAGATATGAGCGAGCCGCTGCTGTACAGGCGGGGCTACAGCAGCTACCTGGGCGTCCCGAGGTCGCTGCAGGTGCGAGACGGCGATGATGTGGCGCTGGACTGCTCCGTCAGCTCATCAGAGGAACCAATCTACTTGTGGAGCAAGAACGTAAGAAAAAGTCTTTACATTATGCCCTCTGAAACTTCTCTCTTCGCTCAAGCATCCTCTTCTCCATCATCCTCTAAGACCTCTCCGTTTCTCCTCCTGGTTTCTCAAGGTTCTTCTTCCCTCTATGCCGTCGCCTTCTCATCCCCCTCCTCTTCAACAAGTGCTCTGTATTTAAGTGACCGGTTGGCTTAGGCCCACCCGCTCGCCAGGGATTACGGCTTGCCCACTTACAGAGGATTAATAGTTTAATGAGGTCTAGACAAGAGCCGGTCAACCTGAAAACAATTATGCGGATAGATTTCTAATGATTTTTTTTTTTTTTTTTAGTGTTTGGTTAACCAGCATTGAATTATTCATCCGGAGCCAATGCTGAGCTGAGGGGGCCTCACCCAGGGGATATTAAGTCATCCCAGTAGAAAAGGCCACAATGACATTATGAATGGAAAACTAGAGGAAGTTGATGTGTCAGGAGATAGTCTGTGCCCTAGTGGTGAGCAGATGGTATTACACGTTCACAGCGACATCAAAATCACCTTCGCCAACAAATGACAGGTGAGATGAAGATGTGAAAACATCCAGATGTCTCGAGGACACGCAGACATAATTGTTAAGTTTCTCTTTTAGTCTTCCCTCCTGATAGGTCGACTCGAGGTTAATCTGCTTCTTTAAGGGTCGCTGCTAATCTTGCTTTAAACGGGTTTACACAAAACAAATCCAGTCCAGTGGACTTTGTATACTGATAATACTGTTTGTCCTACACTTTTCCTTTTATGAACATTTATAAACAAAAGAACCCAAACAACACTGAGAGTGTATAAACGTCCTGCCCGTCCATACTATAATATACAAACTAAAAACTTCCATTATATCATAACAACTAAAAACTTTATAAAGTTTTATGATAGTCTCATAATATGAATCTTTGACCAGAACTATAAAAAGCACTCAGAGGGCGCAAACCTCCGCCAGAGCGCTTCCAATAATCTGTAGAAGCTCGTTTCTTGAGCTTTCCACTTTATCGGCTCTGTTCAGCCCATTGAGCCCCCAGCTCCACCCCCAATGAAACATCAGAGAAATCAAAGGAACAAAGGCAGCAATAGCCACACTGAGACGCCACGACTCCAAACGGCGTGTTATTTCATGTCTTTTTAAACGCTGCGAGACCCGTGACGTCACCGATGTGTAATCACCTCCAGGATATGTCCAAATCTACCGCTGGAGAAAAAACCTCACGCCAATCCGTCTGCTAGACAAACACACTATGAAAACCTTAAACTACCTGTACGGGCGTGGAATGTATCTGAGCTGCACTCCTGTCACTCAAATCACCTGTGGTTCGTATATGGGTGTGGCGATTGGTGTGTGGGTTAGTGTGTGCGTCACTAATCAAGGTCATGAGTCACTTTGGATCATGGAGAGATTAAGTAGATGTTGTTGAGATCGGTTCATCCTTTTGTCCTTCTGTTATGCATCAACGTCTCATCAGAGCAGGTGACATTCAAGTGTTTATATCAGCGTGTGATTAAATGATCTACAGCGCCGGTTCAGACCGACGCTCAGGCTGGTGCACAGCATGTATGATAGACCTCCCGGGGGCGGGGGGGGATCTTCAGGGTTTCACAATTAGTTTGATTGGGTTCACAACAATATGTCACTTCAGCACAGTTTCAGCCACACCAGCAGATGCAAATCTGTGGTGGTTAAATGTCCTCAGGTAAATGCAAATAAAAATGCAAACATCCCGGAGCGCCTGATAACGCTTTGATGTGTGCTGGATCTCATTAGGAGGAAATCTGGTAATTCAGATAAGATAAGAGATATAGGTTATGATAAAACTTCATTAATCTCAAAGGGAATTCTTGTGACAGTATAGTATTAAATATAACTGAAAAATATAACTGCACAAAAAATGAAATGCAAGCCAATTCGATAACGAGCATCTATCTATCTTTCTATCTATCTATCTATCTATCTATCTATCTATCTATCTATCTATCTATCTATCTATCTATCTATCTATCTATCTATCTATCTCTCTCTCTCTCTCTCTCTCTCTCTCTCTCTCTCTCTCTCTATCCATCAACTATCTCTCTATCTCTCTCTCTCTCTCTCTCTCTCTCTCTCTCTCTCTCTATCCATCCATCCATCCATCCTTTCACTCTTACCTAAGTGGAGGGGACGATCCCTCGTTTATTACAGGGGACGGATAGAAGTCGACAACTGATGAGAGGATATGATTAAAAAAACAACAACACAAGAAACAGAACAGGAAACTGTGTTTTTTTTCTGTCCACTTTGTTTTCCTCCATAGAACGGTCATTCATGCCACATCTTGTGCGATAATAGGAGTTTAAACAAAGTTCTTAAGTCCCTAAATCAATATTATATTGATATTATATTAATATAAAATGAGGCTCAACAGGCATTAAAGACGTCCGTTAGAAAGCCCCTCCCAGCTGATGGACACACCAGTATGAAGATGATGCGTCTGAGTTTTATTCATCTTGACCACGTGGTGACAATCTGGTAATCACTGCAAATACAGATATCTCTGCCAATTTAACGACATTATTATAAGATCACAACTTTTTGAGTGATCCATCCAACAGACAGACAGGCAGGCAGACAGGTCGGCGGACACCCGGAGACACATTTCCTCCCTGGCGGTATTAATGGTGATCATTGGCAGCGTGACTGGCAGGTCCTTCATTGTATGGAGTTGGAATCGTTCGGGGCTCTCAAGCTCATGATCCCCTCCTACCTGTCTATAGACTCTCTCTCCGTTTTAAGAAGCCTCCCACAAGACCCTAGGAGACCATTCACGGGGATGAAACCTTATCAGGGGCGCTCGCGTCCGTCTGTGCCCGCGAACCCACCGTACCTGCGACATGAATTGAAACGGGGCAAAACATGGAATCAGTCACTTTGACAGATCGCTGTTCGCCGCGGGCGCGTTGGCCTCCGATAATGACAGCAGGACAGAGGCAGAAGCCGGCTCGCTCCGGGAGCCAGTGGATTTGCATACAAAATGCTGCTTTGGCCAGACCTGGCCTTTATGGGAAATCCTCTTAATTCAGATCCATTCAAATTGAAATGGACTTTCTTGGCAGGAGCTGAACCTCCCAAGAGCCAAATCATTTGCATGGCGTAATGTCATTTTTTTCTTTTTTCACTCTCTCTCTCCTGCGTTCCGTTTGTTTTCCAATCCTCATGTTTGCCCTATTATTTGTTTCCTTCCATGTCGGGTTCTATCTCATAATAGCGCCGCTATTTTTGAGTCAACAATTCATCTTTCTCCCCCGCCATCTCATTAGGTGTTGTGTTAACAGCGTGTTGTTTTGGCATCGTTCTTTGCGGATGATGGCGTGATCTGGGTTATTGACTTGTGCTGATGTGGGTTCATTCGCTGGGATTACCGCTCAGGTAAATACACTTCATTTGGGACTTTGAGGACTACGGGGTCAAACAGATATTTCTGTCTGTGTCAATCTCTTCGTTTTCTGCCTATTTCCTTTTATTCCTCTCATGCACAACTCCACCAAAAATAAACCTTCCTGCCCTTTTTCTGTTTTCTCTCTCTCTCTCTCGCTCTCTCGCTCTCTCTCTCTCTCCATCACCAGCCAGCCACCAACTTCCTCGTCTCCCTGCGCTTCTCGTCCCAGCACAGTTTTAATTTGTAGGACTTTGTCGATTCTCCTAGAGCCGCAATCAATCCGGCCGTTAAATATTTTCTCTACCTCTACTCTCTTACACTCTCTTGTATGACCCAATGCCTCTCTCTCTCTCTCTCTCTCTCTCTCTCTCTCTCAGGGCGGTGACTGGATCGAGCCCTCCTCTGAGCTCAAACTGAAAAAGGTGAGCGCGATGGATGGAGGACGGTACACCTGCGTGGTAGAGCATCCCGTAGTCAAGTCCCTGAGCAAGAGTCGCACCATCAACCTCACCGTTCTGCCCGGTAAGAAGGGATTCAACCCATTCATGCATAAATCAGGAATACAATAGCACAAATATGTAGTTTTATCGTAGTGTGATGTTATTTTGTAATTAGTTACAGGCATCATGCGTGAATTACAACAAACGCTATTAGATTTTTACCTTAAGTGGATTTATTTTCCTTGAACCTCGTTTAAATTTGACTTTAACGACTCAGTTTCCCCCTTTTTCTCCGTCTTCTCTCTTCTTCCTCTGTTTAACTATAGCTTTTCTATTTCACTCAATGGATTTCAGTAAAATCCACTGAGTGGCTTGGGTCCAAGTTCAGCATCGAAACCCTCGTATACACTAACAGCTTTTGAAGAATCGCCCGCTATTCATGAAAGGGTTAATTCTAACTGGGCAGTTCCAGCTGTTTCTACTGGTTTAGTTTAGTCTACTGGTCTTTTTCCGGCTTCCTGGTCTTCATCACTGTTGGGAAATTCAGCTGGAATAATGTTCTATTCACTCTTCAGTAAGTCAATTATATGGGAGCAGAGGTGGGAAGTAACAAATACTTAGTTACTGGGCTAATATTTTGAGTATTTCTTCTTCGGACAGCTTTTTTCTTCCTCTCCCTTCGTTCTAACAAACATATCTGAACCTTCTTCTCTTTAAATCTTCAAAACAGGCTCCTTGCTTGAGTGCATACATTTAGTATTTCCCAACGCTGCGAACGGAGGATTCACTTAAACTTAAATGAAGGGTAAAATGACAGACGTACCGTATTTTAGTATATCCACGGGTTTATATCCCGTATGTCAGACGTGAAGAACAGAAGAGGGTGAAACAGACAAGAAACATAAACGGAACATGAAGAAAAAGTCCTCATTCTTAAAATGAATATTACATTAACGTGAAGTCAGGTTCAGGTTGGTTTGCACCTAAACAGCTGCTAGAAATGCAACTTGTAGACACTATATTTCAGAGACTTTACTTTTTCACGTTTGCTTGAGTGAAGAAGTGGAATCAATAATTCTACCAGTCCTCTAATTTATTTATATATATATATATATATATATATATATATCTTTTAACATATTCAGTAATCTTCCTTTGTAGGTCTGAAACATTTCAAAGTTCCAAATGTCCCATGAAGCAATTATCTCGGGCATTTATCTCATTTAATTCACGGCCACGCAGAAAAAAAGTAAAACGTAAACCGTGAAGACGTTAGAAAGAGACAAGGACATTTATACAAACACCTCGCTCACAGAAAAGTGGATACAGCAATCCCATTAGAAGTAATCTCTAAAATGTCAATGGAACGAGGTGATAAGATTCTAGAGGACATCCTCCGTTTTAACGAATAAATGACACAATGGCCTCAGCTCTGAAGAATAAAGGATAATAGTTGAATATAAAAGAATCGGTGGTTCTTTCCTGACCTTTGATTTTATTTCTTCCCTGACAGAAATACTAATTCAAAGATAAGTGCACTCTTAAAGCCGGAGAGAAACAGCCTTAACACAAGTTCAAACCTTTACTCAAACTTTAAATCCAGCGTCCAAACGTTGTTGTTTTCTCATCATCAAAGGAGTATTCATCACCTTATATATAATATATATATGATGTGAAACATTAGTTTTTGTGGACGGACCGTTTTTTTTCTTCTTTTTCTGTCGTCTTATTCCTCCTGAAACTCCAAAATTGTTTTCAAGCAGGAAAACTAATGTCATTAGAACATAACCTGTCAGGATAATTCAATTTACGCCCCTTCATCGGTCCTCATCATCGTTATCAGTGACCTGTGAGACGACTGCCCCGTGTTAACGCACTGCAGTTTTAAAAAACCTGGTAAGCCATGTGATTTCGATCGTGGAACTTATGGCACCTCTAAATGTGCAATTAAACTGATGTATGTTATTTATCGGGGTGGGGTTATCTTATTACTGCCGCAGTTGACTTATTGGTCACTGCGTTCAACAGTGTCTCAAGTGTTTTCTCTGGAGCACACGCACTGATTTAAGTGCTAATAACTCCTCCATGTTGGAATAATGTTTACTCATGCGTGAAGGTAGGGGGAGTAAATGTGGCATGTCCCCTCTGTTGCACAACAATAGTGAAAACAATAGTCGATGATTATCCGCGGCGGACAATAAATCCTCTTCACATTTGGGCTTACCGGAAAGGTAAACACATGAATTAAGTGTCAGTCGCCGCCTTCAGTCCTCATAATCTTAATTTCACAATCTTTAACCTTTATTACGGTACTTAAAAAGGGAAGCGGGGTCCGTGAAATAGCTTTGTTTAATTTGGAAGTGTACAATGCCGTGAAAAAAACATCACAATCCCCCGCCTGATTTCTGTGAGCCAAAATCAGAAGAGATGAGGAAGTAGGTAGTTGGAATGCATCAGTCTGTGAAGAAATAGAATGTTATTTCTGAGGTTCTGCGACTCCACGGCGCCACAGTGAGACACGTTATCTACTAATGGAGAAGACGTGGCGCAATAGTGGATCTTCCACAAAGTGTGAGACGTCCCACATTTCCTCCAAGAGCAAAGGTTCATTCAGGAAGTCTGAAAAGAATAAAAAAAGAAAACTTTCTCGGAGCTGCTTTCCTCTCATGGCTCCACCATCGGAAAGACACTGAGCCAAAATGGCGTCCGATGGAGAGCGGTGAGGTGAAAGCATTTGGGAGAATATTCCAAAGACTGATGAGTGGAGAGTTGAATTGTTTGAAATTGAAGACAGGGGACTTGTAACATTTGTCCAAACCAAAAGAGAATTTCACAAAAGACCTATTATAGCTATGGGCAGAAGTGGAGGTAACTGTGCGATGTTGCAAGGATGCTTAGTTGCTTCACAGTCAGGATGAATTACTATAATAGAGAGGAACATATTTTCAAGTCTAGACAGTTAGTAAACTGTCTCCACTGAGCAGTTTTTCAGTGCAGAAATTGGAGTGCTGCTTTTATTGTTTGTTGTTTTTTAACTTTTTCTCTAATCGTGTCCTTTTTTTTTTCTAATTCTATTTATGTCCTATGTTCTGTTTTCAGGGCGCCAGCCTGGAACAGCACTCCTAGTTTCATTGTGTTCTATGCAATGAAAATAAAGCTTCTTATATCTTAAGATGAATTCTACTCCCTGAGCTTTCTGAGGAGAATGTCAGGTCATCGGTTTATGAGTTCAAGCTCAAGAGTATAATAATAATAATGAAATATTAATTCATTCTTTATTTAACCCAAGCGAAATTTGAGCTCTCTGCATTTGACCCATCCCCGAGAGAGCAGTGGGTAGATTCTTTGAGGCGCCTGGGGAGCATATTGGGTTCTTGCTCAAGGACCATACGACATGTAGACTGGTGCTGGTGCTGGACCCGGCTACCTTTCAATCTTCAGATGCTCTACCCACTGAGCATCAGCCGACCGCAGCCTTCTCTGAATGGCTCTAAAGGATTACAGTTTTGTAGTGGCCAGTCAGAATCTGGACTTGGATCCCACTGAGATCCAGTGGTGGGACCAGAAAGATTAGTTCCTGCTCACTAACTCTCCAGTTCTGCCAGCGCCGAAGCAAATCTGCAAAGAAAGGTGGACCCAAAAGTCCAGCGCAGCGATGTCAGGAGTTCTTAGGAGTTAGTTCAGCTGCTGCAAAAGGTAGCCCAACTAGATATAAAGATCAGGAAGGCGAACATTTTTCCCATGCTGCTTGTTAGATAACCTTTGAGCCTCATTAAATGAATTCATATCTTCTATTTCCACATTGTGTTTTTGGACGGTATCACCTAAGTTGCCTCTTTGAAGGCTCTCGCTGAAGTTCCAACACAGTTTAGTGTGAGAAACACACAACAGTAGGAGGAACGGACGCACATGAGAAGTTCTTAAAACGACACGAGGCAGATCTCTTTTCTCCACGACGTGTGCGGTCGTGGTTTTTGTTATGTATAGTTACGATCTGAACAAACAGACAGCCTTCTCCCTCACAAACTCCTCCACAGCTGTTAGAGTCTTTGCCTGGAGGCTTGAAGCTCATAGTTTGCTGATTTCAGAGTCTGTGTGATGTATGCTTTCCTTCATGTCTCACTGATTTGTCCCACAGCGGATGCCTCCTGGTACGAGACTAGTAATGGCCGTCTCATGTTGATGACCTCTGCGGCGGGGGTGTCTCTCTTGCTGTTTATCCTCTTTATGAGCATATTCCTGTGCCGCAGGGCCAAGCAGACCAGAACCAGCAAGGGACCCATGTAAGGAACCAAAAGATGTTTGAGTGTCTGTGTCTGCCTCTCTTTGATGATGAGAAATCACTTTTCACTTTACTGGTGATCTTCATTCTAAATGATCTGATGTGGAAAACTGCCTCTGAATGCAAGTAAATGTCTGACTGCGTGCTTTTTCTTTATAGTGATTTATTCGCTCACCTTCTTATTTTTCTAAACTCATCCGACAGTCTCTCCTCCAGCAGTTTGACTTCATATTACGGATATGGTTATTGCTGTAATATTTCATTCTGTCTGATGTAATACAACCACGGCCATTTCAGTTATAGCTCGTGTATTTAGGTGGAGGTGGATGCACCTTGGTTAATCCTTCACCTTGCCTGTGAGTGTTTTTGCAGAAATCCTTTCCACACATGCAGACTAGCGTATTCTGTGTTTTAAAAGGATTCATCCACGCCGCATATTAAAGTCGATCCCTGCAGGTCTGACGAACTTGACCCCATCCTTGATCTCTCTCATGCTCCCTCCTCCCCCTGCGTGTCTCTGAACGCCCTCTGCTAGTAGAAAGCTTCGGCTAATTACGCCAGGTTTAATTCTCTGATCCTTGATTCAACAAAAAGAAAAAGTAATCGCAAGAACAGTAATGGAGGTCCCATTAAATCGGTTGCTGACTGTTTTCGATGTGACCCCGTGAAGCCTCGCTAATTAACTTATTTTCCACATCGGCTGCACAAAAAAAATGAACTCCCAGCTTAATATGTGATTAGAATGTGTTTGTGGCGCCTTTGAAGAAAGTCTAATCCTTGAGAGTGTGAGCATGTGAGCGTAAAAAGAGGCAGGCACTGAAATAAATACAAAGGGACCCTCACATCAGCATCCAGGTGTGCTTCCATCTTTTGCTCCAAGTCTGTAATTTACTCCCTTGTACATCTCTAATGCCTACTGGGGGCTCCATACTCTGGTAATCAAGCTTCTCCTTCTCTTCTTCTTTCCACAGTGATGACCGGTCTCAGAAGAAACCCATCTACAAATCCAGTGTGGAGTCCCTGCCCTCCACTTGTGGAGACCAACAGCCTCTGGTGTGACTGCAGAGGCAGGGGTGGAGGGAAGAAGTGTGGAAGAAGATGGTACGAGGGAAGGAGGAAGATGGAGTGGGTGGCCAGAAAATGAGCGATGCTTAAAGCGGGAGGAGATGGTGGGGATAGGATTATGGATGGAGGCATAGGAGGAGGGATATTTAGAGAGCAGGGGGCTGCAAAAATCAAAATCAGTAACTAGCTGGCTTCAGATGAAAAAAAAAAACAGCAGGGAAAATGATTGCTCCCGACGCACAAAAGCTGCTTCGCTTGTGGCTACAGTCTACTCTGCAGTTATGCATCTTTGATAAAAGCAGCTGGGCAATTTTTCTTCATTTATTCTGCAGAGTGGAGAACGCTGAATTATATTCACAGTAAAACGAGGCAGGCTGAGACCTGGACTGCAAGGCTGTTAAGACTTCTTGAACCTGCTTTCATGCCCTGCACAAGCTCAAAGCATCTTTCAGAGGGTTAGCTCTCGTCGCTCACCGCTCTCAACGCGGCTGCTGTATAATGATTTACTGTGCTTGGGGGTTTGTTGGGTATTAAATGGATTTGGGGATATTTGTTGATTACTGTCCTTGTTTGTGCGCCTTTGAATTTGTTCCATTTCAAAAGTTACAGAGGAGGTTTTGGAGAGTGTGGACGACCCGGTGAAAGCCGGACACGCATGCGCTCGGCACGCATCCTCTCCATCCATCTCCATCCACACGTGCATCAGCGTGTTTACCAACCTTTCCCTTCACTCTGTTAGACCATGCTCTGAAGCAATGACCTTTTTCCTCAAGCTCTGTGCATGCGTGTGTTTGGCTGCAAGCACAAAAACCCATTCTCAGGGAGTTTAACTCGCAAGCACAAACATAAGGTCAGAATTCACACACTGACAAAAAATACAGTCCAGTAACCTTGAAGAACTGGCGGAGTGAAAGACAGCTAGCTCAACGCGGTCTTCTCTTATTCTCCCCGAATCCTAGTCGATGACTTCATCATTTGAAATGTTCTCCTCTCTTGCCTTGTAACGCCACGCCGCCACAATTATTACCATGTTATTACCATAACCTTGCCGTGATGCACAGAATTTCATTATGCTTGTCTGCTGGAGTTATTTTGGTTTTTATTTGAGGGGTTGGGTTTTATTATTGGTGTGTAGTTGACCGTAGGCCATCGTTAATAATGGGCAAAGCGGCAGTTTAACATCGACACTCCATTAACGGATGCATGCGCCACAGAGCACAGCCAGCCTAATGTTATTAAACTTATTATTCAAGCGCCCCGTACGGTTCGCCTCTGCCGCTGACACCCTTTTGTTGAGCTTTTTTTTACAGACTACCGGGATTTATTTTTTTCCAACTTCGCAAACTTCTGCTCGCTGCGTGTCTGAGGTCGAGCGCGGGAATAAATAGACAGTGACTGTAATTAAAATAGAAAGACTTACAAAACTCGGTCACGCTCCGTAGGAAAAATTACAATCTTCTAAATTCAAAAATGCTCTCCTGAATGCGAAATGCCACTGAGCACCATTAGTTTTTTGGCCTTTGAATTGGTCATGAGTGAAAAGCTGCGTGCATCCCAGTGGGCTTCGTCCTGGGGGCCCAGAAAAGACTCATTTTTTTGTATCAGGAATTTTTCACAGTGCGGAGTTGTCTCCAAGGTACCAGGCTCCTGCAGGGAGGTAGAAAAGTGTAGTTTTCAGCGACATTCTGACCTTGATAGTGCCTCATGTGTAAACCATGAGACAACAGCTTAGGGGGAGGGGGTGCAGGAGCTGAACACAAAGTACAGAGGAGTCAAAATATTGTGTCTGAGGAAGATATGGTGCTGATGTAGATGTTTGACATTTTAAAAGTCATCACGGTGTCATCGGCTCGTCTAGTCGGCGGTCACCCACCATCTTGCTACAGTTGTACTCGGTTATACTCTAGGTGACACCTCATTGACTAAATCAACCACGTGCCTTGCATTTGTGACTGTACTCCTTCGCCCGTCGCTGTTCTCGTCACAGTCACTTGGTTTTGTATTTGCTTCCTGCATATGTTGTGTCAAATGGCTGAAAATGAGGGAGTAGACCTCGCTGGAGAAGCAGGTGTTTTCCCCTCATTACTTCTTGACAATGCCCCATCTGGTGTGTGTGTGTGTGTGTGTGTGTGTGTGTGTGTGTGAGGGGGGTGGGGGTGGTGGGGGTTGCTGCCACTGCCAACTTCCTGCCAACTGGGGAACAAACACTCACAGCGAGCCTGATGGGGAAATATGGGATGGCAATCTAGGATTGAGAGGGGCGCATATTATCCTCGCCAGAACAGCAAGGTTAAACTTGTGTTGAGACAGAAAATCACTTAGCGAAAACAGGCAAGACTTGGATATTTCACAAAGATCTGCAAGTCAAGGTCAAATATGAGGCCCGGAAGTTCTTCTCTGTGGGGGCTAGAGGAAGCAAAATTTATAGGCTTTCAGTGTTTTGCTGTTTTACTGCCCGGTTGAACTTTCCTGACTCTTTGAGCCACACTGACCAAACAGATGTGACTGATGACACAGAGGCCAACGCAATTGTGAAGCCTGTGACGTACTACTCCTCATCTGATCTAAGGGGGGCGCCAAAGATACAGATTCAGAGGGATGCAGCCAAGGCTTGATGGCCTTACAGTTTAAGTCCATGTTTATATAACACTAGATTGGGGGTGGGGGTGGAAAGAGAAACAATTTTCATAATGGAGCAGCGCTCTCTGACTGGAAAACACAATTATTGGCAAACTGTGGCCACAGCATGAGGGTAAAGTTAAAGTGGCCCTTTATTGGAACCTAATAGGTTCTGACTACTGATGAGCAGCAACACTGGCTGTAGCAGAGCACAAGTTTCTTTTCTGGGCCATTACTGTCATTCTAAACGGCACTTTAACCAAATTCACTCAAGCCCGCTCCGTTCTACTTTATTAGTGCTGGGCACATTTTGGAGTCAAGGCAGCTTCTGCAACATGATGTCCTCTAATCAATGTGAGGCTGCTGCACATATGCTGGTTTGGCACTGAGTCAATATATAACCTCCCCACCAGTTAAGTTCAAATAATCATGAAGAAACAACTGACGATAAGTGCTCGCCATCGTTTCAGCCGTAGAATGAAGATAATGTGAGTCTCTTCCATGATTAGTGACTAGCAGACGAATTAACTCACATGAACTAATTAGTTAGAATAATCTTCTCCAATTGTTGGCCATCTGATCTGAAGTCAATTAGATGCTTTGCAGGGTGTGTGGAACTTCTGATTCAAGTTGTTTCATTGATGTTTGTCACCCATTTAAACTAGAAATCTACAATGTTGCTGTATTTTAAATGTGCAGAATAGTAGATGCTCTATAAGCACATTTAATCTATATGGGTGTTTGTAGCAGCTTATCGGTCGGATTCCCTCTCAAGGCCTTGAGGGCTGGAAAGAAAACCCCTTTTCACACACTTAAGATTTACACGTGCAGCGAATCGAATGTCCGCCTGGTCCTATCCCACAATCCAACAGTAAAACACATGTCCACAACCGTACATTTAATTTAATTTAATTTAATTGCACATAATGCTCTGTTATTCTGTAACATGCTCTGCTGCTGTAACCCTGCAATTTCCCCATTGTGGGACTAATAAAAGTTATCTTATCTTATCTTATCTTATCTTAAAAAGAAATAATTATAATGCCATTTTCCTCCATATTTCACAATTCGTACAAAAATACAACTATCTGAATTTCTGAACGGATAGCTTGTGCGTTTCATTTGCGTTTCTTATATAAATAATATTAATACCTTAAATGAGCTGTGATTGGGATTATTGACTTTAATGATTTCATGACCTGTTATATCTGCAAAAATAAAAAATAAAAACAGTGGTTTTTGGTACCGGATCCCTCTAAACTAATAGTTACAATAGCACTGACACCTAAGATTAATTCTAGTGGGTCTTACCGTGCAAACTCATCTGATGGTTGTGGAGCTATTCTTCTTATTTATTTTTGGGCCATGCAATTCCAGTTGAGGCTCAACATCCAAGAACCCAAAGGGCTGACAGGTTAAGAACCCAATAATTTATTTCAACATCATTATCTCTTCAAAAATAAACATCTGTTTCCTTTTCCTCCTCTTAATCATCGTGCCACACATCCTTCCCGCTCCTATGAGCTGAATTTGAAATAAATTGGTTATTTGTGTCGGGAAATTAATGTCCGTTATCCATCACATTTAGCTCGAACTGATTTCGATTAATTGAAAGTTGCAGCCGTTTTTACCTCCCTCCGTTCTCCTTCCTTTAGGCTTTATCATTAGAAAAAGCCCAGCCCCTCTGTCTCATTCGCACACCCCTCCACCTGCTCCGGGGTCTGCCATTGGCCGGGAGCGCACACGGGCCCGCCCTTATTGACAAGCTCTTTAAATATGTTTACAATGAAAAGTCGCCAAGAAAACCGGCTAGACCATCATTCTCAGGCATTGCAAAGTGGAGAAAGTCGCGGTGTGTGAAAGGGAACAGTGCTATGTGAAGATCTGCTGTTACGCACAGAGCGCTTGTTAGAACGCACCCGTTTACGCACAGTCGCCAGCGCGCGCTCACGCACACAATTACACGCCAGAACCGAGAGGCTGAAGCCGCTGTCGGGAGAGTGAACCAGCGGGTTCATGTCACACTGATTTCATCAAGGAAGAGGAATAACGAGGAAGAGATCCAGAGGAATATCAGCGACAGCGATGACTCTCTCGTCCGTGTGGAAGTACTGCGTCCTCCTCGCCATCATCTCCGCCGCCTGTTTGGTGCGCTCCGGTAAGAGAGGCTGAGTGTGATGTGAATGAGAATAACGGGGAACAATTTCCCTGTGGAGGTTTTCCATTCAAGTTTGTACTCAAGTCCAGTGAGAGGAAGCTGGCTATGCTTGTAAAACACACCGGGTCTGTGCGGGATTGTCGGTGTGCCGGAGGAGCTCCCCTCGGGACTAAAGCACGTGCCCAAATTCCTATTTACAATCATCCCGCAGACCACTGTTAGTATTCACTGCTCTGTCATTAGGGTGGAAGACGTCTGCGCACGTCTCGTCTACATCAGTACTGCTGAAGTCTCTGTGATGGCTGGAAATATCCCCTAAAAAACCCGACTCTAAAATAAAAAGTGAAAGGGGCAGCCTCGCTTTCACTTTTCTTTTGGGAAATATGTCATGGAATCGTGCTCCCGTGACCCCTTGTGTGTTGCAGCAGGGATTTTTTCTCTCCTCCCCAGGCATTGATTGGCTCCAAGCCTCTCAGAGCTACTGCGTGAGCTGGGACGGCAGTCCCTGGAGACATATTTGCGTACTGGCATGCCTGTAAAGAGCTCCTCCGGCTGAATGTTGTGACAGCCACATGAGACCTCATAACACATTCCCGCAGTGAGCCCTGCAGACTCGTGTCACACACCAGACCCAGCGGTGGAGTCTGTTTGTTTTATATGCTGCAGGAGTGTCAGGGACGGAGAGGACCTTTAGGAGAAAAATAACGACTGACAGTCTATTAAAAAGCCAGATGAGGGCACCTGCGGTGTCTTTGTTGCTGGAGCATCTCCGTCCGGGATGGTCCTGCATCACTTCCTCACAGGCAAAATAGATTCCATGGTTACTACCCTCGAATAAAAAAAATCTGCTGCAAAACTCAGAATTAGGATGAGGCCCCACGACGACTTACATGGATGTTTTAATACCCATACTCACCTTATTACATCCCATCAGAAGCTTCAGAGCTGCTGATAAGGAGCACTTACCTAGAAGACGCTTGTCCGATCCGTGTCCTTTGACCCCTGAGGTTTTTGTTTACATCGTCCTGAAGCAGGAGAAGGTATAGCCGGATGATTTCAATCAGATCATATTATGATGATGTCTCTTCATACTGGGAGCGTAGCGTCGCTTCAAAGCCCCCCCTCCCCACTGAAGGGATTCTGTCCTGACCTCATGAGCATTGATTTCCTCCCTTGAGTATTTGCCTTTGTATCTATTTCTATGTCAGCTTCTGTAAGAGTGCAAGGTTGATTTAGATGTGTGTGTATGTGTTTGGATGTGAGTCTAACTGGAGTGCTGTGTATTTGGTTTGTGTGCAAATGTGTGTGTGTGTCGGGGGGGGGGGGCTAATTCCGAAAATGCTTGTGTATTTCATGTAAATGTACTATACGTCTGTGTATGTGTGTTTGTGCTGCTGACCGCGCCAGGTTTGCCTGAGCTGCAGGAAAGCTCTGCTGGGGGCTGCTCACTGATCACAGCCATTAATCTCGCCGCTGACAGGGGCCGGGAGAGATGGGGGGGTTGCAGGGTAGAGGGAGAAAAGGATTTTTTTTTTGAAGACTGCCTTTTAACACTTTGCAGATTTGCACGTACCTTGTTACCAGTTCAAAACAATTTTGGATAACAGATCAGCAAATCTTGCTCTTTCGTCTTCTCAGATGGCAAAACGAATCTACAGTACAGGAATAGGGTCGGAAAAGGCGGAGTAGATGGAGGTTGGCGGTTGTTATCATGGCAAGATAGAGATGGACAGATTGATTTGAAATGTAGACGAAAGGGAGGCGGCGGGTGAGAGAGGCTGCCGTGAAGATGGCCAAATCTGGCCATGCCGGGAGATTTGGCCCACCTTTGAAGAATGAGAGCTGGAACGATGGAGGAGCCAGGTGGGCGGAGAAGAGCCAAGAAAAGTGGAGGAGTGAGAGAAGAAAGGCAGACAGACTTCAGTCTGTGTGATGGGCAGGCCTTAGACACACACACACACACACACACACACACACACACACACACACACACACACACACACACACACACGCACACACATCTCCTATGTAGTGTCACCACTTCATGTTTGTATGCTGAGGGCACGACTTTGTGGGGTTTGTTAATCCACAGCAGCCGGGGGCCAAAACACAACACAAAAAGTTACGGCAGTAACAAATGCCATCAACTCCACCTCTGCTGCTGGCCCACACCTCCAACGCTTTAATATCCTCCTCCACATTCCTCCCCTTCCCTCCATTACCGCCAGCCTTATCGCCATGCGCATTAAATCACCTCCATTTGTTTATTTGAATGTGTGCAATGAGAGCCATCCGTTTGAGCTTGTTCCCCATCATGCAGTTTGGACCTTGGCTGGAGCTCCGGCTGGTGAAAAACGGCAGCAGTTGGACGCACTTGTGGGAAGAGATTTGAATACCAATTATAGCTGGTATATGTGTGCAGGCGCACACACACACACACACACACACACACTGAGGCCATGCATAAATCAATGTCGCTGCGAGTCACAGAAGGGAGGCCTGGTGTGCAAACACAAACATCAAGGGAAATGCTGTACACACACAAAAAAAATATGGCTGTACGCGATCAAACGTGCGGAAACACACTTTTACACGCACACCTTGCATATAGAGAGTTTTTGTCCTGTATCAGAGTTTCTTTTTAATGTAGGAGTGGGATTGTCCATTTGCAATGTTGGTGCTGGTCAAAGAAGAACTCTTGGGATTCCTCTTTACTACATTTGTTATTCCAGCATGTTTTTTTTGTTCGCCACCGTAGGCAAAGGTTTATCCTTTGATCCTAACCGTTGGTAGGAATTCACCTCCACTGAGAGGAACTTGCCCACAACTTAATTAAGAAGAGCGAGACCTCCCTTCCTTGCTCTCTGCCCTCCCATCTGACGGTTCACAGATAAAGGTCGAGCCCCCGTCACTATCAGATTCTCTTTCTTTCTTTTTCTGTGACACGGCCCTGTTTGTTCACCTGATGTAGTCTAAAGGGGTCCCGGCAGGGTGGCCAACCGTCCCAGGTGAGCGATCGCTTTAGAATGCGCTCCATAAACAAATTGAACTGTGTCGCTTTTTGCGGGAACTCATGACTGAAAGCGTTCCAGTGCTTGGAGTGGGCCGGTTCTATCCTCCCCTGGGCTTTTATGGGACCATTACTCAGAAACTGAAGAGGTTCCTGAGCTCATTGTTTAGTACAGGTGATATATTTTACAGGCATTATCTTCTAATCCGCCTCTTCAAAGTGATGTAGAACTCCTTGTTTTGAATTACTTTTGTTTCTCACGGTGATTGCATCTCAATGACCCCCTCCAGCATTTCAGTCTTCCTCTTTTTACATCCACTTGAATATAAATACGGCGATATAAGACGTGACAAGTCATCCTGTTTGCACTGCAAGGACAGATCTTATGACTTTGCCATCACCTATTCCCATCATGTATGGACTTTCAATCTGTTTTGTCCAGAACAACGTGAGGCTCGTCGATTGAAGGGGCCACACGAAGTCGCTGATTGTTAAACAAAGTCATATGTTTCCTTTGACCATTTGTTTAATCGTCCATTAGTGAAACTTTCTGTCAATCTAATCAGGCCAGCGCTAATGTCGAAACGCTCTTTATGGCTAACACCTCATCTCCTTCCCATTACTATTCCCCAGACAGTTCTGCTTGTGATTATCATAATGGTGATCTATGTTGTCCTTATGTGTCGCTCTGTGAGAACAACTGGCGTCTCACCAACTCTTTCGTTGAAGTTTCTTAATGCTGCGTAGGATGCCAAGGACATCGCCTTCATTTGCTGCCATCCTAAGACTGACGATCAATCATCTCTCTCAAGTCCCTCCAATCGTATTTGCTCGGAGTAAAAGCGGAACGCCTCTTCCCCTTCGGGCGCATCGGTCCACGCGGTGACCTGGTGTCCCCGGAGCGCTTTCTTTCCTACGGGTGCTGACCTTTCTCGCGGTATATTTGTCTAAGCCATGGGAGTGTGAAATCAGTAAACAACGATTCTCCCTGCTCTGCTTCTTGGAACCACACATAAAGGCAGTTGCTATGTATTCTTTCTGCTGAGGTACAAGATGTTCTTCTGCTAAAGCCAATTGAGATGTTGTTGGGGAGCACACATGGAGGGAGAGCGAGGGGATCCCGGGTCTAAAATAACATTAAAGCACTAAAAACGACTGGGGTGAGCATTCCTCCCCATTGGGGACACAGTTTCCATGACTAAGAGTAAATGTTTATACCTCCTGCTTTGCCGTGGGCTTGTTTAACACTCTCTCTCGCTGCTTTGACACCTGTCTTGGCAGCTCCCGCGGGGAGCAGTGCTAACTTAGCCTCCGGTAACGGCAGTAACCTAGGTGATTATCCCCTCTCAGGCGCTAGCGGAGCCATCGGTGGCTGTGATTGGAGAAGAGAGGCTGATAGAGCTGAAAAGGGCAAGTGCCTAAAATTGAAGAGCTGGAGACTGTGTTCTCTGCCAGTGCGGAGGCTAATGCACATTCCACATAGATGACTTGTCTGGATGTAGAGAGAGGACAAAGGGAGGATGGCTTATAATGAGGCGCTCATCCCCTGGTGTCGGCCTTTAACACAGGTGAAACTGTCAAGGCTGGGCACGGAGGTCGCCGGCAAGGCCCCATGTCAGTTTAGCCAAGGGAGGTCTGCGTGTCTAATGGACGCTCGCTGATGAAGAGTGACGAGGCTTTCGCCGGGGCACTGAGGGGCTGATGGGGTCAGGGCGGGGAAGTGAAAGCCAGAGGAAGAGATGGCTGGGTGAACAGTGTATATGGAATAAAGGAAGAGAGGGAGGGCTAAAGGGAAAGTGCCAGGGGCATGCGTCACAGATCAGTGAAGCAGGGAGGAGCAGAGCAGAAGGAGAAGCTCAGGCAGAGTCCAACAAACAAGTGAATGATTGCAGGATTTCAGCTCTAAAATGGAAGGGTGTAACATAAAAAAAGACAAGGAAGAGGGGGGGGGGAGAGAGAGAGCAACCCCTGCTGCGCCAAATGATGCAGAAAACCAATGCAGAAAAGTACAGAGTGTTGGTGTGAGGAGGTGGAGGACTGTAGGCAGGGGGGTAGATGGAGATACTCATGGAGGAGGACCAGGAGACAGGGCAAGATGTTATGATCGATGAGGTCACGGCATGCAGACACACACACACGCACTCACGCACACACGCACGCATGCACGCACACACACACACACACACATACACGCACACACACCCATACACACACACACACATACACACACACACATTCACACATGCACACACAAATACACACACACGCACACACACACATTCACACACGCGCACACACACACACACACACACATACACACATGCACACACTCACATTTACACACGCACACACACACATTTACATACACATACGCACACACACACATTCACACACGCACACACACACATACACACACACATACACACATGCACACACTCACATTTACACACGCACACACACATTCACACACGCACACATTCACACACGAACACACACATACACACACACACAAATACACACACACTTACACACACGCACACACACACATTCAAACACGCACACACTGACTGAAGCAAACAAGTTTTGAAATTCTTTTTTCAGTAGGTCATGACTCATCCTCCCTCTTCACACCAATATTTAGATACTATAATTATATATATTATAGTGGTTTGGCTTAAAGAATCAAACACCCACATGGGGCTCGTCACCCGTCAGCCATTAAAAGGTTGACTTTGATAAGACTGATCGATGCGGGAAATAGCGAGTCAAAGATCTGGACTATCTGCTGGGAAATCAGACGGTGGCGCTCAGAAGGCAGATACAAGCATCCTGGAAAAAGGCCTCAGATGACTTTTCTATCTTAGAAAACTCTTAAAATGTTTTTTTTTCCGCCCCACTAGTGGCAAATTCATTTCAGCTGCGACCAAGTCTGGCACAGATAGCGCTGTAGTGTCACTCGCAGTGGTGTCAGAAACCTCAGAACTCACCGTTTTTTTCTTTTCTTGTTCTACTGTAATCATTATTGAAGTTTAAAACGCCGTGAAAATAGCCTTTGAAGTTGGGTGGGAACGGATGTCAGTTTAAAAAGCAAGAGATTAGCAGGACCAGAACATATATTATCTTTGTAAACATCGTAGAGCACCGAGCATTCTGGGTAACTGTGGGAACATCCAAAAACTCCCATGCAATGACGGGCGAGGGATATCACTGGTTGTTGTTTGACCAGACTCAGATTGTCTGTCTCTGTTCTGGACAGATGCCAAGTCGACGACTGTTGCTCTCACAGCGCTTTTCTGACACAACCTTCCACACTCGCTGCCACCATCCATCCTCATCTGTCTCCGTTTTTACCGACACCACACGCCAGACATCCTCCTTGTTTATAGCAGCGCTCCGGTCTTTGATTTTTATTTTTTTTTCAAAGACATGCAAAAAGACGACATATATGTTAAGCAGCATTTGAAAAAAGAAATGAAATAACATGGCAAGAGCTAGATGGAAACTACAGATAAGCTCAAACGTTGTATGCGGTACCTGAGTCTCCACATTATCACATATCACAGAGCTGTCAAGGTCATATATCACTATTATCTCTCCCAGTCCTCAAGCGCTCTTTCTCAAGACGTTAAAGGAAGTGAAACCAAATTCCTGATTCTGCCCCTTTATCTGGATCCACTCCAAAATTTAAATGGGCTTTACTTTGCTTCATACCCAACCGTTTTTTTCTCTCAGAATTCATCATGTAGTTTAAGTGTAGGGTTGGAGAAATTGTCCTTTCCTGCAATATTAGACGGAGGGAAATCAAATTCCTCTCTGCATCCACATCCACTCAAAAAAAATCTTAATGGGTTCTTCCCTGTCAGATACAATTATTCCAAATATAATAAAAATCCATCTTTCTCTTGTATGTTGGTTGAAATTGTCCTCTGCCCATGTCTCCTCGATCTGAAGACATTTTCGGTGTTTTTTTTCTTCCTTTAAGTGTTTGCTTTAACCGCAACAAGCTTATTTCAAAATAAGTAAAAAAAAAATAAAAATGAATATAAGGTGTTTTTAGCTTGTAGTAAGTATAAAAAATATATTCATATTTGGAACAAGTGACAATTTGTTTGGTCGGATTTCAGAAAAATAAGACGTGATATTTAGATTAAGAGCATCTTGAAATGATCTGTATGTATATAATGTATAATTTACTAGTATTAGGAAGTTTTGTGTCTCAGAATCAGACAGTAATATTTAAATGTAGTTTTTGCATTATCATTACATTTTTTTCTCTCGTTTTTCCGATCCTAGCCCCTTAAATACCTCATAAATATCCGCTGGGGACATTTATTACGTTTGAATCTATTTGCTAGGAGAAATTCCTCTCTATATTTGCCGGAAATACAGATTTTTTTCTAAGCATATGAGTTATTTTCATGTTTCTTTGAACAAAAAAAATGTTCAAATGCCTAAAAAGAAGTTCCCTTTATCTCAGTTAAATATAACTTCCTCAGGGATTTTGTCTTAAATCAAGTGCAATAAGATATTTTGACTAGAAATGGAACAGAAATGGAACAGGAATGACTTCCATGACGTCTCTGATACAGAATGAATAGGTGCTACAGAGCCACAGCCGTTCTGCTTCAAACAGGCGGAGTTAAAGGTTCCAAAATCTTTCTCCAGCCTGAGACCGGCGCATCATCACCAGGAGTAGTCAGCTTTGATCCACTTCAAACCACAAACAACCATTAATTACAGGCAATTAATTAGCAGCACATGAAAACAATCCTGGAGAAGTTGGCTGCTCTCAAAGACCCATAAGTGCTTGTAGGAGTGAGTGAGAGAGATGGAGTGAGAGAGATGGAGAGAGAGAGAGGGAGAGAGGGAGAGAGGGAGGGATAGAACAAAGAAGAGGGAAAACTGAGGGGGATAAGCCTGCAGTCATGCTTAATGTTCTGGGGTGAGATTTACCGCAATAATGATTTGCTGGGGTCTTTTGAGATTCCTAAGGTCATCAATTCATGCTCTGCTCTCAGCAGGGCTAAACAAAGGTGAGGCAATGCTCCGTCTCCACTGATGTAAAGAGAAAAAGAGCCGCCAAATTGGATTGGCGCTGCAATTGTTTCTACACAGATTGTTACAGTTGGCAAGAGCACTTAAAAAGTGGCCAAGCACCAATGACCTTGAGCAAAGAGCTGGCTGATTCACTCCCAGGATTCATTTCTCCTGAGCGACTCAATGAGCATTTAAGGGCGCGATTGCTGATCCACTTTATGGGCGTAACCAGGCACACTCCTTTTCCTTACCCCCCCCCTCAAACCACCCCAGTAAAGTGCAACCCGGCAGCGGATTTGAAGCGGCGCTTTGACTCGCGTCCAAAGATGTGCTGATATCTGTGGGGTGAATAATGTTATCACGGACTGCAGAAGGACTCTGTCTCTTCTTGCTAGCCATGGCGGCAGAGCAGTCCAACAGCCCAACACTTTCTGATACCGGATTTGGCACGGACCTTGAGCTTCGGGTGCAGTTGTAGAAAAGTGGTTGTTCATAGCAACTAGCGCCCGCTGGGCTGTACTGGTCCATCGGGCTGTGAAGCAGATTGTACGTGCTGGAGAGCCTCTGCGGCAAAAAAACCTAAAAACAAGTGTTTTTTTTGTTTCTACAGTAAGTGCAGTCGATCCTACAGTGTGGAGAGCCCCACAGCACACACGTACTCTCCACAGCATCTAAAGTAACACACTCTATTTAAAGACAAACTAATAAAACTAAGAAGAAGGGGAATGCACTTTTATTCTCAAATTGTCCTTTATCCCGTTCTGTTACTAAGAACCGATGTGGCCGCCATCTGTCCTCCCCTTCGTCAGAGTAACTCCGTCCATTGTTTCAGTCACTAAGGTTTGAGTTTGTTGTCCAAAAGATCCAAAATCCATCATCATTATTATCATATTGCCAAAAAGTCGGGGAAATATTATGGAATCGTCACAACGCCATCACTTCTGTGTCCGCTGCCGCCGGTCGCTCGTGTTAACGCGATAACTCAAAAACTATCCAATGGATCGTTTTAACATTTTATACCCACGTAGACATTAGTACGAGGAAGAACTGGATGTCTTTTGGCACAGGTCAGTTGTATATTTTCAACACAAGGGAGCTATATCTCCAAATAAATTCTAAACCTTTGGACCGATTTAGTCCAAACTTAGTGAATATGAATCGACTCAAAGAGATCCATTCTGTGTGAATCAGATTTAACTCTAATAATTAAGTCAATATTTAGTTAATAGTGTTTCACTCACAAGGGGTTGCATTTTTCTTCATGAAAAATACTGTTATTCGGACATTATGTCGGATTTTATTTGATGAGTTAAATCAGAAGGGTTGCATTGTACAACGCATGGGATAGGGGGCTTTTCTTAGCTTACCTTTGCTGCCTGGGTTAACTTTACAATATCAAATTAAGTCTGTTTTTCCTATTAGATCATAAAATAAATCAACCTGAGTCATTTAAAAAAAAAAGTAGAAAACTACAGATTTCATTATTCCAAGTGTCTCGTGTAAAATTTTATTTGCATGAATATGCGATGGTGATGTCAGTTTGGCTCATGACACGGGCAAGTTTCCTGACATTTCATAAATTGGAAAAGTAAATTAGTATAGAAAGACCAATTTCAGCGGCTCTCTCTTCATTTTGAATTTTATTTGTAGATTTTTGGCACCTTCGGTTGCAGGTGAACGAAAACCTGCTTCTTTCTTTCTGGTGACTTTTTCATGTATTTTGCGGCGCCTGTCTCCTTGCACAGACATTTTATAGTTCATTATTATTTTTGTTTTGAATTAAAAAGCGTTGATATTATTGCGAAACCACAAAATGGAAATGATTCACTGATTTTCTCACACTTCAGTTAATTCGAGGCCAAGCAGTATTAATTAATTCTCTCAACTCTAGTGTGGAGTCGCCGCGGCAGAAAATTATGAATTAACAAAACATGTCCTCTAGGGTGACAGATTTACCCAGATTTGCAATGACGGTTAATTTTAATGACATTAAAGGTATTATATGTTAAACCTTACCTGTTTTATACATATTATTCCTGCGTTTGAAGCAATTTACCAAAAAACCCATGAAGGCAAATCCAGGTTTTTGGGTGTTCTACTTGTAAATGCGATTATAACAGATGATTATTCACCATGGAGATGGACTTTAGTTTGACTGTGAGGCGACTAATCCATCAGCTTCAACCACAGGTAGTTAAAAAAACCAACATGTTGATCCAGCATGATGACTGATCTGCAAATCTCAGGCCGTGTTACAGATGTGTGACAAGGTACACACACGCGAATGCACACACTCATACACACATGCTGGAATATTTGCATATGCTCCAGCACAAATATTACACTGCACTCAGGAGACTGCAGAGACCTTTCCAAACTTATTTACAGCAGGATACTGCCTCCTGATGCTGTCTGCTTTTTGTACGCCATGCTTCCTCTCTGGCGCTCTATTTCTACGATTCCCTCGGATAAAGAGAGATACACCCGGTGTTTGTGTTGCAAGTCTATAAACATATTCAGAAACGCCTCTAGACATGTGTTCTGAAATTCTTTCATTATTCTGGCATACATTTTCTCCTTATTTTTTTTTTTTACATTTGTTCTATTCTCTCACAGAAAACCTATTTTCACTCTTCATCACTGCATTCATTCTCTCTCTCTCTGCCTTCCCTTCAACCTCTCCCTTCTCTCTGATCCTTCACTCCCACAGTGTGAGTTCGATTCAAGGGTCTCTGCAGTGACTTATTGTCTTTATTTGATCTATCCTCGCCATGTTCACTCAAAAGCTTTTTTATCCCTCAAATCCTCCCTACATTCTTCTACTTACACCTGTTCATAATTTGCATACCAGCTTCGCCACACGGATCTAAATTCAAGAAGTTTCTAGCAGTTAGCTCCTCGTAAAAGCAAGAAAAGAAGAGTTGGCGCTGTGTTCAAGCGTTGTACGTGGGCAAAAGCATTATTTCAGAATCCTGTTTGGAGCCACTGTGTTGAATGTGTCATTATCTGAAGTGAAATCTGACCTTCTGACTGCTGTTACTACCTCTCCAGTCTACCGTCTGAGAGCTGGCAACAAATCAGAACCTCCATTACACGTCAGAGGGGCGGATCAGAACCCGGCATTGTTAAAAGGGGCTAGTGATAGGTGGATAGATTGAATGTATAGAAGAAATATTTCATGGCAAGGATGGCTTGTTGATTAATCTTTGGGATAATAGCCTTCCTGTCTGCATCCTTGTCCCACCTCCTCTTCATCTCTACCTCTCATACTCTAGGGCTGATGGGACCAGAGAGGCAGGGAGTCAGAAGAAGAGAGAGAAAGGACTGGCAGCAACCCGGTCCTGAACACATGAGCTTCTCCTCTCCCCTGCTTATTTGCATAGACAAAATAGTTTTGTTCCCTTTGACTCTATTTCCCTCACTCCCTCATTCCATTTACACCAACCACATCATTTCACTCCCAATGCTATTCTTGTTTCTCGGACTAAGTTCCACTTTTACTTCCGTCCTTTGCTTTCAACTGGCTGTTTGCTTTTTATAGTCAATTGCCTTTTTTCATTTTGCCGTACCTCCAGATTTACCTTCTCTCCCTCATCCTTCTTGCTTTGGGCTTGCTGAACTGTGCATTTTACTTACATTCTGCTCTGCAGCATTCTGGAGGTGGAGGATTATATTCACTGTGCGTGCACTTCAGAGACCGCACAGTCCCCCAAACCATCTCCATTCATCTCCCACCCACCATTTCTTGCTCCCAAGACTGTTTTTTACTAACCTCACATCTTCTCTCTTCCTTCCAGAACCCGCTCCACATTGCCCACTCACTCCTTGCCTTTTCTCCCAAAGCCCGTTCATAACTTTGTGTTCCTATTATTTGCAGCAAACCACAGTTTAGCTCTTTCATATTTAATATCCCCATCTACTTCCCACCAATTTCTTGTGATCAGGCCATCACTCACGGCATACTTTTTCATTCTCCTACATTTTTCCCATCTTTCTTCGGTCATCTCTGTGGCACTCACTCTTATTTCATACCATATATATCATGATCTCACCTGTGCTTAGACCGTTCTGGACATATTGGCCATTTTACAGTCGCGCGTAGGTGGATGGGTTCGCTAGAGGCTGACTAGTATTCGACTCACACATGCAGGCACATACACATGCATCATTGTCCTGACATTTTTGTCATGCCAAACACACCCCTGACTGACTCCGCCTCAGCGCTGACCTAAAACGTGCATGAGCAAGCCTGTCCTTATGTATGAATGCATTATAAAAGTTTGGATAGTGTTTTTACAAAATTGATGTGAACGCCCTCCTCCAGGAGATAGGAGAGAGATGCCAATAGTGCAGCCCATATACTTCCACATACAGTCAGCTGACAGTGTCTGATGGCACACATTGATTTGCTTACTCTCACACATACATCGGCAGTGGCACACAAGAAAATGGCCATCAAGTTGCCTCAAAATTGCTGAATTGAGTTGTGTAGCATGTCACTCATCTCCCACACACAGACACACACACACATACACACACCCCTGACAAATTCCTTCCACGCGCACATCCGCCCGTCTGACGGTGCATATTTCGCATGGCGAAGGGACTCAATTATGGAGAAGGTGAAAGAAGCAATAAACACGGGACAGATACAGTGAGGCTCGCTCAGAAGCACCGCAGTCAATCATGGAGCCAGGTAGGTATCCGCTGCCGTTTTGCTCATCCAGTTGTGAAGTGCCGGTAATGGCCAGAGGTTGAGGATGGATAGAGGAAGGGAGGCAGGGAGGGAGGAGGAGGGGTGGGCGAACAGAACATTGCCATCCGACCCTCCCGAAAATGATGCGGCTGTAACCATCTCGCGTGGAGTTGCTATTGAGAGGAGAGAGAGGTGGGATGAGTTGAGGGAGGGAGGAAAAAGGAACAGCTTAATTTTAGCTCTAAGCTCACACACAAGTAGTTCTAGTCCCTGTAAGCTGTATATACACAAACACACACACACGGCTACACACAGATCACTGGCATGTAGCTAGGTGCCTGAGTTGGTCGCCCACCCACACCAGAGGACCATCCACACAAAAACAAAGCTTTTTTTTTTTTCCCCAGTGGTGATCCTGTTTTTCATCTACTCTTATCCCTTTTTTGTTTGTGTGCACGGGTTTATGCGCGATAAGGCTGATTACCTCAAACATCTCGCCTGGTAGTCCTATTATCTTTTAATCTTTTATAATTGTTTAATCTTATAGATTGTTTAATCTTATAGTTTTTCTTAGTTTTTACTTCTAAGGACAGTTTCTGTACTCTGTACAATTCCTGACAGCTCATACTTCATACTCCATACTTTGTACAGTAGAACTGTTCCGATACAAATAAGAACCAAAATCATCCTTTCTGTCAAAGATAAAAATACGCTGGCTATTCTGATATCCGGCAGCCGTGGGCAAAAACTGACAGGAAGTGGGCTACAGCTGGGAAGCTTACCATAAATATAAAATGCCTTTTTTTTTCATTTTGTGAAAAAATAAGCCAGCTGACACCATTCTGCTCTATCTTAACTGTAACAGGTGAATATTTAAGTCCTGTGCTTTTGATGATTTACCTGAGCTGTAGTCAAGTATAACATTTAAATCGGGTCTGTATGATCCAGATTAACCGCATCCTGGAAATTAATTAGATTCTTATGTACAATACTTGTCAGCGGGGAATGTTTTGCCACACACCAGCCTACACACACACACACACACACACACACACACACACACACACACACACACACACACACACAGCTTCATGCACTACATTCCCATTCACAGGAAGTGATTCAGGTTTTGTTGATTTATAATCTGTGGATGCTGAAATACTTGAATACACGTCATCCTAGACTTGGGCCATGAAAATTGAATGAAAACGTACATCTACCAACCTCAAATTGATGTTATCTTACTCAAGTCATAATTTAGTTTAATCATTTAAAGCCTGGACTCATGAAATGTACCTGAACGCATCGTGTTCAGTCGCCTTGTTCAGCCAATGTTAGTCCCTTAAGTTGCATGAGGAGCGGCTCAAGCACCAACTCTGACCCGATACATACATCTCAGCAGAGGAGCTTGGACCTGAATAGATGCAGCGTCCATCAGTATCTCTTCAGTGAGGATGACACGGCACAAAAAGGAGTCAAATTTAAACATTGGAGAAAGCCATCTCAGCGCCCCCAGCATTTTGCTTAATCACTTGCACAATAATCACATTGCAGAGTATGAAGAGTACATGTGAAAAAATGAGCCAGGAGCATTAATGCCAATCAGAGAAGATGACACATAATTATATCTCAAAGGATGTGATTCCCATTGTAGGTTTCAACCGTGCTGTCGTGGAAATATTTCTCAAGACCAGTTATAGAAGGTAGCTGCTGAACTACAATAAGTCTAGCAACCACCGGTGAACTTTTCTATGTACTGACGATGCCTCGAGACCGTTTATGTCTGTGATGCTGATGTGATTCTGCATGGGACCTCACGGAAGAGGAGAAGACCCTGATATTTACAGTAGCAGAAGGGTCGAGGCGTTGAAATGTTCAGCATTCAGAACTGACATAAAGTCTTTGGAGGCAGTGTAAGAAAAAGAACCCAAACAAATGCGGTAAAAGTTTGAAATGATAGTCATTATCGCTCAGCCCTACATCATACTGTGGCAGAATACTAAGTGTGATAGAAGCAGCATTGCACAAAGACAGACTTTATAATTATAGCAGATTTAAAGCATCTTCCGACTCAGAGTCTAATAGTTTCAGCAGGTCTTTTATTCACCCCAGTTACGTTTTCAATCATATCTGCCTCCCTCCATCTTTTATTATTTTCTGTTCCCCTCAGCAGAACTCATATTTCTCTTAGCCTCCTTCTCTGTCTCCCTCTTTCTCCCCATTCTTCACCTCTGAATTTACCATCCAGACTTGCCTGCTGGCTGTTCCTCCTATGTTTCTATGACCTGCTCGAGTTCCCCCGTGTTCCTTTTGGCCTCCCTTTCTCTCCATCACTTTCATTCATCTCAGTATGAAATCCTAATCTTTTTAAACTTTGCTCAGACCTCTGCCTCGTCCGTTCTCTCTCTCTCCACACCTTTGTTTAAAAGTTTGAGTGAGTTATGGAGGGAAATCATGGAAGAGAAGGGAGGAAAAAAACGGGATGGAGGTCAGACATACCATCGGGGTGAGACCTGAACATAACAAACTCTCAACACCAGCTCTAGATTCATCTCATTAATTGCTTGTGTGAAACTGGGGGGTAGTGACACTCTTGTTATTGCTTGTGTTATTAATAAAAAGAGTTGCAGAATGGAGGGGCTGGAATCAATAAGTGGTCTCAAAGGGAAATTAAACATGGAGGGATGGGGAGAAACTGGGTGCAGCTCGGACAACGTCATTAATTGCTGCTGCCCTTAATGAGGGTCATTTAATGGGCCAGAAAACAGGCCCACACCGAAGCCAGCGAAAAGAATGCTTACTTGTATCTGTAATTGCAAACTAAGGTCTGACAAAACACCAAACAGAAGAAAAAGAATGTCGGTGAAATATGAAGGAGCCAGAAAAAGCCAAAGACAGGGTTAGTTTGCTCCAGCAGGCCCACCCTGAAATCCCCGTCAATCGGTTCTTCTCGTGTTTGTGGTTTTTTCCACTTTCATCCTCTTAACCTCTCTTTGTGCCAGCTCTTCTTCTTTTTTTTATTTATATATATATCTCTATCCTTTTCCAAATGCACCCTCCTTTGATGTGAAATATATTCATTGCAGGACAATAAAAGTTCTGATTGAAAAGAGTGGACTGGCTTTCAGAACAGGCAGAACCAGAGGTAGAGAGAGAGAGAGAGAGAGAGAGAGTCTCTGATATCGTTACACAGCTGACGTCGACCCTCCGATGCAGCTTTGATTTTCTCCACACCATGCTATGCAAGTGTAAGTGGAGGGTTCACGCAAATTAGCTCTGCTTAATCGCTGCAAGCAACCTGCGCTGAAACAATCGTCCTCTTCATAGACTGGGGTGAATGCAATGATTCAGAACCACCTCAGTTACATTTAGCCGTACTTACATGCGCCAATTCTCTGGATCCAAGTGTGACACTCTTTCAATTATGTCATGTGTCTCCCTTGTGTGAATTCAGCATAGCGGTGAATTGTAATTGAGTGTAATAAAGACATCTCAAGGGTGAATGACAGAGAAGAAGGCAGGCACAGAACCTCAGATGCCTGGTGTGAGTTCATCTGAACTTCTCCTTACCTTTTCCTCCTCTGCTCTTTGCTCCGTTATGGTTTTTTCACCCTAAACACACCGAGGAAGTTGCTGCGATATTATGTCTGCACAGTGAGAAAACCTTCAGGAAAGTGAGTGTACATCTAGACCAGCAGGAAATCAATCATACTACAGTGTGACCGCAGTCGAGGAAGGATACAGCTTCATAGAGCCGATGCCTGGATGCTGACTCTGAACTGAGACTCGTCCACTGAGCACACAGGTCAAATCTGTCCTTGCAGCAACAACGTTCACTCTGCAAAACCTAAAAGAAAGATCATTTTGACATTGAGAGTAATTCCACATCGGATTCTTGTATTTTTCTATTCATCAAAGGTGGATGTACATCTTTTTGGACCACCATGGCCCACTTTAACCCCTGGGATAAACTAGTGTGATAACAGACTGATATCTAGTGCAGACTGTGCCTCATCGACACGTTGCCTAATCATGGACACCCGCTCCAGATCTTTAAAGTCACATGTCATGTGATTGGCTGCCCTCATTGATTGTTGCTGCGTTCAGGCTCCCGGTCTGTTCAGGCTCAAAAAGCTCGGATCAAACCGTTGACCTACGTAGGTTGTTCTAATCAGACATGAATCAACCAGAACCGAAGCTTTGGGTGGTGTTGCTTTCATCCACTCTGCTCCGAGACGCTGGGACAAACTTCCAGAGGATCTGAGAGGAGCTGAAAATGTAGATATTTTTGAACATCAACTAAAAACTCACTTACTTAGTCGGCCTTTCATGTATCAACTTATAACTTTATAACTGTATCAATAATATATATTATTCATTATTTAAAAAAAAAATATTAACTTGATTTTATTAAGTTATTTTGATCCCGATTTTCTTGTTATTCATTTTTATTTCCTGTATTTTATATAATTTTATTGTTATTTCTTACTTTTACCTCATTTTACTCAATTAACCTTTTTGCCATCTATTTATAAGCATTTTATTTGGTGTACTTTCTCACCTTAATGTTATTATCTTATTATTATTACATTTCCCTGCGTTCATTGGTCTCCAAATTCATTTTATAATTTCTTCCCCTTCATTTAACTTTTTTCCCTCTGTTTGTCAGTCACCTGTAAAGGTGATTAAAGTTTGATCGAGTGAGTTTTCCGTAACTGCATTGCCTAAATTGTGTTTACAGACACAGTTTAATGGTCTGTAGCTATAATATGAAAAAGTTTGTGACCAATTTCACCTTTTTTTTTGCAATTTTCTCCACCAGGTCCCACATGTAATAGTTCTGATTAGTCTGTAGGTCTACGTGTCTATGTAACAATATCCATTTGAGTTAATTATACATCTGGTTTTGAACAGCAAGATTCCATTTTTTTTCTCCGTCATTTCTTTGTGTATTTGCAAACGTAAAAAAAAGTATTTCTCACAGCCTCCAGCAGTGCAGCAGAAAAGACGTAGTAATTAGTATCACAAAAGGGCCTATTTGAAAAAGAACTTGTGTCATGAACACAATGCCTCTGCCTAAACAGATTCACAGGATTATGTATTTCTTCATTATAAAGCCGTCTTCAGATTCAAGTGAACCATTCTCCATAAATAAAATTACAGACGCACAATGTTTCGCCGTTTTTTCTTTGAATGCATGCCAGTTGTGATGACATCATCACTGGCCTCCCTCGTTCATCATAAATGATATATAAATCCAGAAGACACTTTTATTACGTTTTATTACAGTTGCTTTGATTGGAAAAGAGCCCAGTTACTGATAAAAAAAAAAGAAGAGAGACCACTATAAGCCCACTATGGGCTTAAAAGAAAAGTAATGAATATTCTTAGCCCAGATTAGAAAACAACATTCGGCCTCAATTTAACTAAAAATTAAATCCTGACCGTGTCTTAGTTTTCCAACATCAAGTGCAAAGACTTATTTTTACAGGACAAAACATTTCTAAAGCGTCAACCTTAAAAGCCTCAGACAGCAAGTGTAAATGCCTGCAGGCTTTTATAGTTGTAGCAAACGCGACTTTGACATTCATATGATCTAAAACTGAAAGACTGTGAAACTTCGGTGTACTTGATCTTAGCAATTAATCTCAAGTCGGTATGACAATTTTTTGCAAGGACACGTCTTTAATGCTTGTTTGTACGATGATCCAATAATTGATGTCTACAAATCCCAGTTTGACCTTATTTGGATAAACACCAGACTTGTTTGTCCTTAATAGCATTGGCAGGAAGCTCAGACATCTCCACAGCAGTTTTATCCAGTCGTTAATTATATTCATTACAAACTGACATGTCGTGAGCACAGGAGCTTATTCGTGATGCATGTGTGCGTCACAGAACTATATGACCCCATTCATTTTACTCCCACTGCACTGCACAGTAATGTAAGTTAAAAAAAAATCATTATAATCATTTATGTTCAAGTATCAACTCACCCTAGAAAGAAATCGTTGTGTAGAAAGTGGCCTCCACTCACCTAATACTGCTGAAATGTTTTGAGAATCCGCAGAGACCCACAGCACGATGTGATGGAAAGATTAGGGCTCCAAATAAAATGTCGCCCAAAGCCCAAATTTCCTTTACTTGATGCTATCATTCTCTTTGCCACATTGCAATTTTACACTCAGTACAGAGGAAGTGTCACAGACGTGAGGGTGTGTGAGTGAAGTGTGTTTGAATGTTGCTTCTTCAGTACTGGAAAGTTCAAGAAGTCCCTCTCCAATAATCTGATGTTTTACAGAATATGTAACCCGCAGTATGAGACTTTTAACTGTTGCTTTCATGACGGGCTCTGCTTACTGCAGTTTGGATGACTGAGGTCATTTTGTCACCAGTAGGGATATGTTTCACGACAGTCAGTAGAGACTGGTTCACCAGAACTGAAGAGGGAAGACCCTGAGAAAAAGGAGTAACAAGCAACGGTAGGGGTAAAAGTGTCATGCAAGCAAAACCTTGCTTTTTTTCGAGTTCATATCTTAAATGAAGGGTTGCTTGTTTTTCCTGCCGTCTAATAATGACGAAGACCCTTTGGATCAGTTCGTCTGTTTATTCAGCCCATAGTCCATGTGGAGTAGGTGGGGGTGAAGGAGAAAGGAGAAAGAATCTGATCTGGAAGGTGCTGATCTGGCTGCGCCCACCAGCCAGATCAGCACCTTGGAGAGCGCTGCAGTGCTCCCAATTGTTTCAGTTCTTTCCTCAGCTCTGGACGTTCTGCCAACATAACTCATAAAGGGACTGGGCTGGTTCTGTTCTTTTGACAGATTTGGTCTCATTTCTGGAGGTTCAGCGATGCTCATCGGGGGTCCAGTGGGTGTGGGTTTAAACACGCTTAGTCTGGCAGGTCTCAGTCTCATGAATCCAGTCCAGACGGTTTGAGTCCACACTGTTTTTCTACCCAGGATACTGCAGGGGTTGAATTGGTACATTACGTACTCAAGTGGAAGTTCAATTACTTGAAGGACATTTCTACTTAACTGAACCTTTACTTCATATTAAAGCAATCTTTTTAAATTTGATATAAGGAATTAGGAGCGTTATTTAAATTTGCCAGTACTCCTTGTATTTGAAGATGCTTCACCTCTCGTCCAAAGGGCTTTTTCAGTTCTAACTGACTGATAGGGGAGTCAGGAATTCAATCTCACTCACAGACATTAGGTTACATTTGTACAGTTGACCATCCAGCAGTATTGCGGCTCATTAGGATCATTGGGGACACAAGTGACTCAATTATCTCCTAGATCAGCTTGTGAATAATTACAATGACTTGATTAAATGTGTGATTGGTTGTGAATACTGTCCGGGGAGATTTCAAGACTCTATTTTGTGTGTTTGATAGTTTAGATCCCCACCTCGGAGTAGTTCCATCTCCGAAACAGCAGCAGAGGAAGAAAAGAGGAAAATCTGACATCTGTATATATGTCAGATGGAAAGGCAGTTAATGTGACATTTTGACAATCGTTATATGTGTTGGCCATGAACGGACGACTTAAAAGCATCACTACAGTCTATCTCAAAAAAAGAAAATCGCCTGAAAATGTTTTCAAAGTACGAGGACAGTATTGACGTCTAGTAGCCCTTCACCCACTGAGCAGAATGCAAGATCGACCCGCATTGAAACAGTGAAGGTCCTGATTTTTACCGAAAGTCATTGCCGTTACTCTTTGGGTGGAGGAGATTTAAATAACTGGTGAAGATGACACAACCACACAACATTATTACCCAAGAATTCTGCGCAGTGTAAGCAAACAAAGGTTCCTAAGGGTTTCCACTGTGGAGCTGTGGCACGATCACTGAATAAAGAAAAGGCTATAGGTGCCTTACTTCTATCCACTCTCATCCCGTCTGTTGTCTTTGTCCAGAATAGGCGGAAAAATGTCAACATTCAGAGTGAATGTTTCAAAACAAAACTGACATCTGTAATGGTTTCTCGCACTTCCTCTTCGTCTTCCATCTCCTCCAGTGTTTTATGTCTGTTGTCTCGTTTTGCATAACACAGATGATATGGACTTGATTTAGGTTGAAGTCAGACTTGATAGAAAAGGATGCAATAAACCAAAAACAAGGCTGTTGGAAATGTTAAACGTTGATCGACGAAATTTAAATACTAAGTAGTTAAAAAGTATTAACTTTACTTTTTACCTAAACTGACAACCATGTATAGCCATTTCATAAATGAGGAAGAGAAATCTTGTCTTCTGATCATTTGAGGAAAAGGAATTAAGTCCAGGAGTCTCAGTTGTCTTACTTACGGTACATTTATGGGTTTATTGCAGACAGAATTGTTACAACAGAGAAGATCCCGGCATCCCCCTGATACAGAAGCACCGTCTCATTCATGCAATGTCAGGGTCAATCGACCAGGTCAGGCTGATTTGGATCCTTCAGACACCATTTACCAGACCCAATACAAGGCAAGACTTCAGGAACAAGAGGGTCAAAGGGGAATATTTTCATTTCCCTATCAATATACTATATTTTCCAATATTATGTTGTCGAATCTTCAAAATTGCATCGTCTTTGCACAATTACCGAATATGCTAGCTCTTAAAACTGTGTGAATCTGTTTCAGATGCTCCTGGAAACCTGAATGTTTTTGGACTGTGGGAGGAAGCCAGAACTAAATTTACCCCGGGGGGTCGAATGTGAGCGTGAATAGCTGGCTGCCTCTATGCGTCGGCCCTTTGATGAACCGGCAACACATCCAGGGTGCGCCCTGGCACTCGCCCATAAGGATAGGGGTAGAGTCCATTCCCCACGGCCCTGAACAGGATAAGCGGTTACGGATAATGAATGAATGAATTAACTTCCCACCCCTGGTGATGTACACGTTTAAAGTAGCCTGAAAATAGAAATGAAAGTACCTCCATAATGTGTTTAAGTACTTGAGTGCACGCGAGTGTTACTTCCTGGCGGTACTGACACACCTGTACACAAGCACATACAGTCAAACACGTGTGCTTGTCTGGCTAAAGCTGCGGCTAATCGATATGTATCTCAGCCTTTAAAGATTTACATAGGCTGAGTAGAAATGACCCGTTAATGTAGTTGAAAAGCATCACTTATCACCTCCCAAAACTGTTAAGACACCACTATTGTTCGCTGTCTTCAAAGGCAGGAAGGGTTGGAGGAATTTCTGACTAATAATCAGATGGCAGATATTTCGCCAGTATATCTTCCTGTGTTCCACGAGGGATGTGTGTGGGTGAGTGTGTGTGTGAGTGTATTATCTGTGTATGTGTTTGTTGCCGTTTCTGTTTTGAAAGAGTACAAAGAACCGGCGGTGGGAGTGAAAGCTCAACCTTTACGGCGAGAGGGCTCTGATGAAGAGATTAGCAGCGAGAGCTGTGAAATAAAGAGTGTTAATTAAAGGCAGCGAGTGGAGGTGTGGGAAAATCAGGTAAGAGTGAGATAACATGGAGTGAAGGAGGTGAATAAAAATTATTTACCTGCCCCCACACATGCACAGAAAAACCCATTTTAACCTATGAAGATAGCGGCTGAGGCAGAAAATGAGCAAGTTACTGATGTGGAAAGGGTGCAAGAAAATGAGCATTGCAGAGTGGGAAGCAATGTGAATTAGGGATTAATTGAATCTTATTTTAACCCTTCTGTTTGTGTTTGCTTATTGTATATGGTTTATAGATTAATTCAGTAGGTGGTGTTTATTGCATCGGTTCCAGAGGGTGGAATAAGGGAATTGAAAAAGTTTAATAAAGATACTGCCATCAGGACAGATAAGAAGAAGGGAAATATCTTTCCTCACTCTCTTCTTCAAGTTTGAGTGGAGTATATGGAAGAAGAAAACATTTACCAGCTCAGGTTACCCAAAGAAAACAGTTACCTCACCGTAAAATAATTACAGAGAGGAATAATGCATTTGTGTCTGAAGGGTGGGGGGGGGGGGGGGGGGGGGGGGGGGGGGGGGAAGGAGGAAGAAAGTTGAGGAGAAATGAAAGGCAGAATAAAAAAGATAGAATATAAGCACATGAAAACACTTTTAACCCAGAGAGGTAGGAGCTGTTGGGCGTTGACGCCGGAGAAAAGATGCCATGGGGGGAAAAGACATGAAAAGTAAAATGGATAAATTGAGACGGATTGATCCTGGGGGTGCCAGGGGCGGGAAAATAGAGAAAATGGAAGAGAGAGTGGGAGAGAGAGTGATTATTAAATCATTTTAATAAAGTTTCTCCTCTGCATTAGGGGCCAGCGAGGAGGCCAAATAAACAGTGTGCAATTAGACGAGGGAAATGGGAAATAGAGATGAGGAGAGAGCAGGGGCAAGGAAAAGTCATTTGGTAAAGTAAAGTATTGGAGCAGGAGACCTTTGGACAATAATGGTTATGGCTCTCATTACATGGTGCCACTGTTAAGAAATGAGACCTGACGGGGTCTGTGAAACCACAGAGGAGGTGGATGATGAAGCTGCCGCCTGCTGCTGCAGTGATGTCAGCGAACTCTACCATGATGATGATGATGTTGAAGGTAATAATGTAAGGTACCATCCTCCTGCTGATCGTGACTATGGTGGTTGGGACTGTGATTACAATAATAGAGGTGATTAGAAATATGCTGAGTCATTGTTACCGGCGCTGTCGGTTTTGCTAATAGGTCACCTCTCCATATGCCATGGCTGTGTATGCTGTGAGGGGTCAAAGGAGGGCTGGAGCCCATCCCAGCATGCATTAGGTAAGAATTGAGAGCAGGGGTTTATCACTTAGACTGTAGTCATACATTCATAACATTCCTAATCCATGTGACCCTTCATGTCTCTGGACCTGATGTATTATAAGGTATATATAAAAATACATGTTCAGCTGCTCCCTGTTGTTGAAGATTATCTGTTATGGACTCAGAGCTCAATGAAACACACCTCCACGCTGACACTGACACAGTCCTCATAACAACAGGAGACTAACAAACCTCATCACAGGGAGTAAAACAGAAAGTTTGTCTGAGGAAAATCATCTAACAATTACCTTGTACAGTATTTCTCAAGATAGAGAACTTGGTTTGGTTTATCCAACAGGATAGTGTTGGAATAAATTTTGATTTCAACCTTGGCCAGAAAAAGTCCTAATCTCTTTTCTGACACTCAGCCAAAAAACTCTCCAAGGGAAAACAATGAAATCTTCTGAAGTCGGTTCACAATAATTTTATTGTGACGCGTGTCAAACAGCAAACAACAAAACCGATTTGGTGCCGGCGAGCAACGGATTTCTTAGTCACCTCATACTAGTGGGATTTCCTTCGTTACTCTCAATCTTTTCTCTCTTAAGTCATATTTTGCTGAAATATGTTTGCCGCGATTTGGTTTCGAAGTGTTGCTGTAGCCTGTTTGAGTCTCACAAGATTTCTATGACGTCATGGCGTTGTGTGATGTCACAACATGTCTGCCTGGTCTCCTGATGTCCATGTCCGTTTATTCATTGGTTTGAGTAAGAAGTTAAATCATCATCATCACTGATCACAACATCACTGATTTTCTGTCACAATTATAGGACATATAGGTAGTGAACATACTTTACATAACCGGCCGCTTTTATGCTATAAATACGCCAGTATTTATGATTGTGTGAATGAAGATGTTTTTCTTCAGTAATGCTGCTGTTATATTACTTTTGTTTCTTGTATAATTGATTTATAGCGACAGAATGTAAAATGTGAGCAAATGGTGATCAATTTTTCATCATTAGAAGATCCCGAGTTTCTGTTTTCAAAGTGTTTTTTTTTCTAAATCCAATATGACACATTTCAGAGGGAGAATAATCTCTGAACAAAATTCTTACTTTTGTGTTTCGAGAGAGAGAGAGAGAGAGAGAGAGAGAGAGAGAGAGAGAGAGAGAGAGAGAGACTTAGCTGAAGTGAAAGGACAGTAACACAAAGAGCTTAGAACCGCTGTTACAAGGTCACACACATGCCCTCTATTTACTCAGTACCCTGTCAAGGCAAACGTCCTCTTAAAATATACAAAAAACAATATTGTGTTATATAAAGTCCAATATTTTCCTTTGAAGTGAAGCTCTTCAAAATTTTACAGTCTGTGAGAAAATGTTCTTAAATGCATTGATGGGCGTACAGACACACTTACACAAACAAAATCTCACACTTTTATGACTTCCTTGTTTCGGTTTACTGGTCTTTTCAGTGATTTTGAAAGCTAAAGACTGATTTTGGTTATGAAAAGCGTTGACATGTCAGAGAGATGCGGATAATGACATGCAGCCTAAGTCTTGAAGTAGTTTCGACCCCAATGAGAGTTCATGTAAGGAGGGTCGGAAGGCTCAAACACAGTCACCTATGTGGATCTCCACATTAAGCCTATTTAAGCTGACCTAATCTCTCTCTCTCTCTCTCTCTCTCTCTCTCTCTCCCCTGCTGGCTTGGTCTATCGTTCCTGTGTCTGACATGACCAACATGCACAAACATGCCTCACTCATATTTTTCCCCTCTGTCACCAAATGTCATGCGGTTGCTTAGCTATATGTTTGCTATTACAACCAAATCCTCAAAAGTAGTCTGCACTCATGTCTCAGTTTCCATCTTTTGCCACTGCTAATAGTGGGCTTCTGACATGATGGATTCAATCTGGGTATTTTGCGTTCGTTGTGCTTTTCCTTAAACCATCTGGCAGCTCCAGTTGAATATTTGTACGTTTTCAAGACGCTGCAATGTTTCGTCTGACTCATGGCTGATGACAGACTGCAATGCCGTCTCTCAACACAGAAGGAAAGAGTCTTTGAGGCTTCTTCTTCCTCTTGGAAGAACATTTGTAGCAGCTAACTGTGAGCGTGATTGAAGAAGATGAGCCTCTTGTTCAATGCCAGCCGTCCAGGAATAATCTCTCGACTCAGAATACATGATGAAAATAATCTCCCACGGTCCAATTAATGATTGAAAATAAAGTCATGATTTTGGTTTGAGAGACGGCGGGTAAAGCCAACGTAAAACCTTGTTCATGGCGATGACAGCGACTCTACTATGGACGCCTGTGAGCATGACGAAGATGTTATTCGTCGCATATGCATTTTTTAATTGAATTTTGTTGATGTCATAGGTCAGCCCTCGTAAATGGAGGTTGTTGCCTCACGTGGCGACAGTGTCTCAGTGTCTCAGTGAATGTTTGTGTCATTACCGAGGCGCTAACAGTGATAATGATGAAAACGAACTCTTACCTTCCTTGTCATCAATCATCTAACAGGGCCCGAGTGATTGCCCTTTGTCGTTCCTGCCTGACCTCAGACTCACACTCCCACCAATCCATAATTCATGTGGCGTGCGGAGGCTGCTGGATGGCGATACCGAGATGCTATCTGCTGGGCTCGCTTGGCTGTTTGTTTTGCTGGAGAGCTGCATATAAATGAACGCAGGTGGGAAGCCAAATCATATAGACTTATCTAAGGTGCAATGGATGCAGCCGTTGTAGTGAAGGAAGGGGAAGATGAACAAGAGGATGAGAGGGAGGCAGGTGGTGAAGAGCCGTGGCGTGCACTCTGCTGATCCATAGGTGCACTCTCCATGTGAGTGTGTGATTAAAGATGTGTTTAATGGCGTGGGGGACGACAGGCTTATTTAGGGGTGTGACTGTTAGCGTGTTTCTCTGCCCCACGATTCCAAACATGTCTGTGTGTGATTACTCTCTGAAATGTCGCTTCCAGCATTGTATCTACATAGGCCATGTCATTTTGCACCACACACATGCAGACACAAACACACACACACACACACACACATACACACACACAAAAACACACACACACACACACTCTTCTCAATCCAGTGCTTAAAGCCATCAAAGGGCCACAGGCCAGGCAGGAAAAGCACCTCAGAGATATAGAATCTCTCTCTTGCTCCCTATTTTTCACACTCCGAACTATCCCTCGATTTTTTCCCCCCCCTATTTCCTCCACTCCCTCGCTACTAAATCCTCATCTCCATATTCATAGACAGAGGGCCTCTTTAAGAGGGCTGCTATCTGAAATGGGCCAGCAGTGCCTCTTGTTTGTGGCCCTCCAAATGTGGAAAAGCCATTTCCTCTTCCTGTCAAGGATTGAGCTACACTTCTGCGTGCGTCTGTGTGTGTGTGCGTGCACGTCTGTTGTGCACACCTATGTTTGGATGGAGAATTGCGTCGTCAGGCAGTTTCACAGTCTTATAGGGCGAGAGCAGGATAAAATGTTGGAGGCTAAGGAACCTGCCTCCAGTTTCACATTCACACCTCTCGTGGAACCCCTCGAACTGCAGCGGAGCTGGGAGAAGTGGTGAACGACAAAAATGATGTGCAGAATCGAAAAGAGAAAGGAGAACGACTTAAACGATATTTGCAGTTTTTCAACTTCATCTTATCGCTCAAAAATAACAAGAAACAGGGAGTAAAAATTATTTCCACATGAAACATCATTTGATGGATGGCGTCTTATTTGGTGAGTGATCGCTTAGACTGAGTAAGATGTTTCCTCCGCTGTATGGATATAAACGGCCGTGAATGACGTTCCATTAAAAGCTCTAAAGATGTAGGAAAATGTGCGGGAATACGACTGGAATTGTTAAAAAAAAAAAAAACCCAGAAGCTGTTAATATATGAGACTTTTATGAGTATGGGACTCCAACATAACTATAATTCAATATAAATGTATTTCATCAAACACAGTATGCATAATTAAACCCATTATGCATAATTCCATTAGTGGAATAAATCCAATACATGTAACACTGCCTTCACATCACACTCTCTCTGCAGCAGGATGATGCAACTCCGCCGCGTTTCCTACTTCTGAATGGATGTGATCATTAGACTAGAGAGCAATTCAACAGAGTTGTAGCACCTCAGGGATGGAGATATGTAAAAAAGAAAGGTGGGACAAACTACCAGGGAGGAAAAGAAGAGATTAAATTGTAAAAGTTTAGGAGTGGTGAAAAGTGAAGAGTGCTTATGCTCACCTCCCCCCCCACCCCTGCCCCCGCCCCCTTGTGCTTTATTTCTTTCAAATCTTCGCTATGTGTATGATGAAACTGAGGGCAATGGCTGCTGTACTAAGAGATTCATTGAACCATCAACAGAAAAAAATAATGGGCGATGAAGGAGGTGACTATGGGTATATTTTACTCCCCCCCCCACCCCCTCTACTTCCCTCTTTGTGTGAATTGAGGCCACCTCGGTAGGATCAGAGGCGCTATGCTGAATTAATGGTGCGTCAGACGTTGACTTGTATCTAACCATCCCAGGAGCTCCTGAGCGCCCGGGACTGAGTCAAGCTGCTCCTTCACGGAGTCAAATGTTCTGAGCTTTTGTCTCTTAAACCCTAAATCCGCGAAACCCCCCCCCCCAGTGTATGCCGAGAGCATGGGTGGCTGCCGGCTCCCATAGATTCTAGAGGGCGCGTTCTGCAGCAAAAACAAACAGGTGGATAGTTGATGATGATTGAATATTAAATAAATGGATGGATATGTAGATGGCGTAAATGATTACCATGATTCATTCCTTTTTTCCCAAAAATAATGTTCCAAGGTGAATCATTTCTCATTAGCAAGTATGTCAACATATTTCATCTGTTTTCTCCACAGCCTCTGTTCTCAGCAACTACTATGCAATTAATAGTTTAGAGGTTATGTGCAGCGCAGTGTACTTGGGTTTAATGTTTGGTGAAGGTTATTGTATTTGTCAACGGTTTCACTGTTATTATTTTGATCATTATTATTATTCATTTAAAATGGAAGATTAGGAGAATAATAGCATTAAGCTGGGATCGCTCCAACCTTCTGCTTTCAGCTAAATGCTAATACAAGGATGCTAATATGCTCACAGTGTCAATGTTAACAATTTACCATAGTCATTATTTTAATTTGGCATGCAGCATTAATGCCCACTAAATTCATATTTCAGCTAAGGCTAATGGGAAGGTCATCACTTTAAAGGACATTTGGCTAAAAACCAAAGTATTAGACAAATTAAAATTTTGCCCTTTTGACCACTTAGTGCAATTTATCTAGTGGGGACCATTGATATATGCATACATTTTCATGGTAATCCATCCCAGAGAGCATATTTCACACTAAACAAAGCGGTAGACTGAGTAAGATGCGCTCTGACCCATCAAGGCGTGGTCTCCATAAGACCCCTGAAGGTGTTCTGTGGTATCTGGCTTCAAGACGTTAGCGGTAAATCCTGCAAGTCCTGTAAATTGCAAGGTGGTTCTGTAGGACTTGGTTATCCAGTATATTCCACAGATGACCGATTACATTGGGATTCAGGAAATGTTTAGGCCAAGCCGACCAGAACCTTTTTTTCCCCCCTCAAATCATTCCTTAATTATTATTGCGACATGCATTATCCTGCTCAAGGAGGCCAATGTCATTCAGGAATAATGTTTCCTTGTCCTTGGTTCTTGGTCTGCAATAACGCTTAGGTAGGTGGTCTGTGTCAAGGTTTCCTATCAAAATCTTGCCCAGAGCATCAAGCTGCCTTCCCCCCTCTTGCTTTTTCCCATGGTGCACCCTGGTGCCATTTCACACAAGAACACCCACACATGTGGCCATTATCGAGATGAAAAGGAAAAGGTTTTTCATCTACAGGTCACCTTCTTCCACTGCTCGGCGGTCCAGTTCTGATGCTGACAAACCCATCGTCGGCATTTCAACAGTGGACAGGGTCAGAGGTCATTATGGGCGCTTTGAACAACCCCATGTGCTGCACGTTGAGATGGACTGTGTGTTTCTGTGTCCTACGTCTCCATGCATATCAACTCATGCAGCACGTCAAGTTAATTATAAAGTCAACGTCTGGGTCAATTAAGTTGGTCCGAGTTCTTCCAGTAGAGAGGAATCACATGGTCAGATGTGGGAGATGAGGAGAAAACAGCCGGTAATGGAATGATCAAAACATGTTAGGATGGATAAACCCCTGATGGATAAAGACCTGATGTCCCTCCCCCTTCCTGTGTGCCCCGCCAGCCCATTTCCATCTTCGGGCAGGGTTAGGGGTTGATAACGTATTACAGTTAAAATGGATGTTTGGCCAGGGCGACACACAAGCTAAAAATCATGAAGGGAACCTTGGCCACCCATGGCCTTGTCGCTGGTTGACTATTATCCTTTCTTAGACCATTTTTGGTAATAACCACTGCAGACTGGAAAACAATTTGGCCCTCATCAAAGTTGCTCCAGTCCGTTTTTTTCTATTATTTTTCATTTATTTTCCATTTCCTTACCTTTAACTTCACGGGAAAACTGTACAAAAGATCCCTCATACATCCCAGCCAATAAAAGGTATCATTGTAATTAGATAATCAATGTTATTCTGCCTTCACCTCTCAGTGGTTATAATGTTATGGCATACCAGTGTGTACTACCATCCACAGAGACACGTGCGAGTGTAGATTAGAGAACAAAAAAAGACATATGTTTTAAGCTGACATGTTTAAAAAGCACGTTAGTATCATTGGCTTCATGGCGGGTCGGTACATCGGATCCAACTACAAGAACCAAAACTTTCTTCCTCCTATCAACCTTTTCAAATGACAAAGAATTCACATTTCAAACATTAGAAAAAAAACAACTAATAAATATGACATCATACGGGTATCATTCCTCCTTCAATGCACAAATGGTTGAAAATAAAAAGTTTTGTATTTGAAAAAATGAACTGAAAATATTCACAGAGAGCCCGGTTCTACGACTGAACTGACAAAAGGCCTAATTCCTGCCCCTGTGGATCAAAGACATTTAGAAGTTACACAATTTCTCGTCACTGTGACACACTTTGAGCTCGATGCTTTAGGCGCCATGCATGCGCGCCCTGAGTTGGCTGCCTGACAGGCTTCTTACTGGGCCTACAGAACCAGCGCCATCTGTCATTTGGACACGTTCTGTCATGTCCCACCGTCCTTACATGACTGGTTCTGCTTACACATATGCATATGTGAGGACTTGCTTTAAAAGAGTTAACAGATACATGCAGGCCCACACTCACGCACACACCCTCCCACAAACACCGGCCTCTACATTTGTCCTCATTTACTCCTCCTGTCTTTCCCTCCTACTCTCCTACTCTCCTTCTCTCCTCGCTAATCCTTTTTCTCTCTCTCAGCGTTCTCTGTGGGCTGATTCGTCTCCCTCCTCCACTCTTCTCTCTCCTCTCCGTCCATTTTTTCTTTTCATTTTCGACTTTCCCCTTGTTTATTCCCCCTGCCTTGTTCCCCTTTCTTCCCAATCCCTCCATGCCTCCCTTCCTCTCGTCGTTTCTCTTTCCACCTGCACTCGTTTTTCTCCCCTGCTCATTTCACCCTCCTCCCCCTGTCTTCCAGTGTATCGCTGCAGACTCTTGTAGTCAATTATCCCCTCTGTTAATGAGCAGATAAATCTAATTGCTCTCTCCTTCACTGCCCGACGGCGTCTATCTCCTCTCCCTTTTTCTTACACCCATAGGACGCACATCACTTTCTCTCCCGTGTCATTTTTCAAGCCTCTCCTCCATTCCATGACACTATTCCTATTTTTCATCCCCTCCTGTGGTTTCCTTGGACTTAAGAATGATCTGACTCTGTATTTCTTCTGGTCTTCTTTCTAGTCATTCACATCTTTCATTTCAACCCTGTTTATTTATTTCCACCTCCCCGAGCTTCTCTTTCCCCTCACCTCCTAAAATTTCACCTCCGCTACTTCTTCACCACTGCTCACTTCATCACCCGTCTTCTTTTCCCCCCACTCTCGGTGTGAGCAGTAGTTTAAGATGGAAGATGGATTGTGAAGGGTTTGTGGTCATGAGGATTGATAGCAGCAGAGGGCATGGTCGGTTTATCTTCTCCACTCATGGGGTCAGCTCCCTCAGCGACAATCTTTCCAGAATCGACTGGTTGTTGTACTCTTCCTCGTCCACACCTTCACCAACTAATTAGCCGGCCACTTTGCTTAGCTTCGGGTTTTTTTAGCAATAACGGTCCAAAAACAGAAAACCTACCACAGAGTTTGTAAGTAGAACAAACCCACAAGCCAAATCAGAAAACGTTTGAATTATGAATGCTAGAGCTGACAAAATGAGTACAAGGAGCAAATATTTGATCCACGCAGATAAATTGGTCGCGCTTTTAATAATGGATAACCTTCAATTATTTTGAAGTTTTGCAAACTCAGCTTCACAAACGATACTTGCTTGATATTTGAACGGAATGTCTTGAGGTTTCCGACAGAAACAAGGTCACAAGGTCATTGTCTTCAGCTAATCACCTCATATCATAAATGTTTGCTCTGGTGTGTGAATAATGCCCATTGTAACATTACAAGTGAAAGATATTACTTGTGAATGTGATATACTCTGCAGCACACGTCCATGTCCTCGCTTTAATGATTCGCCCGCGGTTCATTGTGCAGCTTTATTACCTCTCAGTGTGGAGAGCAGCGGGTCTCACTGCTACAGTCACAATAAGGTGGAAACTGATGTGTCAACACTCCTTAATGTATGTTAAATGTTGGCGAAGGCATCATATTGACATAAATGATGTCACTGAATGGCAGGGTTTTGCATAATATTAGACGTTACACCGCCGTAGTGAACATAATGAAACAGCTTGCTGTGCTACTCAGAGGTTAGCTCTCGGATTGACTGGATACCAGGTTGACACTCATGTAAATACTGAAGGAGGGTGATACTGTGAGTCAGAACTGAAACCTTCACCCACACAAGATGAGTGGGTTAGCAACATCTCTGAAAACACAGCGGGCAATAACAGGAACATTTAATCACTTTAACGGCATTTGAGTTACTAGCATTTGGTTCCATCAAGATGTTAAGCACCATTATTTAGGATTATCCCAAAATAATCTTTGTCTCTCGACTGGGAGTGCATCTATACCTCCTTTTGTACGACCTAGTTTGGTTTGTTCAGGAGAGAGAGAGAGAGAGAGAGAGAGAGAGAGAGAGAGAGAGAGAGAAAGAAGTGAAGATGAATGTGTTTTACAAAATATGATATATAATAGTCTGTCAGAAAGCCTTCTCCTCCTTCAGGGAGTTGTAAGTAAAGGTTTCTGCCCTGAGCAGCAGCAGGTACATCCTCCCCAAATGGAGAAAGGATACTGGTGGCGGTGGCTGATGACTCCTCTGGGACTGATAACGCTGACGTTGAATAGATTTGCGACGACTGGCAGTCAACGGGGAATTGTTGGAAAGGGCCAGATGAGAGGGGAGAACATTCCTCCGATGAGAGGCTAACGATGGAGGCGTGTCAGAGTGATTGGATAGAAGTGGCCGTCTGATGAGCACAGCTGATATCAACGGACTACGAAGCAGGTCATTTAGACGAAGCGTGCGAAAGCCTTAGTGCCTGAACTTTAACTTTAACTAGAGTACCATTACTTACGTTTGAGTATTGGCCAATACCAGTTAATGAATAGTTCCACTGCACTTCACTTTCAAAACATGGATTCATTTTCATGAAGTCTGAAAAAACACACAGCAGCCATCGGATGTGCTTTTTAAAAAAGCGTCTGTAGTACAGCGTCTGCGATGCAGTGATAGCTGGGAGTCTCATGTCTGGGCTCTAGAATGCTGGGAAGATGTTTATCACACCTCCACCTGATATGAAGTCTGCTTCACTTTTCTCACCTTAGCTTAGATTAAAATATTTGACACACTGCTGAAATAACTCCTCCTCTGCCCTCCTGCTGAAACAACTACATTTAACGTGTCACTGCTGTTAAGTAGCGTCTCTGTCGCAAAATAGAATTTTTGGATGCGCTGTCGTTTCTTTAAAGTGGCACTGGGTACGATAGTATCCGAGTAATTCCATGAGTGCGAGGATGAGTGAACAAGCCCAGGCTTTGGTGAATCCCGACCCAACAGTGAACTCAAATAAAGCCAACTTATAAGGGCGGGTACCCAGAGTTGGTGTCAAGAATAGTCCAGAGTGAAAACAAAAGTGCCACAGTTTACATTTTTAACTGCCTGAAATCCCCCAAACATCTTCACAGTCACACAGAATAACTGAAATCAATCGCCAGACTTCCGAAAGTTCACAAGTCTTTGGCTTTCTGTGGTTTTGTGTCACCGGATTGATTGTCTCAAGACTTCCTGCCCTGCTGAACGAAAAAAAAAAAAAAGGGGAAGAACCAGAGGGGATATATTTCTAAAATCCCCTGGAAATTTCCAGAAGTTGCGAAATTCTTGTCTCTGGTTCTGTAAAGAACTAAAGTATAAACATGGTAAACCATGATAATTGTGTCACGAGCTTAAACAACACCGTCACCCACACGATGTTCGCTATAGAGCACTAAAACTGCGTAAGAAAGGTTTCCAAATTTCTTTGCAATGGCTAGAATTTTGTCTTGGTAATGGGAATGATGACATGAGATTCTAAAATGAATCTGTCACACCCGCGTTAGACCCGTGAAGGGATCTGAAAGGCAGAGACAAACCCAGAAAGACACGGTTCTGCACCGCCAAACATAAGTAGAAACTTCATTTCACATAATTCAGACTCATGAATACATAAACATCAAAGCTCAAAACAACCTGTAGCCCAACATAAATCCATAAAAATGGAAGTGTGCACAGCGGGAGAATCTCTCTGTACATGGAAGCACTGAAATATTTGAATTTACACAGTAGCGTGGACCTGCTGCGAAGGTCCCCACTGAACACAGTGGGGTGTTGGAAATTATGAAAAGAATGGAGGAAAATCACATTCACACACACACACACACACACACACACACACACACACACACACACACACACACACACACACACACACACACACACACACACACACACACACACACACACACACGTACACACACACACACACACACACACACACACACACACACACATCTACACACACACACTTACACACACACACACATACATACACACACATACACACACATACACATCCATAAACACGCACACATACACGTCCATATACACACACAGACACGCACACACACACCTACACACAGACACACATACAATCACACACACACACACACATACATACACACACATACACACACATACACACACACCCATAAACACGCACACATACACGTCCATAGACACACACACACATGCACGTACACATCCATATACACACACAGACACGCACACACACACCTACACACAGACACACATACACACATACAATTACACACACACACACACACACAAACGTCCCTAGACACATACACACACAGACACGTACGCACAAACACACACATAAACGTCCATAGACACACACACATACACACTCACGCGCACACATACACTTACACACACACACACACACGTACACATACACAAATATACACACAGACACACACACACTCACGCGCACACATACACTTACACACACACACACACGTACACATACATACATATACACACAGACACACATACACACACGTACACGCACATACACATATACACCCACCTACACGTACACACACACACGCACATACACTTATACACCCACCTACACGTACACACGCACACATATACACACAGACACATACACACACACACACGCACATTCACACACACAGATATACACACAGACCACAGACACAGACAGATACACGTACAAACACTGTCAAACACACACACACACACACACACACACATAAATATACATATACACACGTACACACACTATCAAACACACACACACTCACACAAATTTACATATGCACACGTACACACACTGTCAAACACACACACACACACTCACACACATATACATATGCACACGTACAAACACTGTCAAACACACACACACACACACATAAATATACATATACACACGTACACACACTATCAAACACACACACACTCACACATAAATATACATATACACACACACACATACACACTCCCATGAGGGAATACAACGAGAGCGCAGAGACATCACATGGTGTCATCAAGCTGTGTGATGCATCCATGAAGATCTCAGGAAGGTCTCTGTGCATTTTATTTTAAGGTTACTACACATATTTGTGTGACACTAGAGCTTAAGATCAAAAAAGCTTCAGATCTCAGATCAAACAATCCTCCAAAATCTCCCTCATAGCCATGATAACCATAATTCAGAGTTAACCTTTTAAATCTGCTGGATGTGTTTTTTTATTTCCATTCACACCAAATTTCTCACAGCCCCCCCCATGTGGCAAATCCTCCCCCAAGTTTGATCCGTGCTTATTCTATGAGATAAAAAAAAAAACCAACACCCTGTCACAAAATATCAAAGAAAAAAAAAGAATCTCAAATCTTAATATGTCGCTTTTATTCCGATCCAACCGATCCCGATCATTTTTAACGTAATCCCGATGACAAACCGATGGATAAAGAAAATTCCTCGTTGAACGTTCCAAATGTTTTTGTCTGTTAATCGATTGAATTAGAGGGAAAAACATAATAAAAACAAAATAACATAAAGAGTCGGGTTACACACTATTCACAAACATGTCAGGTTCTCATTTAAACGTTTTCATGCCAATGTTTTAGTTTCCTATTTAAATCTGAGGGGTCGTTAAAAATGTTCATTTTTTTGGATAAAACATTAATCTTGTATATATATATAATTTATATATGTATATACATAATATTTCCAATTGTTTATTTCTAAGTGGGTATCATTTTATTTGATATTGTTTATTGTATAATGAAGTATTTCTATTATATTTCTATTATAGTGCAATATGTCGAGTATATTGTAATATTTCTAGTTTATTTCCTGTACAGTGTAATATTTACATTATAGTGTAATATGCTAGTATAGTTTAATATTTATGTTTAGATTGTATTTTATACTGTTATATTGCTGTGAGTGCTCTTTGCTGCTGTAACCCTGAAATTTCCTATTATGGGACTAATAAAGGTTTATCTTATCTTATATATATATATATATATATATGAGAGAGAGAGCGAGAGAGAGAGAGAGAGAGAGAGAGAGAGAGAGAGAGAGAGAGAGAGAGATAACTTGATGTTATTTTTGCCATACATTAATACATAATTACTTGTTTTTGTGGTATTTCATGCTCAAACTCTCACATAGACCTATTTACCTTCGGGCGTCCGTGTTAATGTACGGCAGAGACACAGGTGGCGTGTGAGTGCAACAATGACCGTGCTTCAGTGCAGGTCAGGTTCAGTTCATTTTTACTTCCAACTCAATCTCATGGTCCCCTGCTGAGCCAATCAGAGTCCTGAAAGACAACCTCTGCATCCAGCTGTTCCCTAAGAGCCCGGCTCCTTGATGACCGGTAGGCCGGTCCTCACATACGCAGACCCGAGTGCAACCCACACTCACACCTAGAAAATGTAGAAGTAAGACCTGCATGAGTTCCCCATTCAGCTGGTCTCTTTTCTCGTCATGCAGAGAACCGTGGGAAGCCAGACGACGAAGATGAGGATGGTTGAGTGAAGATAAAAGAGATTGTTTGGGTAGAATTTGGAGGCGCACCCATTTAGCGATGCTGCCGTCATCAAGAGCAACTTCCATCAACAGCCTATAGTCTATCTTGACAACCCCCTCATTCGGAGAAGGTCGGCGGCTGAGCCTCTAGATGCCTACATCAAAAATGGAGATTCTTTCAGAGTGGGTGGCCATGCTGTCGGAGCCGCCGATCGCCAACCGGGCTTTCGAGACTCGTTTGCCCCCCGCTGCCACATTAAATGCCAGATTAGAAAACCTGTTGTTTCATCTAAAACCTCAAAGTGTGACATTTGTTCTGAAGGAGGAACTATCAGGTCTAATTACAGACACCAATCAAAGCCCTTAGGTCACATTTAAAAGTGTAAGTGAAGCAGAAAGCACTCATTCCTTTTTTCAGTGTTAGAAATGTGAAATTTAATCTGCAGCCTGAGGGTAGATCTACAAAAACCGTGTAACCGGTCGTCTTTATGAATTACTTTTAACCTTGGGTATACGGAACTGAAAATGAAATCCAAAAACCGTTGACCTGAAAAGCCCTCGTCACAGCCGCTCTGGCGCCCGCTGTGATTGTCATTGCTTCCTCGCGGGAGTAGGCCACATTTCATCTCTGCTCTTTTATTGGAAAGATGTCACGTGTGATTGATTCCATTGGAAGATACACCTTGATAATATTGATCACCGGCTCTGCCTCTGGCATCATTCCCTTCCACCAACACTGAGTTGAAACCTGCTGCAAACAGCTCCAAACCGGATTTATTCAGGCGCAGTCCTTGTTTGTCTCGTGAGGAACAAGCACTCTTACCCTTTTTTTTTCTTTTCTTACACTCTTGGTTTTAATATTGATCACCTAGCGATGGAGGATTTAGCAGCATTTTCATTTATAGATGACATGGGGACATTTCCTAGTATAACTGAATACTTTCTCACTTCCTTTCTGCTCCTGATGAGGTGCTGTTATAGGTGAGAATGGGGGGCTTATTCATTATTTAAAGGGCAAAAAGTGCTGCTGGACATTCATGCAAATGGGATTTATAAATAGCAGCTGTTGGACATAGATGACTTGCAACTCTCAGCGATCCGGAATGTACCGGCTGATCTCAGCGAGATGCGCAATGAGCTAAATGATAGGAGCGCAGCCATTCGCTTTGATTGGAAATCCCTGTTATTGCATCCGATGTGATTTGACAGCGTCATCGGAAAAAAAACAATTCATTACACGTCTGCCTGTTCAGATTTTCCCTTTCACTTTTTATGATATGCGACGAAACACATCAGATTGTGAACTATAATGAAAAGACTTTATTTGTGAAAAACAAAAACCAGCGTCGCTCGTGCCTGGCGGAGTTTGTGAAATGAATTTGAAAGAGGAAAATGAGACTTTCAGGGGCGCAGAAGAGCTGATTCATGCCGTGTGGAACGAGTGTGTTTTATTGTACGGTAAATGCTGCAGAGAAATGTTGGATTATCAGAACTTGCTCCTCTCCATGTGCAGCAGACGGATCTGTGCGGAGATGCACAGCCGTGTATTTAACTCTGGAAAATCAATGTTTCTTCCATTAGTTACCACCCCTGAAGCAAGGGCAATATTGTCTGTGTAATCTCAGAAGAGTCTGAGACGTAGAAAAATGTCACTCGCAAGAGAAGAGATTTTGTTAAAACCACACACCTCGCAAAGTAAAGATCACGACAGTCAGTAAATATTACAGCAAACAATGTGAGACTGTTTTTTTTGTATATTGATCAACAGTCCCTTGAAATCCCTGCAGAAATCTATTTTGAGTTAAATTCACAGAGCGAATGTTTTCACCTTGTTAAACGGCAACATTAATAGAAAATCTAGAAACAGGATGTTAGATTTCAGATCATGATAATCCAACCCGATGGGAAGCGCGGTCAAGAGCGGGTCTAGACCCAAATGTTTCTTCATTAGACCCAACAGAAACCCTCTGTGAGCAAGAAGCACTTTGTGACAGTGCCGAGAAAAAACTGCTTTTTAACAGGCAGAAACCTCGAGCAGATCCAAGACTCCAAGGTGGACGGCCACGAAAGAGTGAGTGGTGAAAAAAAGAAAAAGTCCTTTGCACTATCTTAGTCTTTTGAAAAGTCAACACCACCAACAAGATGAAGATATGATGAAGGTCTGTAGGAATGTTCACCACTAAGGCCTGGATACATACAGCAGAGAGATATTATTTTGTTCTGTGCGTTTGAGTGTGTGCATGTGACCCACACTAGCCCCCTTTGAACGACTACTCTATTACATTTCATGAGGAACTCTTATCTCATCAAAGAGGACCGGATCCTTGTGTGAAACATAAAGACAGAACAGAACAAACAAGGAGAATAAGACAACGCAGTAACGGCAGCGTTCATGTTCATGGCACTCCTAGCCAGCCCAGAGCCTGAAGAGTCGCGTGAACCGAACACAGAGCGGGGATGTTGACCTCAAACACCGGCTCAGCAGCCGGCGGTGGCTCCGATCGACACTGAAGATCGGGTCGTAGTCGATGCTGGTGTGTTGGGTTGGTTACAATCAGCATTCGCATCTCTGAAAGGAAATTGGACTTCCTGTTTCTGGTCAATGGATGGTGTCCTCATTGAGACCTGTAAACTATAATTTCTAAGCCAAGAAGATAGAATTAACAGCCTCTCCTCAAACAGATGTAATTTCTCTCGGGTCAGCTATGGCGATGTTTGGTTTTTTCCTCGTTTGAATATATTGCTTTCACTCTGAAGGTTTGAACCAGCTGTTCTCCTCTTAAAACTACATTGTCCCCTTAAACTGAGGCCAGGATTTCTTCTCTAGTTTTCTGACTGCATGTCACTCATCATCACTGTTTGGGATCTTATAATAGTAATTGGAGATTTTAATACCCTTGTGAATAAGGGGACTGATCCAAACGCCATGCAGCTCCTTCATACTTAGGGTTAAAACATAATATTAATGGATCTGACTAACAACCTTGGACACCATCTTGACCAGATTTATTTTATGAAGGATATTAATGTGTCTGATCCTCACTGTCTACTTTTTAGTGTCCTATTAAATGCAAATCATTCAGAAATTACACTTAAAACACACAGAGCAAGAATTTGCCAAGTCAGCACAACTCGAATATTTTAATCTTTCTTGGAATGAAATGGTAGCTAAGCTTTCAGCACTGAACTTGGTGTCACTCCTGACAGAGTAGCTCCTATGAAAACAAAAACTTAGGTCATAAAGCAAAAAAAACAAAAACAAATCCATGACCTTAAAATCTCCTGCGATGAAGCCGAAAGAATATGAAGAAGAAAAAAAAGAAGCTGCAAGGGCAGCTGTTTCATACTAATAGTTTAAATCTGCAATTCTGATCAAATGGACAAGGATGCATTTCTCCAAAATTATTACTGAACATAAGTCTCAACTAAGAACAACCCCAAGCTGGCATCTGCCACAGCTGGGGCCAATTTGTGAATAATACAATCTTGAGTAAATTTTTTAAAAGGATTTATGATAGTTTGGCTCCCTCAATTCTTATAATAACAATCTAATGGGACAAAGGTTTATTTCCTACTGCTGTAGCGAAACCACTGCTTCAGACTCTTGAACCCAGATAACATTATTCTTGATGCCTGAATCTACCTGCAACCATTCCTGAGCAAATTAACGGAAATAGGTGTTGTTGTTTTTTTTTGTTTTTTTTAAACCTGCTCAATACTTGCCACAACAATAACAGGCCAATAATCTCCAATCAGGCTTGTGATCTAATCACAGCACAGAAACAGCTTCTGCAAAAATAGTCTTAGATTTGCTACGGACTCGTACCAATTTATACCTTTAGTTTAGTAGGTCTGACGTACCTTTAGTTTAGTAGGTCTGACGTACCTTTGGTTTAGTAGGTCTGACGTACCTTTGGTTTAGTAGGTCTGACGTACCGTACCTTTGGTTTAGTAGGTCTGACGTACCTTTGGTTTAGTAGGTCTGACGTACCTTTGGTTTAGTAGGTCTGACGTACCTTTTGTTTAGTAGGTCTGACGTGCCTTTGGTTTAGTAGGTCTGACGTACCTTTAGTTTAGTAGGTCTGACGTACCTTTAGTTTAGTAGGTCTGACGTGCCTTTGGTTTAGTAGATCTGACGTACCTTTAGTTTAGTAGACCTGACGTACCTTTAGTTTAGTAGGTCTGACGTGCCTTTGGTTTAGTAGGTCTGACGTACCTTTAGTTTAGTAGGTCTGACGTACCTTTAGTTTAGTAGGTCTGACGTACCTTTAGTATAGTAGGTCTGACGTACCTTTAGTTTAGTAGGTCTGACGTACCTTTGGTTTAGTAGGTCTGACGTACCCCCAACAAAAGCCCCCCAACAGCCCCACAACTCCACTTTCTGAGAGTCTCATGTGAGCCTACATCACTTTTTCCCCCTGCATGTCCGACCTGAATCCTAGGTGGGGTTACATTGTGTTTAAAGGAAGCTGCAGTCAGAGTCAGAGGGGTGGGGGCTTGCATCATGACATCATGACAGGAGTGTTTTTTTCTTTTGGGCTTTTAGCACGTAGCCTTCCCAGAAACATAGCATCAGCGAGGTAGGCTGTATTTCAGTTAATAGATGTGACAAAGCGCCGGGATATAATGGTAGAGCATTGCAGAAGTAGCATTAGTAGAAACAGGAAGTCATTTTTTTTTTTTTTTTTTAAAAAAGGGAAGTGGCTTATAAAACAACATACTTCAAAAATAACAGAGCGCAAAATCCAGATGACTAATGCGTTGCTGGAAATGGGGCCGAGAAAAACCAAAGACGACAAAACCTAACCGAGGAGAAATTACCATTCACACTTCACACAAATTAAACAACACTGGCAAAATAAATGAAATGGAAGAAGAAGAAGAAAAAAGAACTTCAGTGCATCGCTCACCTTCTGCTTCAAACTTCTATTTTATATCACCAGCAGAGTTTTTCTCCATGTTTGGTGCATTATTATCCCCGAGCAGATTAAAGACAGCCAATAAGACCTGGCAGCTGATGGACGCCTCAGAAGTTGCAGGGAATCAAACTGCAGACTGGGTGTCGAGAGCAGAATCTCTCTAATCATCGAATCATCTTTTCCTCTTCCAAATCAGCACAGCGCCTAAGAGGAACAACTTAAAACAAGTCTGCAAATGTGAATATATGTTATCTTCACTGAAGGAAAAGGAAATGGATTTTGCTATGTGGCGTTGGGGAGGGGGGAGGGGGGGCGGGGGGAAATCTTTATACCAGTTGGCCCAAACAAGCCAAACGGTGTCGGTTTCGTGTTGAGCACAATGTTTGAGACACTACTTATCTGGAAACTGGCTGCCAGATCAAAGTCATTACAAATGAACAATCGAAAGAGGAAATGTTTTCCCACAGCAGAAATGAATACAGCGCGTTCATATTGACGGATTCAGCTTCACATTCTGTCTGTCAGCAGGATTGGATGGAGTTCTACTTCCTGGTCCAGTTACATGGCGTCAGGATTGTTAAAGAAAAATTATAAACATAAACCCCAAAACAAAAAAAACTAAAAAAATTCTCTTTTGAAGTTGATTTTTTTATTTTTTTACGTGTATTTTCATCCTTTGAAGTCAAACTTTCTCAATGTTTTCTTTCGGCATTCAAAGCCCGACGAAAGAAACGGCGCCGCCTCCGTCCGACTAGAACGCCCGCTGAATTACAGAGGTTGTTAAAATGGTTGCTCTGCTATTACAAGTTTGGCGAAGGATCCTCTCGCGCCGCTTATACGCTGAGCCCGGCTACGACAGGTAATCACCGTAGCTCCTGCATTACCATTTGGGTTTACTGATCACCGCATAAAAGCCCCAAGCCCTGATTTGTGCGCGCCATAAAGCCTGAGGAGTGAAAGGAGGGAATAAGTGAAGTGGGATGTGGGAATGGTATTGAGGAGGGTGGAGAGATGCAGAGATAAGTGTCAGAGGAGGTGTGATAATGAAAGAATGGAGATGAAAGGACGGGGTGTCTGAAAAGTATTCTTGTATGAAGATGTGGAGGTTGAAGAGGAGGGTGAGAAACTGGAGCAGTGACAAGAGTGTGGGCCAATCAATAAGATCCTGTCAGGCAGATGGCAAAATTGGAAAGCGCCTTGACACTGAGAGAAATTGACACAATAAGTTACATGAAGATGAAGAGTAGAGTGTGGTGGGCTGGTGTCGCATACACAAGACAGATAGCTGAATCAAGACGCTCATGCATGCAGAAAGATGGAGGATGTGGAGATAAGGGGTGGGGGTGGGGGGGTGAGTGGGGGAGGAAGTGAAAGGCTTAACTGTCGTAACAGAATTGGAAGAAATTAGGAGAGAGAAAAATAACGACAACAAACAAATAGGGTCAGAGGTTACGGATAAAAATGCACGTATGAAAAAAAACTAACCAAACTCAGTAAACAAACAAACAGTGTCGACAAGACGGGGGGGGGTTTACCAACAGAGAGCGCGGAAAGATGAGCCGGTCCTCAGAGGAAGAAGAAGAAATAAAAGAAGAGGGATGGGAGACAGAGAATGTGTGTGTGTGTGTGTGTGTGTGTGTGTGTGTGTGTGTGTGTGTGTGTGTGTCGTGTGTGTGTGTCGTGTGTAAACCATAACCTTAAATCTGTCAGTTGTTGGATCCAATATTCTCTTCCTGTCCTTGTGTCACTCACACATTCTCTCTCCATCTCACTCACTTGCATCCCCCTTTGCAATTGCGCATTAATTTTTCAGTGTCAATCTGGCGTCTGCCCTCAGCCCCACTATCTCCTCCACTTCCAGCTTTTCTCATTTCTTTGCCACTTCTCTCCGCTTCTGTTTGCCTCCCCTCTCTCTCTCTCTCTCTCTCTGTTTCATCCCCCCGCTGGATTTGTTTTTGTTGTTGTTGTTGTTGTTGTTGTTGTTGAGGTTCAGTGTGGGCCTCTTTAATATGTGTGCCTGCGTCTCTTGGTACCTGTTGGGGTCCGTTCAACTCCACTTTATTCCAGATCCATTTGTCTCCTTTGTTTGTTTGTGAGGGAGAGATAAATATAATTAGACAAATGAAATAGCGCCTTCCCTGCTTTATCTCTCTTTGCTCTCCCTCTGTTGGGCGTAATCCATCTCTGACTCCTTCCCTCTGTTTCCACCTTTTACCCTTCCTCGTCTTCTCCCCTCCCGTCTTTCCCTCCCATTCTCTTTCTCCCCCCCCGTCCCTCAGTTTCTCGTCTTAGCCTATTTTCATTTGTGCTGTGGAAGTTGTTGTTTGAATAGGCATATTTGTCCTTCTTAATAGCGTACCTCCTCGCTCGCTATGTGATTTAGCTCCTCGGCCTTATCTCCAGCAAACACAACCACTCCTCTCTATATCTGGGGCTTCTCACACTCGCTGCCTCTTTTTTTCCCCACCCTGCGTGGCCTTCGCTCTCTGCCCACGCCACTGGCCCACCCCACATTTTATGGAAAAGGTAAAGAGGAAACAAGAGCGTGTTTTGTACGTGGAGATGCGATAACTGCAGTATTTTCACATAATACCAGTGTGGGCCTTAATCTGATGAGCCGGTAGCCGAGAGCAGAAATCCACAAATCTTCCTCCAGTGTTTGACTTATAGGGAGATTTATTTCCACTAATGTGAGCTGATATTACAATTACCTTCTATTTTTCTGCCAACATAATTAGTTTTAGTCTGACCTACTGGGTAAAATTTATGTCAGAAGCAAAAGGAAGAAATCTCACCTTTTACAAGTCATGACCAAGGTTACATTCTCTCGGAGTCGGAAACCCGAAGGTTCGCGTTTTTACCAGGAACCCACGAGGCTTTTTTTTCTCTCCACCTGAAACAGCAGATTTGATGCAATCTTTGTTTGGAGTAGCTTTTATACCCATGAATCCGTCTGTCCTTCCACACTTTCTACATTCTCCACACGGATTCCAATCCCAAACCATCGCGCTGTATTTCTGGGGAAAATTGAATTAACATTAAAACATGTTAACATTTAAAACATTGATTTTAGTAATAAGCCCAATAATGAGGATTATCTCTTTCCTCTCTTTCATAAAACCTTATTATTATTATTAGTGTTAGACAAAATAATGTTCTATTCTACCTCATCAGTGGCTGACATCCTTTCGTTCCTGTATTTCCTCAACAACATCTCTAATAGCCTTTCAAATGTTTTTTAGACATTCTTTTTTTCCGTGACCTGGTTTTCACCGGTGTCTCACAGCAGGAAGTTAATGCTTCCGAATCCACATAGAGACGGTGTGTAGTGTGTGTGGTGTGTGACTGACCGCTGGTGTGAGTGTGTGTGAGAGTGCATTCCTATCCTGCACACGATAATTGGCTCTAGATGGATGTCGTTTTTTTTTTTTTGATAGATGACAGATTTTGAAGTCCAACCAAAATTCAACATCTGTCCATGACATCAATCTGATTTTCACTTCCAACTAAAATCTAAAGTCCTCCTGATGTTACATGAACTTCCTGTGCCAGATGGGCACCTGGTCCATCATCATCATCATCATCATCATAATCATCATCATCACTTTCTTTAATGATTGTTTCTTTCCATCCTGTTAATGATAATTTGAATTTGCCTTAAAGTGATTAGAGTGCAGGTGTATTAGTACTTTTAAGAGTACAAGTACAAGAGTCGACACTGTAAAACAAATAATTTGTTCCCTGGTAACACGTAATTAATGTAAGTATTAGTGAGTTAAAGTTTTTTTTATTTCTGGGGTCTAATAATGCGATTAAAAAAGGTAATTGTTTATGAACTTAAAGAAATTACTTCAACTACTAGTCTAAATTAAATTAAGTATCTTTCAGTCGAACCTATACTTTTATATTTATATTTAAATACGTTTTGTCACCAATGGAAGTCAATTTTTTTAAATAACCAACAGCTCTCTATTTACAGTCATATTTGTCTTAAAACGCTGCAGGAATAAAATCCTGTCCAATTTGTCTAACAGTAAGTAACAAATATTCATTTACTTTTCAAGGTTTTTGAAAATAGAAAAAATGTTTTCAAAGAGATTTGAAGAATTTCCAAAGCTAGAAATCCTGCGGTCTAATAATGCACCATAAAAAGAACATTTTTGCTGGATTTAAAGAAATGACTTCAGCTACTAGCCTTTAGTAAATGAACAATTCTAGAGCCTAACCTATTTGTTTTTTGACATAACCAATAATTATTATTTTTTTTACAGTGTGTCATATTTGTCTTAAACACTGCAGAAATAAAACCAGCAATAAACTGATATTCTATTGAATGTTTGATGTTTTTCAAAGTTAAAACTGAAACTAAGTCACTTTTTTAAGCTCTTAGATGTCAATCATGCACTTAAATTAAATCAAGCATCTTTGAGTCTTTGAACTTATTAATTTAAGTTGTAAATACTAAATGTAATCAAGTCTTACCAGTTGAAGTCATCAACAGAGTTCATCAAACAATTCTCTTTTTTTTTTTACAGTGTAGTATTGACACTGATACCAAATACTGGATCAGTACTTGTTTTATTTCTACCCTTGTAATGATTTCTGAAAGGACGTCATAGCTCAACCGTCTTTTATTTACCAGCGTGCTTAAGACCCTGTCGGGTTGTTTTCTCATGTCTAATGCCAGTGGTTTGAGATATTTGCGTGTGAGGGGGATATAAGGAAAGGAAACGGCTTCTCAAATAATACAATTTGAAAAAAAAAAGAAAAAGATATATATATATATGTATATATATAGCGTAATGGCCGTAGGTACGAAGGACCTGCTGAACGTCTCACTCCTGCATCGACTGACGCCGTGGAGAGGTTGGTTGATGTCGTCTGAGATGACCTGTATCTTACTGTCTGGGTATCTCCCCACAACAGTTCTGAGTGAGTCCAACCGTCTGCCAGGCACAGAGCCAGTCCATTTCCTGAATGAGTGGGTGGTTGTAGCCTGCCTCAGTACACGGGGTTTATAAGAGGTCTTATAAAAGACCGGATGTGATCCGATCTGCCAAATGGTGGTAGAGCTGAAGCAGTGTGAGCCTCTTAGATATCAACGTACTTCTTAAAGCCAGTCGGGTGAGAGGTGAGGGTCCAATTATTGAACTCCTGCGGTATTGTAATGAATGCATCAAGGTGTCTTGACGTCCTCCACGACTTCAGCCCCCGCTGTAGGTGGACTGTGAGAGAACTCCCTCAGCACATAAAGGTCAAGGACCAACTGCCTGACAGCAGATCTTCTCCTTCGCTGCATTATGACCTGGGTTACACCGATTATTGTTCAAATCCAAAATGAACAATAAGTTGAACCAGGTGCAGCCATGCAGGGCTCCAGAGGGCCTCCGGTAAGCCACGTCCCGTGGAACACATGAGTCTTCACCCACCATACTTTTTCTGGTGCTTCACAAGTGCTTCCAGCACTCACCACGGGGATCGATGGTAGGAAGGGCTTGTACCTCCACCTCCTAGCCTTTAGCTTAGCCCTGGCTCTTCATCCACGAGGTGGCACCATCAGCTCAGTCGGAATCGGGCGTTCGACTCCATGTCTAGTCCGCTTTAGCGCCAGGAGTTCCTCCATTTCCTACGCAAACTTCTCCGAAGTTGTCTTCATCGTCACACCAAATACAACAAAACAGAAAACACACTAATAATGCAAAAGCTGCGCGCTTCAAGGACGTGCTGCCACTCAACCCGGCCAACCAATTAAGAGTCCCAGACACTTCCTGTTGTTCACAGGCCGCCGTTCATAGATCGAAATAACACGCTGCCTTTCTTTCTATATCCGGGCTTTCATGAAATAGAAAGAAGGGAAATTAATCTGAAGCTCCTTTGGTGTTTGTTGTTGACATTTTCCAAATGTGTCCATCTGACCTTCACCACTCCTACGCTGGTGTCCTTTATTGGATCCAGAGGACACACACACTCAGTGATTCAGACAACACACAAATATACATGTATCCTTGGGGACTTATTATGTAAGAGGATTTACGTAATCAAATATCTGAGACTGGGACTGTACTGTCCGTCTTTGTCTGGGTGCGGGTGTTGGGAATAGTCCCACCATTGTAGCACTAAGACGATGGAAAGTGGGACCCGACCCCTTTTACCCGAAGTGTTTTGATCTGAGCATGCGTGGAAGCATAAGTGATTTTTTTTTTTGTCTCTGTGTCTATTCATACGGGAGAATATGTACGGGAAGATATTACGCCTTTTTGAATGTTGAGAGGAGGACTTAAACCGGGGGTCAAGTTTTCATTGTTGCTTCCCCATTGGGGTTCTTCTAATCCACAGTGAAAACATTGTTTCATGTCCTTTAACTTAATTCTCTGTTGAATTGAATGTCTGGGCACAATAACTGCATGAGATACTGTAATTATCTTAATAAGGAGTAGAAAGGACAATCACGCGATGGCTGGCTCAGACTGGCGCATGTGTTCACGCATGTGCCTTTGTCCGTTTGTTTGTCTGTTTGTTTGTTTGTTTGTTTGTTTGTTTGTTTGTTTAATTGATTGTTTGATTGTTTGTTTGTTTGTTTGATTGTGAGCAGGATTACGAAAAAACCTACAAGATGGATTTACATAAAATGTTACCCAGAGGTAAGTTTTGGTATTTCCTAGAGCAGGGGTCCCCAACGTTTTTACACTTCAGATCTACTTGTTTGGGTCTCTGACCCATAAAGAGGTGCATGAAGTTTACTTTTATACATCAGACTTTTGTCAGAGAGGGGCGCGATTACCCGGGACTCAATGTGGGAGGATGCTAGCTCTGTCCTAGAGGTAACTCAACGTTGGAAGTCACTACTTTCTGTTTGGAGCGGTGACCTCACAATGTGGCTATTGCTTTCTTCGTTCCCCTGATTCCTTTTATTTCTGTATTTTTAGGTTGGAGCTGGGAGCTCCGTTTCAAGGGTTCCTTTGATGTTCCTTGGACCCCTTCAACGTTCCTTTGATTCCTTTGTTGTCCCTTGTGTTGGTGGGGCTTGGGGCCCACTTGAAAGGGTTCCTTTGATGTTCCTTGTGGTGGTGGGGCTGGGGGCCCACTTGAAAGGGTTACTTTGATGTTCCTTTGATGTTCCTTTTGGGGGTGGAGCTGGGGGCGCAGTATGCTGAGCAGAGACGCTGAAGCAGATGACCAGCTACAGTATCTGAGAGATACTCAGAGAGGTTGTTGAGGTTGTCTGTAGATTTAGAGGCCGGCCTAAATGAAGGGATCTGCAGGATTGTTTTCCCCAAACCTTGGTTACCGTTGTGCCTTGGACCTACCAAGTTTATTTGGAATGCTTTTTCTCATTATTTTAGAATAAATTCTAAGTTATTAGCTCTTCAAAGACATAATTCATAATATATTTTTGATAAAGAAACATCAACTGTGCACAATCTACTGTATTTGAGATAAAAAAGAAAAGAAACATACAAACAGAGAAACCTGTGAAGACAAACAACGCTGAAATTACAAGGCGCATAAACAAATGTGTTTATATCAACAATAAAACACCAGTTTGTCACATTTTACCTTAAAGAATACCCAAACAAATACCAAACCATGAGTACTCTCCTGTTTTGCTGTGGGGGCTGCTCTAACTACACTTTTATTAGATAGTTGTATCTCTTTCTACGTACTTCCATTAAGCCACCGGGGCTAAATTGTTTCATTTCAGCTTCTAATAGCAGTTCAGCATCTCATTTGGATGAATATTGAAACCAGCAATCTCAGGCGCTCTCAGCACAGTTCCTCCATGGCAGCAATGTTGAAAGGGCTATGTCCACACACACACACACACACACACACACACACACACACACACACACACACACACACACACACACACACACACACACAAACGGATTAAGGCAGGAGAGCTATGATACTGAGTACGACTCTGTGAGAACAATCAGAGGTCGGGGACGGTGCTGGAGGGTTGAAAAGGAAATCAAAAGGATGTTGTGACACGTACTATCATACAAACCTGTTTATCTTGTTTGGGTGTGCGTGGACGTTTGCGTGCACACTCTTTGTGTTGGTTCGGATGTGCACTGCACGTATATGCCGTGTCAGCTCTTTGATCGAGCTCCTGCAATATCAACTGTTAACCGCAGCTGGCGATTGATATTCCCATCCAATGTTTTCCTTCCTCCCAGCGCCTTCTATTTGCATGATCTCGTCACCGTGCTGCCGGTACAGTATGCGTGGGCGTCCATGTTTGGCACAGAGCCGTTTCACTGTATGCCAACTCGCTGCTGTGATTTTTCTCGGGGACAAGGCTAGGTCATGTTTGTACTTGTTAGCTTCAGGAAGCCGACTGTGAGAGCGCGCCAAAGTACGACTCTCAGTAATTAAATACAGTAGATGTGAAACCTGTGTCTCTCCTACCGCTGACATGTCTCCTGTGTCTGTAGCTGCAGAAGCCGAAGGGAGACATTTCATAGCAGCTACTGGTTTCAAATATGTTTGACGAATAGAAAAGCTGTTTGGACGGATTTCTACTGTTACTTCAGAGGTAGCAGAACCAGTTATAAAACACACACACTTATGGATTCCTGACAGTCGTACAGATGTAAGGCCTATATTCTTACTCCTGTTTCCTGTTTTTGCTCAGCCTCGGCCTCCAGACCCTTCTGAGGGATATATATGGCTTCTTAGCTGCAAAATGGGGAAGCTGAGGGCCGGTCACGAGTTACAACTTCTTCTGTCTGAGGTTTGTGGTGTTTGGTTTGGGACTAATGGATTTATCTGAACACCCCGCCGTGTCGGTAAATGAGGTTTGATGCGAGGAGATCTGGAGCCTTGCTGATGGCCTTCAGACCAAAACAGTGCGCTGAAAGATGTTAAAACTTTATGTAAACCTGAGGAGAACGATAATAGTAATAGAACAAATTGACAGCTTTAGACTTTTGTCGATAACAAATTATTTTTTATTACACGGTTATTACACAAGGTTGGATGAAACGCATCAAATAGCCGGAGTTGGAAGGGGAAGTGATCGCATGTTTGTGAACACGCAGCCCTCAAATATCGATTTGTGCCACATTGAGGCAGAACATTTTCAGCTGGAGTCACTTCAGCTGGTAAAGTCTGACAAAAAAAGATATACTTGAAGATGACATCTTGGCCTCTCCAAAGTGGCCAGTGGAACTGTACTCTTTTTTTTTTATATGTATAATAGACGAGTGGATGATTTATTAATTGATTGCGCATCAGTCAGTAACGACATTTTGCAGACTGTCAATCAAAACGTTAATTGCCAGATGTCAAAATGTCCGTTAACTTTCTCACAGGCAGTGACGCGTACATGAAGAGTGATGAAGAGCCCACAAATCTCTCAGATTAACGGCGTTTGAAGTCTTGACCGAATTAATCTTAACACTTACTGTAGAAATTTAAAAAAAAAAAGGGTAATTTTATTATTAGTGCCTCACGAGACGGTCCGTAGGATAAAAGTGTCAACTTTTATGCCAACAACACGATGAAGAGGACCTGCCAGAATCCTTCGATGTGATGATTCCATGAACGTTTGACACTTTTAGGACATCATTCAAACTTTACTTTACTGTAATTTTTTTTCCTAATGGATTTGGGGGAGATTTGAAAGTTTTTTTTTCAACGGCGGTGATGTTTTTGGGTTTTTTTCAGGCGTTTCGTGTGTTTTTGTGCCAGACCGTCTGTTCGGATCAGTGCCAGAGTTGCTGGATGTGAGATGTGTTGTGGACGCACGTTTATTTATATTGTACCACTCTGGTTGCGTGTCAAAATGCCAGCCTTGATCAATGTTTCTGAATTAGCACGTGTTTAAGCAGACTGAGGTGAGTGTCTGTGTTAGCTGCGATGGATTTGAACATCAGAATGTTGTTTTGGATAAAAGTCTGGATTTGGATGAAAGTCTTGGATTTTTTTTTATATGTGTATGGTGACAATGTTGTTTTCTTCAGTTTTCATCTACTTTTTTAGATGGTAATAGAGTTTTGAGTTGCCATCTTGCACATGCTGATATGTGGTTTCATGCATGTACGCAGCAGCAACACCAACCCGTGTAAATTAGTGGATCAGAACATGAGGTTCTGTTAGAAGGAGCCGTGCGTCCCCATGCTGTTCATTAGTCTCTCTCTCCGTCTGGTTATGGGTCTATTTGCATGGCTAATAGGCTTTAAGGCTTGTTGGTTGCTT
>VRLP01000342.1:0-7500 GCA_009660295.1 Lophius piscatorius
TATATATATATACATATATATATATATATATACATATATATATATATACATATATATATATATACATATATACATATATATATATATACATATATATATATATACATATATATATATATATATATATATATATATATATATATATATATATATATATATATATAAACACACACAGCTCCTTTAAACTTAGCTGGCTGAAACTTGCAAACACAAACGTAGGATGAAGATGTGGGTTCATAAACGTTAATATGATGATCGAAGTGTTACTTTTGGAAAATGACTCATTTTCATGAGAAGTTTATGGAAATGAAAATAGACGCAGGGATCTAATCTTACCGTCATCTGTGATCTTTATGGTAAATACATGATGTAAGTGTCTGCAACGCACGCACACACGCACACACACACACAAGGCAATCGTTGTGCAGCGATCATTGGGAGCAATGAGTCATATCATGTTCATGTCAATAAAATCACTCATCGCCTGAAACATCATTTGCACAGTGACCTTTCAGAGATGACTCACCCTGTGTCACCGCTTTTCCACAGAACCACACAAACACACACTCAGACACACACACACACACACATACATTCATACACAAACACAAAAACAGTCACACACAGAAACAAACACACACACACATACAAGCACTTACACACATACAAACACACACACATACATTCATAAACAAACAAACACTCACACACAGAATCAAACACACACATACAGAAACACACACACACACATACACCAACAAACACACACACTCACACAATCCCAGACACACACATCCATACACACTTACACAAACACACAGACACACACACCCATACACACTTACACAAACACACACATAGACACTCACACATGTACACAAACACTCACCCCCCCACACAAACTCACACAGACACACACATACTTACACAAACACATAGACACTCTCTCAGACACACACACACACACGCACAAACACTCACACACAAACACTCACGTACACAAAAACACACACACACAAAAACTCACTCACACACACACTCACACACACACAGGAATGAGGTATAGCAGTAATCAGTTTTAAAATAATCCCACTACACTCTTATTGCTTCAGTTATTAACCTTTTGTTGGCGATACTCAATAAAATAACGGTCAGATTAGATTTAGATTCAGTTTATCGAGAGGAAGGAAACGGGGATGATGATGATGAGGAGTGCGAGGTGCAGCGCTGAAAGAAGTTGTCCGGGGAAATAAAACAAGAGAAGCTGCCATGAGGAACTATTTCAGCAGGAGCGCTGTGATGTCAGCGTTTGACTGACAGCTGATCTCTGGGCGCGGCAGAGAGGAAGAATCGCAGAAACGACTGCTGAGCGGCGAAGATGAAGATAACATTTTAAAAAATGGAAATGCAGAGAATTTCCATAAGTAGGAGCTCATGAATGAAAACTCTGGCTCCATTATACCTCTCTCTCTCTCTCTCTCTCTCTCTCTCAGATTTGAATATGGAATCACCTTCCACAGGTCGTTTATATAAACGCAATAACTCAAAAACTCCTTCATGGATCATTTTCACACTCAGTGTGAGGAAGAACTGGAGTGATTTTGAGAAAGGTTGGTTGTATAATTCGGACACTAGGGGGAGCTTTATCTCCAAAACTTTTCTGGCCATCATTTCTCAATAACTAGTATATATTATAGTATAACTAGTATATAGTATAGTATAACTAGTATATAGTATAGTATAACTAGTATAACTAGTATATATTATAGTATAACTAGTATATAGTATAGTATAACTAGTATATAGTATAGTATAACTAGTATAACTAGTATATATTATAGTATAACTAGTATATAGTATAGTGTAACTAGTATATAGTATAGTATAACTAGTATATAGTATAGTGTAACTAGTATAACTAGTATATATTATAGTATAACTAGTATATATTATAGTATAACTAGTACATATTTCATTTTTTCCCCTCAAAGTTCATGTTTTACTTCCTAGCGGGAGCCTTTTATTACGTAAAACCCTGTTTTTGCTAGACGGGGAGATAATAGAAGGATCACCATTCTAGTATCGCTCCAATCCCAGTGCAGTAATAAAACACACCGAATGAAGAAAAGATATTTTCTGCCACATTTATATTCAGACTCATTATGAAAATCTCATCTTCTTGATGGACTGGTGTCGGGGGGAAAAACCCAGAGGGGCGTCGGTACTGAGCGGCGTATTACTATTTTCTCACCCCCAAATTAACAAACTGCTAAATTAGCATTGAGCTAAAAAGCTGTCTTAATTTTCCGCTGAAAACAGGATGAGGCCCACCTGATGACATCATCGACGCCACTCAAACATGTGACGGTGGAAAAAGATATTTTCTGTTTTTACACAAATGACTGGAGGTTTTCACCCTCATTATGGAAAATAAGTGATTAATTAGGCGATTATGTCATAATTGAGACGCCTATAAGTTATTTTTAGGTTTGATGTTAAACTTTCAACCACATTTTCGGTAAATTTTAGTTTAAAAGGTGGAGTTTGGATCCAAAAGGTCAGAATCAGAAAGGAGGACATGAGAGTGGATCTGCTGGTAGAAGGATGCTGGAGATGGAGCTGCAGGCAGGAGAAGAAGATGAAGAACAAAGAGGAGGAGGAGAGGAGCCAAGAGGAGAGGAGAAGATGGAAGTAGATGATTGGCTGTGGCGACCCTAAAGAGAAAAGCCAGAAGAAGAAGAAGGTGAAGAAGAAGAAGGTGAAGAAGAAGAAGGTGAAGAAGAAGAAGGTAGTGAAAGGTTTTTTTAAAAGACTCTGCCAGGAAGAAGATGTATGAATGAGGCGAGGAGAAGGATGACAGTCGAACCATCATTTGTGAACTTTCTTGTCTTCGAGGCGATGAAGACGATGAAGACTTTGGACAATAAACGTCTCTGGGGGTCAATCTGGATGTTTCTGCTTTCTGCAAACTCAAACTCAAACTCAACTTCCATTTTGTTCTGTGGTTCTGATCCAAAACACAATCTGCCCATTGTCATGGATATGACTCAGACTTATTAACACGACTAATCTAAAGCACCGCAGGCTTCTGCACACACACACACACACACACACGCACACACACACACACACACACACACATACGCACACACACACACACACTGACAGCAGTTTTGCACAAAGAGATACTAAGAAGAGCAAACATGCCACGAAAAACTCCAGCTCGCAAAATAAAACACACGTGTGCGCCATACACACACACACACACACACACACACTCACTCACCACACAAACATGCCAAGGTAAACACACACACACACGTCTCAGTGCATAACTCTGTTTGTGTCCTCTCTCTCCCACAGGCATTTCTCTACAAACAGTTAAAACACCCCCCCCCACCACCACCACCACCACCTCTTCCACACAGCGCCCCCCCCCTTCAGTCCTGACCTCAGAAATGTGCAAACAATGTTAAACAAAAGGAGACGAAGCGGGTAATAGCAAGAGGGAAAGACATGGGGGGGGTAGAGAGAGAGGGAGAGAGAGAGAGGGGGTAATGTGTTTGTGCCTGCAGGAGAGTTTGGGCGAACGAGGCGGGGGAATGTTTTCATTCATATTTTCCATTGGTGCAGGAGAGAGAGAGAGAGAGAGAGAGAGAGAGAGAGAGAGAGAGAGAGAGAGAGAGAGAGGGAGAGAGAGAGAGAGAGAGAGAGAGAGAAGATGACGGTGCAAAAGGTTTTGCGGCACATTTTCACTTCAGCGCTTTCCGTCTTTCTCTCCAACACCAACATCCACCTCTGACCGTAAACGTCTGGGTCAACGGGTCAACTCTACGTCAATGAAGCCCAAACCCACGTCTGGACTGATCCGGTCAGAACCGGGTCGGACCAGAACCCCTAAAGTCTTAGTGTTCACTGTAAGATTCTACATTTGTTTGTGTTTGATTCCAGCTCCTACTGATCGAATAAATCATCTGTCATTTAAATAAAAATACAGAGATAGAGATAGAGAGATAGATAAGATAGACAAGGTAGATATATAAGATAGATAAGATAGATAAGATAAGATGGTGTTATAAGATAATAATAGATAAGATAAGATGGTGTTATAAGATAAATAGATATAGAACATAGATAAGATAGATAAGATAAGATAGATAAGATGGTTATATAAGATAAATAGATATATAAGATAGATAAGATAGATAAGATAGATAAGATAAGATAGATAAGATGGTTATATAAGATAAATAGATATATAACATAGATAAGATAGATAAGATAGATAAGGTAGATAAGATAAGATGGTTATATAAGATAAATAGATATATAACATAGATAAGATAGACAGGAAGCCCAGACTAAGTGCATCAGTAAAGCCTCTGACGGTGATGACCACATGACTTCCTGAATGACTTTTGCAGATGGATCGTCCTTTTCAGAGAGTTGGAGACGCATCTAAGAAGATCAGGGACGTTATGCTCCACTTTAATGTCATTAGGGTGGAGGAATCTACGTAAGAACGCCACGGGCCGTAATGACTCCCAGGCTTCGCTATGAAAAACAAGTTTGTTCACAACGTGTCGATTCATAGTCACCAAAATTGGACTAAATCGGAAAAGCGGTTAGTTCTGTCTGTAAAACGGTGTTTTTTGTTTAAAAACAGATGAATAAAACTCCCCCTAGTGAGTAAAATGCAAACTACTAGAATAAATTATGATAATAATAATATTACAAGATAGACATGCGCCAGTCAATTCAATATTCTCCAAAATTTTGGACGAGATCGAATGAACAGCGAGGAAATTCTGTCCGGAAAAAAGTAGAACTCCCCCTAGTGAGTAAGATGAGAACTGTTAGAGTCAAATGTGACGTTTAGAAGACAGTCGATTCATTTCCACCAGATTTGGACAAAATCGAACCGACAGCTGACAAATAATGTTATGAAACATTTAAAGCTCCCCCTAGTGTCAGAAATATAAAATGCATCCCAACTCTCTGGATTTATTAAGAGACTGCAAAAGGAGAGGAATAAAAGATAGGTCAAAGGTCAAAGGTCAAAGAGAGGAGTTTCAGTCCTCAGAGACTTCCTGGTATAGGATGATGTCATGAAAGTTACCGTCCATCCATGCTGCATGTGTTTGTGTGTGTGTGCGTGTGTGTGTGTGACTCTAAATGTGTGTGTGTCTGCATGTGTGGTAGTGTGAATGTGTGTGTGAGTATGTGTGTGTATTTGAGTGCGTGAGTATGTGTGTGTGTCTGTGAGTATGTGTGTGTGTGTGTGTGTGTGTGTGTGTGTGACTCTAAATGTGTGTGTATGTGTGTGTGGTAGTGTGAATGTGTGTGTGAGTATGTGTGTGTATTTGAGTGCGTGAGTATGTGTGTGTCTGTGAGTATGTGTGTGTGTCTGCGTGTGTGTGACTCTAAATGTGTGTGTGTGTCTGCGTGTGTGGTAGTGTGAATGTGTGTGTGTCTGCATGTGTATTTGTGTGTGAGTATGTGTTTGTGTCTGCGTGTGTGTTTCTGCACGTATGTTTCTGCGTGTGTGTGTGTGTGTGTTTCAGCATGTGTGTGTGTGCATGTGTGTGTGTGTGTGTATGTCTTTCATCTGTACTGTGATCAGGATGAGTCACTCTTCTTCCAGGAACAAGTACAAACTACTACAGTGTGTACATGCGGGATGTGTGTGTGTATGAATGCACACGCACGCACACACACACAGCCACACACACACACACACACACACACACACACCTCCGATAGCCAGGATTACATTTTTATATAAAGATTAAATCTTGAGGTGGAAAAAAACGCCGACAGTTTTAGCTGTTTTTTTTTATATATATCAACTCTATCCCCCACAATCCATCAGCGGCGCGTTTCCACGGCTGAAAGCCTTCAGTGTGGGTCTGGGTCTGACAGCAGGTCATCGGATCTGAACCCAGTGGTGAATCAGCAGAAATCCAACACAAATCTCCTTTGTTTGAGCGCTGGACTTATTTAAAGTTTCACATTCCATCAATGTGTAACCAAGTCTTATCTGAACCAGCCATAACATTACAACCACTATAACTTTACTCGCTTCTGACATTATATACTTTTTTTCTGTCATTGTCATTTATTTCATCAACAGTTTGTATTTTCACTGGGAAAATTATGTTTGTCGACATATTTCCAGCATAAAATAAAACATTATTTACATATTTTTTACAGTGAACATAAACAAGATGTTTAAAATACGGTAACAGGTTTATAATATACCTATTATTCTTCATGTTATTTGACTGTAATGTTTTATAAATGGTCACTGTATCTTTTACAGTAAAGTTTAAATCTGCATCAAATTGACTTTTTTGACAGTGTACACAATATTAATCAGGTGTTTTTAACGTTAATGAGGCGCCGCCACCCTAAAGTTTTAACCCTTGTGCCTTTCCCTATTTCTCTAAAAAAATAAATCCGTTCAAAACATTACGAGCAATTCTGCTAATGAACAAACAAAATAAAAGTCTTAACTTCCTGGATGGACGTCATGAAAAAAGGAGGATGTTTTTGCAGAGTGGTACAAACATCCGCTTGTACAATGAATATTAAGCAGACCACAAAACTGAAGTTTAATTTCAGTTTTTGGCAAGTTGCTAAGGACATTAGCATTAATTAGCCACAGCTGATACGATCTGCTAGCGGCTGTGTTTCTCATTAGCATTCGACCGGCAGCAGCGGCGAAAAGAAAATTTGAAACCTGAAGCATTCTGGAATATAAGATATTCCACAAGGTCGCCGGTTCAGTACGACGGAGAACAAGTTTCCTGTCTTTAGCAATCAAAGGCAAAATATAAAACACACATAATTAAAAGCCTGGATTTGAAACCTTTGATGTCCTTCTCAGCTCTTTGGTTGACCACATTGAAAATTGTGACATAACCTGTTGATCACATGACCCAGGGGAAGCATGTATATGCCAAACAGTAAGGGGTCGAGGTCGGAGCCTTGGGGGACACCCATGAGGTGCATGAAGTATGACTCTTGAGAAAGTACTATTCAAATTTTTTTTTGGTATATTATGCATATTAAACATGTGAGGATTTCTTTGACAGAATTATGGAACTTCATACAATCATACTTCATATTTTTTAAGGATTCAACCAAATCTACTATCAGTCTTGGATTCCGACTCGTCTGGGTCTTTTTCTGATCACATCGTCACATTTTCCTTTTTTTTTTTTCCTGCTTTATTTTCTGTTACGAGCCGCTTCTTCGCCGATAACGACCCGATTTCCCCAGAGGGATCCTTTAATCAACTCGATCTAATCACATCTACTCTAATCTAGTCTGCTATGTATAATACCGCGATTCCAAAAATCATCCAGGGGACTCCACTTATACCCTCCTCTTTCCTGTCAAAGCCCCCCGGTGCCGCCCGGAATCCAAACGGGCCGATAAGAAAAACAAAACAAAAGAATTTCCAAAGAAAGAGAGACACGGCTATAAATACAGAAA
>VRLP01000342.1:10000-77500 GCA_009660295.1 Lophius piscatorius
CTGAAGTGTGTTTAAGTTCGTTGCACCGAACGTTTTCGGGGTTGTTCCACAACAGCTTATTTTGTCCTTACTGGTATTATAAATGACGAGTTTTGTGTTTTCTGGTTTACTTGTGAGATGTTTGGAGCTGCGGTGGCTAATGCTTACAAGCTCACAATTTGTTACACCGGTAAGTACGAAATAAGCTGTTGAGGACTAACGCCGAAAACGTTCGGTGCAACAAACTTAATCAGACACTTCGCATTTTATCACCCCGAGGAACATAGCATGTTTCAAGAAGCTACCATTAGAAGAGCGGCTAATGTTAGCGGAAGCTTGGAGCCAGCAACAAGGCCTGATGTCGCTGAACAAAGCCAACGTAGAACATATAACAGACTGAACAAGGTTTACAAACTTTTACTTTCCCTTGGAAATGTCGCGCAATTGGATGAAGAAACATACGGCGAGGAGAACGGTACCTTCACTCTAACGGGTCAGAATACATACACAATCCTGACCAACCTTGGTACTTCCACTACGATCCTTCAAAAGAAAAAAGTCGACCGCCCTCCTGTGGATGTACCGATGCCAACGTAAGAGACGCGTTGAAGCATGTGGGCGCCGATGGACGGCGTTTGAAAACGCTGATGTCATACGTAGATGGACTTTAAATGAGCCTCAGGATTTATGGTCGTTCTGCGGCGCAGCAGTTTTTCTCAGGAACAACTGAAAAGAGCCGTGGAACGCATAAATACATCCTCTTTTATGGCTCCCGCTGCGTTGAGGGTCTGGAGAGCCCTTCAAAGTTAAGTGTCGGATAATTTACCGCCCAATAAAAAGCCTCGTATGATGATAAAAAATGAACGGAGCCAAGAGAAACAAAGCATCGACCGGACCGGACCGGACCGGGAGGAGACGAGGAACAAACCGTCAAAAGTCCACTGCGTTTCTTCTGACGCCATCAAGTGTCGCGATTCATCCGCTGTGATGCCTAAAACCCGACGGGTGCCGATCCAAACACGAACCACCTGAGGCGACGGCGCCACGCCGCAACCAACCGGCGTTTAGTAGTGGTGGATATCAACACCTGGGCGGTTACTGTCGTCTCTTCTTCTTCTTCTTCGCCAGGATGTTTACATACACAAGTTTGTTGTTGTCTGTCTTTAGGTTCTGACTGTGACTGACATTCATTTCTACGGACGGACGGTAAGAACCGACTGGTTCTGAAGGTAATCCGGGCTGACATGAGAAAACTGGGTTTTATTTGTTCAAGAGTTGCAGAAATTCATTGCTGGGATTAAGTTTTGCGCTCATATCCTGAACATGTTGCTCCGCGGAGGCGCTCCAAACCCGCCCGGTGTCGACTTCTCTCCCCGAGACCGGGTCGGAACCCTCGTGGGCTTTGAAACTGACAAGGCGATGGAATAACAGGTCTGAGCTACGAAGCCATGGGCGGGCTCACAGGCACGCATATTCAGACATCAAGAATGAGGGGCTCCCCCCCCACACACACACTCACACATACACACACACACACACTCCCCCCCCAGTCTCCATACATCTCCCACGCACACACCCTTTTCCTGCATTCCACCCCTGTCTGACACACTTCCAGTAAGCCCACCAGCACTTCAAAAACCCGCCCACCAACACAAGCCCTCCAAACGTCAGCGCCTGCTGAAAACACACACACACACACACACGCACACACACACACACACACACACACACACACACACACACACACACACACACACACACACACACACAGGCACAAACAGCCTTTATTGGAAACCAGCAGAAAAACATGCCACAGGTGGGACCCCATACTTTTGGACCCAAACTTACGTTTACGTTTCAAAGACTTTTAAGTGTTTAGTGAATCTGAGGGGCCTTTAATGTAACTATAAGGAATGCTAATGCTAATGTGACAACGTCTCCTTGACCTTTGACCCCTTTAATGTCCTCAAGAAGACAAACAAACAAACTGTGAAAGAATTATTTCTTTGCACAAGTTATTTCTTTATATATATATATATATCTTTCCTGTGGTGTCCCTCAGGGCTCCACCCTTGGCCCCCTTACCTTTAAGCATGTTCATGCTATCACTGGGTCCGATCATAAAGGGTCCGTCACATTTCTCAATAAGAAACAGGTTTGGACATGTGGACATTAAATGCAGAAGAAACTCTGGATATTTCTACATTCTTGTAAAGAGCTTCATCCTACTGTGGTGAAAATGTGAAACAAGAAGGTTATGTGGTCTCAGGAAGGACCGCAGGGACCGGGTCAATAATGCATCAGCCCACGATGTCTGATCCAACAGAAGAGGAAGAAGAAGAGGCCCAAACTGTTGGAAAACGAAACCAACACAGGTTCCAGCAGGTGGTTTCAAAGTTTTGGCTGATTGGTGCAGTTTTTTTTTTTTGAATTTTCCTTAGGAAATGAAGTTAACTCATATTCTCAAATGAAATGCAAAGAGGCTTTTATCTCCTCCTCCAGACATTTCCAAAGAGAGCGTGACATCCCTCTTGTAAAACTGTAAAACCTCGGCGGACCCACAGAAAGAGACAACAGGGGGATTTGGGGGCGGAGCAAAGGAGGTTACTACTTTTACTTGGTCTCTGGGGCGTCTGCAGATCTGCAGCTGTGCCGCTCCGCTCAACCGCAACACCTAGTTGTTTGTCTGCGCTCTCCCTCAGTTCTTCCTCCATCAACACCCCTCAGTTCTTCCTCCATCAACACCCCTCATCCTCACAAGCAACATCTGCACAAACGGTCGAAAGCAGGACTGGTGAGGCGTTATTCCGCCCACCCTGTACTTTTCCCAGGCATAGGCTCCACTTGGGCAGTCCGTCCAGGTAAATTAAGACCCGCCCACATAGACGCACACAGATCTGTGGACCAATAGGAACAGGCGGAGGCTGCAGTTTCATTTTGTCCTTTGATTCTGCTCTTCCTGAGCGTTAGCGTTCACTCTGGCGGATAAACAGTCCGTCAGACGAGAGATGAAGTCTCTCAGATTCAGTCTGAATGTTTCTTACCTCGCATAAATGTGGAAAAATAATAATTCATGCTTGGTCCGTTAGCTTAATGCTAACACATAATGGTAATTACCATATACACGCTAACGGAATTAGCCTATTGTGTTTATTAATGAGACGCTGCTCTGAATATTATTTCAACTCACTAAAAAGTTCACTTTTAAATAAAATATGTCTCATCTGCTGAGCATGTTGGGTAAAAATGTTGTTAACAAAAGAAAGAAAACAGGTTTTCATGACTCTGAGATTTATTACTGCTGATAATCTTATTCTCATCGTTCTCTAAAACCCGATGGCTGTCTCCGTCTGCGAGGCGTAGCAGACATCGGACTTCATTTATTTATAAGGCTCTTACTGTTTTTTTACCCGCTGACATTACTTCACTGCCTTCTTTTTTATGTGCCTGAATCCGACACGCTCAAATAAATTGGCTTTTTTTTTTTTTTTTTTTTTACTGAAGCCGGAAAATCAAGATGGATTTATTTTGCATCTGCAAACTGGAACAATATTCAGAATAATCTAATCCTTCTTACCGCAGGTATTTATCCTTCAGGCAATTTAAATCTGTATTCTCATTTTTGTCGATTCATCGGTTTGAAACGTGACCGTTTTATCCAAAAATAATAATTTTGGTGTTGTGTTCTTTAATTTATTGTTTTCTAAACGATACATCGTGAATGAAATCCCTTCCATACTTAAAAAGTTTGGAAGTTTCCCATCGTCGTCGTCTTTGTCGCCGCCGCCTCATTTGCCGCAGATCCTTTGTGTTAACGCGAAAAAAATCAAAAAGGGTTTCTAAATTTTACACCCCATTTTTTCCTCATTGTGAGGAAGAACTGGATCGACTTTGGAAAGGTCGGTTTGCCTATTTCCGAAACGAGGGGGCGCTTTATATCGTAAATTTTTCTTGGGCTATAATTTCTCGACTGTCGATACGATTTAGTCCAAATTCGGGGCGTTTGAATCGAGTCAAGGAGTGAGTCACGTTTTACTCTAAAAGTTCATCCTTTACTCAGTGGGGGGAGCTTTCTATGAAAATCACGGTATTCCGGACATAGCTGGAAAACTATTTCATGGATCATTTTCAGATTTTATAACCACATAGACTTGAGTGCGAGGAAGAACTGGATCGGTTTTGGGAAAGGTCGGTTGTATATTTCCGACACTAGGGGGAGCTTTATCTTCGGCGGTTTTGGCCCATAATTTCTCAATTGTTGGTCAAGTTCAGTCCAAATCTGGTGCAAATGAATCAACTGGAGGATATAGTTTTATTTTTATAGTTCATATTTTATTCACTAGGGGGAGCTTTTGGACCCCGGGGTCCAAAGAAAAAAAATTTGAATAAAATTTTTACTTAAAAAAAAAAAAAGTGTAAATAACGTCACATTTCATTCACTCAGGGGGGTTTGCTTGTTCAAAGAAGACGTTTGGGGACTTTTCGGGGATAAACACATACATATATATATATATATACACACGTAATATTTTTAATACAGCTCTGGACTGCAGTGTTTTTTTTTTTTTACAAGACTTTTAAACCAAATATAATCCGTCATTATGGAGAGAATTTTATTTTCTGTTTTGAAAACATTTTGTTGGTAGCCATGACAGTTTGGGTGGTATTGATGATGTCAGCCATCGGAGCCGACGCCCCCTTTATGTCCCATTGTTAGGACGGTTGAGGGTTCGCTGTTTAAAGGATCGGACCAACTCTGTTCAAAACTGGAGGGACTTTGAGTCCCAGAGGGAAAACAGGAGGGGAACTCCAAAGATCTCCATCCATCAACTTCTTCTGTGTCTCTCTCTGCTCAACAACACATTCACACACGCACACACACACACACACACATTCACACACACACACACACACACATTCGCACACTCACACACCCACACGTATTCACGCAAACACATTCACACCCACACATTCAAACACACACACATTCTCACACACATTCTCACACACCCACACATTCAAACACACACATTCTCAAACACATATTCAAACACACACACACATATTCACACAAACACACACACATTCACACACACACACATTCACACCCACACATTCAAACACACACACATTGTCACACACCCACACATTCAAACACACACACACACACATTCAAACACACACACATTCAATTACACACACACATTCACACACACACACAGATTAAAACACACATTCGCACACACACACATGCAGACCAGTCAAATGAAGCTGGCAGATGGTCGGTTGGTAGAAAGCGGCCGGCGCGGTCCAGATGTTGTTCAACCCACGGTGCAGAAGGCAAAGGGCTTTGATCTAACACACACCGCAGAAGAACCGCTGCAGGAGACGCGAGGATGCCTCCGCTGACGGGGGGGGGGGGGGGGGGGGGGGGGGGGGGGTGAGATGGAGTGAATAATAAAGTGAACGTGTTTGCAGGAGCGGGAGTGTGGCAGCCTGACGGGGCAAGAGAAGAAGTGAAGGATCCTCCGGTGTGAGACGTTTAAGTGTTAACGAGGAAATACCAGCGGTGTAACTCCCCCCCCCGGTAAACACCCGCCCTGCATACATTAACGGTGTATCCACAAACGCTTAACACACGAAGCTCTCAGGTTGACTCGCATGACATCCATCTGGGGAACAACAGTGAAGCACACACACACACACAAACAAACACACACACACACACACACACACACACACACACACACACACACACACACACACACACACACACACACACACACAGAAGAAAACACTCCGCCCGGGGGCAGCCTGCAGTGAACACCAGCAAAAGCCTCACATGCCGAGTTGTGAACGGGGGAATTGATTTAATACACACAAATGTTCTCACACAGAACATTTGTCCCAAATGTAATTTAAGAAAAGCTGCATTCATTTATCAAGCCGGAGTAATTCTACGCACACACTTTCCCGGTGTAAGCGGCGGCACTTAACCCTTTGATGTCCCGCTCAGCTGTTGAACTCATGTCGCGTCTCTGTGTCGCGACTGAACCTGTTTATAATTGGCAGCATGTGTATGCTCAAGAGAAAGGGGCCGAGGATAGGGCCCTGTGGCATGCCCCAGGTCACAGAGGAGGCATTCACCATGACTACAGAGAAAGTCAGACTTTATAAGTAGGATTTCTTTTTGTACTTTGGCTTCTTAAAGCATTTGAGGACTTACTAAAAAGAATTATTTAACTTGATACAACCAAACAAACAAACAAACAAGCTTTACCAGAAGGTTGAGCTAATTCCACTTAAAATGTAATATTTTACAGGAAATATAAAATCCCCATCATATAAATTAATCACGAAACTATTTTATAAGTCTTGTTTTTTTTAACTGAGTAAAAACAATTGATTTTAAATGATTTTATCATTAAGTTTGTTTGCTAGCAACATGCTAACAAGAAAGAAACAAGATCATATCATTGTTGCCGTCCCGTGTGCCAAAACCTCTAAAATAATGAGGCGCCATTGATCTGGACTCGTAGGCGGCTAAGACGATGTGGAGCGTGCGGCTGCTCCATTTAGCGGCAAAATTGGAGGTAAGCTAGCTAAGTTTGACTGTACAGAGCGCTAACTCGATAGCTAGCACCGCTCTGACAGCTAAGAACCGCTCTTCTTCTCCCGTGCTTTGCAGTTGCTACCATCCACAAACCAAACTTCCTACTTTATGACCCCAACGCTCAAATTGCACAAAGTACGCCAAACTTTTAAATAATGCCGCAGAAGTCAACTTAACCCGACAAGGAAGGAGGACAAGTCCGAGTGGATGAAAAATCAGACAGAACTCGGATTCCACCATCGGGGTACGATGTGAAATAATAGAAAGGAGCAAAACGATGAAAAAAAAAACTGTTCTGGCTGAACCAAATTGACTGAAACGTTAACAATAACCTGTTGACGATGAAGACGAGATACGAACTCCTCCCATGACTTCCATTAGAGTTTTCTTCTCCTTCGTCTTTCGGGGTCGCCCCAGCGGATCATCCGTTTCCATCCATAGTTTATCCATTCGGACTAAATTAGCCGCAACACACTGAGCCCAACAGGTGAAGAACTAGACTTGTTTAAAAGGTGAAGTGTTTATTTTCCAGTCCCCGGAGGTGAATGGGTTCAGCTGGAGTCTGACTCACCCACTGGAAGCAGAAAACCGGTTCTGCTTTGGCCCGGTCTCAGTCACTGAGGTCAGAGAGTCAGCCTGCCAGCTGGGCAGGCAGCGAGTCATTCACTCAGCCTCCCAGCTCCGACTTCTCGACGAGGTCAGCCAAACAGTCGGCAAGCCAGCAGGTCGGTCAACGCAGAGGAGCAGCGCGTCTGAAAATGTGGTCAAGGACGGAGATCGCAGTCATGATGCTATTTGGCTGGACAAAGAGTTTAGTGTTTGAAAAAGTCAGAGAAAATGAGTCTGTAGTGGTTCTTAGATCTTTTTACTTATTTCTCTGGTTTGATTAAAATGAGAGAATCTCACGAGACGCTCGTTGACTGTCTGCAAAAGCCCCGCAGAGGCAAATACGACTGTTTTCAAACACTCTCTCTCTGCAAAAAAAAAAGAAAGGAAGCTCAGGATTTATTTGGATGCCCACGATATTAGGGCTGGGCGATTTTCTCTAAAATTAAATTACATTCTTTGCTTCGAATTAAGATCTTGCTACACCGTTTACATCATATTGCACTTTGTTATGGACATGAAAAATGTGTGCACTAAAGGGTTAACTCCCGGCCGCACTCCATGCAGCTATAAGGGGGAGAGAGATGAGTAGCCTTCATGAAACAATGGAGAAATAAAGTAGTAAAAAGATCAAAGGTAGAGGTTAAGTGACCTAAAGTAGGAGTTAAGGAGTGATAACAAACTACCACTCCTGTTTCTGCCCGCGCTGTGCGATGTTAGCTCTACAGCTTCTCAGCCTACTTAGCTCAGCTCTAGCTAGCTAAGCTAAGCAGAGAAGGGGAGCTTCTTCTTTTTTTTAACAGCCAGGATGAAGACAGTTGGAACACGACTCGTTAACTACGCTGCATTTCCTGCTGCTGGTTGTGATTCAGAAACGTATACGTCCGAATGGAGATTGGGATTTTTTATCATTCCTCGAAACTCTCGTTCGTCGTACCAATGCGACATCGTCACCAACGACAACCAACTGGATCCACGTGATACCGAACAGAACCTCAGAGGAGAGCATCTGACTCCGAGAGTGTCGGTGATCCAACCAAGGTGACCAACCGCACAAAGTAGTATTCCTGCTCAAAAGCCGACCTCCCATCAAGAGTAAATGTATTATTATTATTATTATTAGACTTTGCAGCGGAGCACAAAAGCTCTCTTGTCAGGATGTTTCGGAACTTGCTCCTGCTTTTCCGTCAAGAGCACTTGGTTGGATGAAAATTCATGCAGACAACCAGATGTCAGTCAGACAAGGCCGTTTTGTTGGGGAATATTAAAGGTTCCTTTCAGCCTGCCAAACACTGAGGTGGTTTTCTTCTTCTTTTCATGCAACCACTCAAGTACCCTTAACCTATCCTCTCACTCACTCCGGGGTAATGAGGGATCTGAGGCAATCGAAAAAACAAGCAACCCAGGCGAGCGGTCAGCGTGGTCAATCAGCGATCCGGGGCTTTGAGCCTGAAACGCGATGACAGCTCCTCTGAACCCTGTCCAGCGGTGATGAGGCAGAAAATGTGCGCTCGCATAACCGCAAAGATCACACACTGATCTCAGCCGCCTCTAAGAAAAACCTGAGTCGAGCGTTACGCCGCTCGATCAATGGGCCCGTCAAAGAGACGTTTGTCGGCCGTTTATCCGATAGTCAATGAATCTGTCGGCAAGCCGGCCGGTCAGTCACTCCGGCCTTCAGTGACTCAATCCAGCAGACATGCGTCAGTCAGACAAGTTGTCTGTGGTGAAAGATACGACTAATCAGTCAGTGAACGCGGGGAAACGATGCTACTTCATCCTAATATAATCCTCCTCGCCCCTCGGTGGGAAGTCTGTTAAACCCCTTCCCTCAGGGAAAAGAGAGCACAGGCTATTTATCACGACAATATGTTATTAGTTAGCAAATACGGAGGCAGCGGCCCAACTTGGCCGCTCAACCCCTACTTTAAGAAATACAGTTCTCATGTTCGTTCTCCGATGTAGCCAAAGGAAACTCAATCAGCCTGTGGTGAGGAATACACCCGCTGACCCTTCACGCTGGAGCAGATGAAGAGGATTCCGTTCAGGCGCTGCCTATCTATTAACAAGCCAGCAAGTCCTACATTCAAGTCGATCCCCTGCTTAGCGAGGTTCATTTTTCTGTCAGCCGCTCAAAATCACCGGGGAATTAATTTTGTGCTCATGAGGTCATATGAAGCGAGAGCGTTTCCCATCTGTCAATCAGCAACTTAGTGGGATATTCCCCCGAAAGACTCAGCAGTTCCTATTCCCTTAATGTTCTGTCCGTAATCAATCATTAGGGTAATCTATTTACTTTCTGACAGTTTGGGTTTTCAAATTTGGACTTTGAATGTTCGTTTTCTTGCTTCTGCCCTCGTTCTGTTCCTTTTGTAAAATCATCAAATTTCAAATAAAAAGTCAACAGAATTTTGATGTTTTTTGTAGCAAATTTTCTTTAAAGCAACGATTCGTACGATCCTTCTGAAAAACACTTTCAGAGGCTGTTTCAGGTCTTTAACCATCAGACCAGGGTACTGGTTCACACTTTAAGACCTGTTAATACCGCTAAAATGAAAATTTCATATCATTAATTAAATCATTTTCGCCGCAAAAGAAATCGAGGCTACAGTAAAACCAAACGATGTTATTGAGTTTCGTTTAATTTAAATATGATGATGGCACATCTACAGCTAACATAACAGCCTTTGATCAACAAAAATTAAATACAACTCTGTGACAGAACATCTCGTCCAGTGGGAAACAATGTCGCTTAGCTAGCTAGCACTGGCTAGCTAACAAATGAAGATTCTTCAAGAGCTTCTTGTTCGTATGAGACCGACGGGACAACGCTAGTTGCGACTTGCCATGACGAGGCGAAAATTGATGCACATCATAAAAGCAATGGCTTTCACCGGTGCATCGCTAACCTCCCAGAACGACCTCCACGTCCAGCGATAACGACGTATTTTCACGTTACGACTTTGTCGGAGACGCGTCAGGACACAAACGTTTACAGCACAAATACGATACGTGGTCAAAATGCATCCTAGACCGCCCTGGCGGTCTGAGCGGTACGAGTGATCGGATCACGATGCGTCTCGGTGGTCGTTTACGTTTGTATTTAACGACGTGTCTCGTCGTCCACTTTTGATCCGATCGCCCAAACCTCTAGGATTTGCGGAAACCTCCATCTGGGTCACATTTCATGCAAATCCGTCCTTAAGTTTCTTTCTGCAGTCTTGCTAACAAACAAACGGAAAGACAAAATGTACAAACTTAAGCTCCTTGGCCGGAGGTAATAAGTTAATAGAACTAATTATTCTAGTAAAGACACTAAACTCTAAACTCTTCAGTCTGCTCCAACGAACGTAGCAGCTTCCAGGGCAACGGGTTCAATAACGCGCCCGTTAAAAGGTGCGACTGTCAGACATTAACGAAGAGCATCAACAAACATCAGCAGTGCTGGTGGAAACCGCGTGAACCCAGCGACCTCGTAAAGAGACGGATGATGCTGCCTGTAGCATCCCATCATTTGATGAAGAGCTGTTTTAGAAAGAGCAGCGAATATCTTGGGGGAATTTCCAGATGTTGTTTTGAGCGAACTGATAGATCAAACACACTTTGATGAGATGTGTGTACATACAATACCGCTCATGAAAGTCTACACACACACGCAAACACACACACACACACACACACACACGCACACGCCCGCACACACACACACACGCACACACTGACTAATGCACTGATGGACCAGGCTGCACCTGGGCCAGGAAGTTCAGTTAGCCTGAGGGGCTTTTTAGCTCGATAAGCTCCGCCCCTTTCCCTGTGGTTTCACTTCCTCATTGATCTTCATCTATCAGTGTTTTCTTGCATGACCTTTATGTGGTTAGGTCTCTTCATCAGAACGAGGAGGAAGAATAAATATTAGCCGACTTGTTCCCCGACTCTTTCAGAAAGTTGAAGAATGTGATCGTTTCTCCAAGGAAGAGAAAATAATTCTCCTGGGCGTTTGAAGGAAAACATCTTTAAGTCTTTGAAAAGTTCCTGCACAAAGATAAAAGAGTTTTAAACTTTGATGCAATCCATTTTATGTACACCTCAAACAAAGAGGGTGTGATAACTTTTTCACACAAAGGCAAAGAAGAAAAAAAGGTGAAAAAAAGTTTTATTTTTCCATTTCATTATTATGTTTATTAAAGTTGTGCAATATTGACCAAAAGTTATATTTCGATCATTTCTGTCTTTTTTTTCTTTCTTTTTTTAACATAATAAAGAAAGTGTTTTTCCCAGATTTGCTTGAAAATCAAGTGCCGGTCGATAAGAAAACACAAATACTCGTAACTTAAGACTAATACAATTTCTCTACCTTGAAAAGTTAAAAATAATTAAAGGATTTGGTTTTTATCTCACTTACGTTTCTCTCTATTCAAAACCAGTTTTAGTTCCTGCAGAGGCGAACAGCATTAACGTCTGACTGCGAGGGTGAAAAAAAAACACCTTAAAAAAAGAACAGCCTACAACAACAAACAATGGAGAACGCCATCGGTCCTAACACAGAGCCTTGAGGCATGCCCTTTGACACTGTCTGGAAGGAGGAGGTGGAACCAGCCGTCTGAACTTACTGCGTTTTAGCAGACAAATAGTTGGTAAATCGAGACGCTGCTTGTTTTGACACACTTAATAAAAGGAATGTGTTAAATAATAAAATACGAGGGTAAAACTTTCATTAGATGATTGAAAAATACTAAAACATTTCTTTTACTAACGACTCACGATACCTTCAGGTGCATCAACAGATTTCTGCCTTTTCCATTGTATAACAAAACAACTGCATGACGCGACATATGAATGTGTTTATTCCAATTATATCGTCAGGCCCCTGAATGCAGCAGCTCCACACGACGAACCTCCGATCTCCAAACACAGTTTGGACTGATGACGGCCCAGAACAAGAACATTTTTCTCCTCAGTTCTTGAGTCTGACAAGTTTATACTGCGTACAAGTCCAAAAAAAGTTCTGGACAAACTACCAACTGTTCTGTGGAAGGAGCCCTGAGTGTGAGCCGACGAGTCGTTTTATGTCCTAACCTGTTCAGCGTTTGATCGTTGGCGGATTATTTTGACACATTAATGCTAATAGTCCAAAGTGACTGATGTTCTGCTGCTGTTTTTACTGCCGCCTCAGAATGTCGACGCGGGAATATAGACCTAAACCAAGACCCCCTAAGAAAGCTCCATAAATAAATCATTTCTCACTCTCTCGTCGCTCTGAACGTTTAATCCCATGTGGGCGAGGGGAAAAGCTCGTTCTTGAACGTCCATACCTGCCTGACCCGGGTTTTTGCACGAAGTCATAGCTGACCTCCATCACCGAGGTCACAGCTGACCTCCATCACCGAGGTCACAGCTGACCTCCATCACCGAGGCAGTCCGTTATTAAACATCCCATAAGTACCGCTGATCCTTCCAGTTTGTCAACGAGTCGATTAATAATTCAAGCATTACTAAACCTTTCAGAATCGGCGAAATGAATCTTTTGGTGAACTACTTCAACACGCGGACTCTCCTCGGGATCACATCTTCACGCACCGGTCGGGGGAAACCGGCGCCTTCAGCCAAAACCACAAACAACAGGTTTACGTTCACCAACTTGGCCCCCGGTTTCGAGGCTTGGCGAAATCGAAGCAATATATACAAAATAGCCACTATTTCTTTTCTTCTTTTTTCTTCTTCATGAAAAGGCGCAGATCTTCTCATGCGTTTGTGTAATTATTTCCTTCTCTGGCTCCGTGTTGTCATCGGGGACGGAGGCTTTCGAGTCGCTGCCAAAGAACCATTCACTGTCTGCACATAGGCAGTGTTACGCAACGGCTAATTACTTCCACTCAGCCCCGAACAAATCTTGGAGGGGGGGGGGAGGGGGAGAGAGAGAGAGAGAGAGAGAGAGAGAGAGAGAGAGAGAGAGAGAAAGGGGGAAGTGGGTGATAAAATAAAATAGGCAGCACAGTCAGAGAGGCAGAGGTGAAAACAGAAAGGAGGGGGCTCACCTCCTCTCTCTCTCTCCAGAGTTTTGGGATGAAGAGGCATTTTAAAAAATAACAAAAAACAACCATAATGACCTCTTCACCCGCGCAAATGTTTTACCGAAAACCGATGCAGCAGCAGCCAAATATAGTCTAAAGACAGCCAGATAAATGTGCAAGACAAATGTTGTCAAAGCCAGACGCAGCCTGCAGCCGCTCTCCTCTCCAACAGTTTTTAGGGATGATGTCATTATTTATAAAAATATATATATATACCTATAGGAACGAATTTGTCCGAGCCAGAGGCTAAACTACAGCAGGAGATGGGGGGAGGGGGGAGGGGGGGGGGAGGGGGGGCACAGAGGGAAGAAAGGAAAAAGTAGAGATGAAGATATATACACATTTCAAAAAAATTTAAAAAATTGGAATCAGGACGAAAGCTAATACTAAAAAGAAACGATACTTGATAATAATCCATTCGGTTCCGATTTTTTTTCCCCGTTCAAGTTAAAAATCATAATGAGTAACGTATTTCAAGTGCTTTTACTTTGACGGATAGCAGTGGAAGTAACGAGGCGGGTCGACATTGTGTATGTATTCTGTTCTGTGACATTTCAAAGTGGGAATAAAACTTTGTACGCCTCGTTCAGTCCATTATATGTAATATGTTGGTTTTGTTCAGGGACTCTGAGCTCCGGCTAGCTTTAGCCGCTCTGCTAACGTTAACTTTTAAACTTGCTTTGTTCCTCAGGCGATTCAATTTGAAGTCTGGGATTAAGTTTTTTTTTTTTTTTACGCTTTCAGGGTTCTTCCGCCGGTTGTTCCAATGAGCCAAATCCAGAAAGAAAGAGCGTCCAGTTCATATTTGTCTCTAAAACCTGTTTGCAGCAATTACTGGCACCCCTATGAAATCCTGTGATTAAAATGTAACTGAATATATTTCATATTTTTAGGATCACCTGTTTGAGCTGTGACTTCCTGATTCATTGGGGTATAAATATGAGGTGACGCAGCAATGAGGAGCAAAGACAAGTTGTAGAGCTGTACAAATCTGACAATGGAGACAAGGAAATCATCATCCTCACAGTTCAAAATGTCAGTTTCAACAGTTAGACCAATAACTACGAAGTTTAAAGATGTTAAAAATGTGGAGATGTTAAAAATCGGCCTGGAAGAGGACGTGTCTGCAAACTGACCCTGCAAAGAGGATGGTTCGAATAGCAAAAGACTCTCCAAGGACTAGAAAGGTCAGAGGTCATATGAATTTTGGGGTCGTGGTTGGACCTTCCAGCAGAACAAAGTTCTGAAGATCACCTCAACATCAACCCAAGAATGGTTCAGAGGTCACAAAATTAAAGGCTCTGCCATGCCCATCCCAGTCACCTGACCTGAACCCACCAGAACATCTGTGGGATGTGCTGCAGAGGAGAGTCCACCGGTGTGGACCTCAGAACCTGAAGTTCTGACTCAGACTCATTGTATGGACTGAATGAAGATTGCCCAGCGGATGTCTTGACTGCTTTTTGTTCTGTTTGTTTGTTTCTTCGTTTGTTTTACCCAAAAACTGAAAAGGCACGACTTCCTCTGTGGGAAGGGTTTCCTTCTTCTAATTCTGTCTGGCCGCAGGAGCTGGAATAACAAAAGGAAGGAGCAAAGAGAGGAAGAGGAAGAGGCAGAAAAGAAAAGAGTGGCTTCAAGACGCCAGATGAGAGAAATAAGAAGAACGAACCGCCGTGGGAGCTCAGTCACACTTCCTCTCAACTCTTCTCTTCTATCTCGCATCCATCTGCCGCCACTCAGTTTCAGCCTCACTGTATCATTTTATCACACGTCAGATATTAAAAAGCCTCCATTCAATCATCTTCTCTTATCCATGTTTGCCATTACTCTTCCTCTCACTATCTGCTCATCTATCTCCGCCTTCAGGCTCCGCTGACTCCGATGGCGCCCGACTGTTTGTCTGCCTACGAGGGCGGAGATAGATATTAACCAATTAGGTAATGTAAACACTAAGAGCGAAACGTTCATCCTCTCAAATCCTGCCGTCACAAAGACGAAGCACCGCCGCCGCCTTTAATCTCTGTTACCACCTTTCTTTTATCACCTTTCTTTTATCACCCCGTCAGGAATCAGTGGAACGTATTTACCGTTTACCGCGGCCGACGAAAATCTGACCGCGGCAGACTAAACGTGCAAACATTAATCCGATGCGGTATAACGAGATCAAATGCGATATAACGAGATCCAATGCGATATAACGACATCCAATGCGATATAAGGACATCCAATGCGATATAACGACATCCAATGCGATATAAGGACATCCAATGCGATATAACGACATCCAATGCGATATAACAAGATCCAATGCGATATAACAAGATCCAATGCGATATAACCAGATCCAATGCGATATAACGACATCCAATGCGATATAACGACATCCAATGCGATATAACAAGATCCAATGCGATATAAGGACATTCAATGCGATATAACCAGATCCAATGCGATATAAGGACATCCAATGCGATATAACCAGATCCAATGCGATATAACCAGATCCAATGCGATATAACGACATCCAATGCGATATAACCAGATCCAATGCGATATAACTAGATCCAATGCGATATAACCAGATCCAATGCGATATAACGACATCCAATGCGATATAACCAGATCCAATGCGATATAACAAGATCCAATGCGATATAAGGACATTCAATGCGATATAACCAGATCCAATGCGATATAAGGACATTCAATGCGATATACTGAGATAAGACATATATTTGGTTCCCTAGATGTTTACTGAACTGCAAATATTCATATTATATTATATATTTTTTATTGAAGTTCACATTCTATTTTATTTATTTGGCCTCTCACTATAAAAAATCTATAATCAGCATTTTTGTTCCTGCGACTCTTTCAAACTTCTTGATCACATCCAATAGCGTCAAACTACAGAGATAAAGTTTTAACCCCGCTTCAGTTTTAGAGTGAAGAGGAAGTTTCTCCTGGACGAAGAGAAGAGTTGTTTCGACGCTCAACCGGGAATTCTGGGCCGTTTTCTGCACCCGACAAAAAATGTATCGCATTATTGAGCAGAGCCGCGTCTGTTTGAGGCGAACTGAAGAAAGAAAGTTGGATCACAATTCACATGACTAGATCAAATTGTTTGTCTCCTCTCTCTCTCTGTGCGTGTGTGTGTGTGTGTGTGTGTGTGTGTGTGTGTGTGTGTGTGGCCTCCCGGTACGACACGTCTGTTGAACAGGCATTACCCGGCAGTCTGAGCATTTTCATTAGTTCCTAGTTTGCCAAACCGACCACAGGAGTCTGTGAAGCAGCTGCAGTAGTACTACAGCGCCGCTCCGGCCCACTGGGGCGCTGAGAGAGGGAGCCGGTCCAGACTACTAGAAGGTATGACAGTGAACGTAAGTGGGTCGAAGTGCATGGCAGCATACATCTGCATACCAGCTTGCTTTGTGTGTGTGTGTGTGTGTGTGTGTGTGCATGTGTGTGTGTTTCCGTCACAACATGTGCATCAAAACCTGCTTCTCCTAGTGTTAGTATCAGAGCCAGGGTGTAAGAAGCTGAGGGTCTCAGTAGGTGTCCTACATTTTTCTGCATGGGGGGGCTGGAAGGGGGTTTACCATTAACCCTTTTATGTCCTCATCATGAAAAAATAAAATAAACTATGGTCATTTCTGTGCATATTTAATTTCTTAGACACACTTAATTCACCATGAAATGACAGAAATTGTTGGTCAAGCCTGTTTGGGAAGCGTAAAAATAGAAATGAACCAAACTTATTAAACTTCTTTAATAAGTTTGTTTTTAGACCTTCTAGTAAGTCTTCACGTACTTTTAATGAGCCCAAAAAAAAATCAGCCTGGAAGAGGACGTGACTGCAAACCGACCCCATGAGGAGGATGGTTCGAGTTCTAAAAGACTTTCCAAGGACTAGCAAGGTCAGAGTTCATTTGAATTTTGGGGTCAGAAAGTCTCCCTAACCACCATCAGATGGCGCCGACACCAGCTGTTTCAGGGTAGCAGAAAAAACCCTCTGCTGTCGTCCACACAAGCTAACGCTGCTACAGTTTGACAAACACCACTGGGACTTTCACTGGAACAAGGTCAGAGGTCAGATGAGACCAAAGTAGAGCTTTTTGGTAACAAACATCAAAGATGGGTGTTGGCTAGCAAGAAAGAAAGCATCCGAGAAAAGCCCCTCATACCCACTGTGAAGTCTGGTGGTGGATATTTTTCTTAAAAGTCACGGTAAATGGCCCCTTTGAGTTGTGGTGTCCCCCAGGGATCGGTACTCGGCCCCCTTACTCGTTTGCATGTGTGTGCAAACGAGTAAGTTTGTTGTCCGAATTGAAGCGATGACATCATTTTCATTGATATTCACATTAGTGTTTTCGGCGGGAGTCCTACCTGACCACCGGTTCTGGTATGGCCTCTAAGCTGGCAGGGACCTGCACCCCTTTCTCCCACCCTTGTCTCCACTGGTCCGACAGCACGTAGAAGTCGTCCGGGCCGAGCTGAGCCGAGTCCGGCAGCTTCATGGCTGTGATGAGGTCAGTGCGAAATACCTGCTCATAAAGCAAGGCGGAGAGGAGGAGGAGGAGGAGGAGGGGAAGAGAGAAGAGTTGGGTTAAATGTCTGGGACAGTGAAGATAAACCACATAGACTTCTTTTTAAGGAGGTGAGCAGGTTTTAATTCTGAGCCAAAGCGCCGCCGCCGCTTGTTACCTGTCCGACTGGCTTCATTAAAGAGAAGCATAAACGCCGTTTGTTTTATTTTCAAGGCCGTTTTTATCTTTTTATGATTCATTTACGCCTCCTGCATATTTTTGCTCGCTGGTGAACGGGAGTCAGTTTATTTTCTACATTTTCACCGGCGCTGCTCGACGGCGTTCGGCAGTAAACACAGAACCCTTCAGTTCTGTTCAGGATTCCGTGACTCAGTAAATCAACGGGAAGTTGTTCTCCTCCGAGACGAGCGATGGCGGCACAAGATGGAATCTTCAGAGAGTCATTTTAAAATGACTTATAACCCTGAACCACGCTCAAAAAAAACTGTGAAGTGAATAATGACACATGCTGCAGTCCTTCGGTGAGACCAGAGTGGAAGAGGAAGATGATGAAGATGAGAAGATGTCCAAAACACTGAGTCACTTTGAGGCCATCTTCACTGGAAACGAAATATTAAATGGCACAACTGCGTATTAATGGATAATATGTGTTTATAAGTAGAAAAATCGCATTACATCAACGGTAATGCTGAAGGTGGGCGCTGAGGTCCAAGGTGCTGAAATGAGCTTCCTTCTCAGGACGGTTGGGATCCGCCTTGGAGATGGCGTAAAGAGCTCAGAATTCCAAACGCTCCTTCATGTTGAAAGGGTCTGAGTGGGATGCCTCTAGGGCGCCACCTTTTTGAGACCTCCAACTGAGAGGAATGACCAGAACTCACTGGAGGGACTATGTATCTCATCCAGGCTGGGAAACACCTCAGGAATCCCTGGGATGAGCTGGAAAGCGTTGCTGGTGAGAGAGATGTAAGGAGGTGATTGCCATGGCAACAATACCAATATCATGGCAGAGCCAGAACGTGGAATTTGCCAGATCTTTTTCAGAAACCCAAAAGAACACGTTTCCATGGAAACGACGCTAAACATAAAAAATAAATTCCCAGCGTCAGTAAATCCAACTTTCCTTCCTTGAAATGGATAAATATGATCGCATTCTGTGAGCTTTGACTGCTAATGATTTATCAATCGTTAACAAACTTTGAAGTAATGCTCAGATAACTGACGTTGGATTGTTTTACGTAAGAAAATCGCCACTTATTGGGTAAAACATGATCTATTAGAGTAAAATAAGATCTAAACAAGTTAGCTAACAAATTTGGGCTAAATAGTACCAACGGTTAGGAAGTTATGTCCGAAAAACTGTGTTTTCTTTCTAAATTAGCTCCCTCTAGTGAGGAAATATGAACTAAAAGAGTAAAGTATGACATAAGCAAAAAAATTCTCCTCGATATCATTCACACACCAAATTTGGACAATATCGATCCAGCGGTCAGAAAAGTATGACCTGGAAACTTCTGGAGAAGAAGCTCCCCCTAGTGTCGGAAATATAAAACCGCCTTTTCCCGAATTCAATCCAATTCTTCCTCTCACAAAATGTTATCCAATTTGAAAACGTTCCATGAAATAGTTTTTGATTTATCGCATCAACATGGAGGACTTGCGGCGGCGGCGGCGGCGATGATGACTCCAGAACAACCCTGACTTCCCTGGACTATAATTAGTTCTGTCCACTGGACCCATCCCTGAGGAGCAGTAGGTAGCCTCTGAGGCGCCGGGGGGATTCATGGGCTTGCTCAAGGACCCCGCGACAACAGAACCAACGGTGGTCCGGTCCAACTATCAGGATTCCATTAAAGCAAAGAGGGAGTAGTTGTGTGTGACGTTATGTTTACGAGCCGAGGGAGAGTCTTCATCAAACAGACACAATCATTGGCACACATAATGTAATTACACACACCTACATCCACACACACACACACACACCCACACAAACAAACAGACACACACACGAGCACACACTCTCTTGTCTCCTAATAACGAGAACCTGAAGCAATGATATAATCACTCATAGAGTCAAGGACATCAGCCAAGAACAAACCCACACACACACACACACACACACACATGCAAATACACACACACACGTGTGCACGTACACACACACACATACACAGGCAAACACACACCCAGGCAAACAAACACACACAAACATACACACGTACACACACACATATGCACATACACACATATGCACATACACACACATGCACATACACACACACACACACACACACAAAACCAACCGTATGAATTTTATTTTCCATTTTATCATTATTGACTAAACCCTCTTATCCCCTGCTTTATTAGCTCTTTCCCTAAATCACTCTCCCTCGCATCTCCCTCAATCTCTCCATCCACTTCTCCCTCCCCCCCCCCCATCACTCAGTCCCTCATGTGGGTTTTTAAACTTGTTTATATTCACAGGAGAGACACGCAGAAGAAAATCTGTTAAACAAAACAAAAAGAAGAAAAAGAGAAAACATGATAATTGGAGAGAAACTGAAGACGGAGCGCTGCACTACGATATATATATATATACATACATATCCTGGTAAATGTCTGGATTAAGTTTCTTTCTTCTGCCACAGTAAAACAGTAAAATTAGACTGTGGCACTTCCTAGTATCTTTTCCTGCAGCCAGGAACAGCTGCTCCTCAGAAAACAGTCAAGCGTACGAATAAAATACAGGCAACTTATTGCATTTTCTTGTTTTTAACGCACAGGAGGACTTGAACGCACCTCGCTAGTTCATTAAAACGTGCGTTCTATATACTAGTACGTTTATTATTTAACTTTCAAAAATAAAGTTTTCTCATCTATAACCCGTCCCGTCACGACGTAGCATGTCTTCAAAGGATTAGCCTAAAGTTTATTAGAGCGACAGGATAAACTCTGACATCCGACAACAGAAAAGCAGGGAGAAGCGCTGGTGCTCTTGATTGACGCCCTTGGCTATCGCAGTGCATTCTGGGACTTGTAGTATCTGTAGTGTTTGCGCAAAACAGTTATTTTTTTAAATTAGATATTGTCTCGCGGGCCGGATACGATTGTTGTGCTGGACCGGATGCGACACGCGGGCCTCGAGTTTGAAACATGTAAACGACATAGTAACGCTTTGAAAGTGACATTAAAGTGACTTTTATGTCAATATGATGTTTGCTGCTTGTTTTGAGCTATTCCCCAGGGAGGAGTCTAATAAAAGAAATGAATGATTGAAGAATCTCCAGGGCTGGTAGACTTTGAAATCAATAATAATAAAATGTATTATTACGGTTATATTAGTGTGTTTTATCTTTCTCTCTCGTCGTTACGAGAAGGTAAACAGAAAGTTTCAGCGTCTTCATGTCTGCTGTGCTCTAAACTATTTCACCTGATGAACCCGGAGACATTAAGAAAACAGAATTTCAGTTAATGAGCATCTGTTCCTGACGGAAACCCGTCCGGATGTTTTGAGGTTTCAATAATGAGGTTGAGCTGCATGTAAGTGAGTAAAAAGTAAAACTTTATTTAAACTGCTTCATTAACAATAAGAAAGTAAAGACATAAGGAGATGAGGAAAAGAAAATAAGCCAGGAGTGCTGGAGAACTTAAACTAGATCATCACCTTTGGAGGTTGGAGGTCCGGTTGGAGGACCTGAGGGTCCGGTAAGTGGTATCGGGGGTCAGCAGCTCAGGGATATACCAGGGAGATAACCCTAACCTCTGACCCCTGACCCGAATCTCAAAATCGATCGTTGACAGGCAGTGAGGCTAACATTGGTGCGATCCAGGATTATTACCAGTTAAGTTTAAACGCTCCCACAATCTCCCAGAATCTCTATGGACCCATTTCATGTACCAGAACCAACCTGATCTAATCAGTCAGACGGCAGCAACTTACTGCATCCACACACACACACATGCACACACACACACACAGGCAAACACACACTTACATGTGCACACACCCACACATATGCACACACACACAAAAGACACACATGAACACGCACAATCGTACATACGCACGCACGCACACACACATACACACACACTCACACACACAAACACATACATATTCACACACACACACTCACAAACAAATACATATGCACACACACACTCACACACATACATGTGCACACACTCACACAGACACACAACTACACACACTCACACAAACCTCCAACCGTTGCTGGCTGATCCAGTAATGCGTTGGAGTCGTTTAGCGGTGTGTGTGACGTGTCGTCGTCCTTCTACTGCTGCAGACATACATTTGTTTACAGTGACGCGTTATAAGAGCAGCTATTCTTCTCGCAGACAAGTTCCCAAAACAACAATCGATCCATTTTACCGCACGAGCGAGAAAGCGGAGGCTCTGGCTCGGATCATCGGCCCGACGTTGGCGGACCGACATGTGGCGAAGATTTCAGGAAGGAAAAAATCAGCAATTAAACAAGAAAAGAAGCAGATTAAGAAACGGAGCGGAGAGAAAAATGAAAGATGCATGTGGAACTTATGAGGACGTCTTCAAAAGTGGTGAACGACGCCAACGTCAAGCCGTGATGACACAAGGCTGTCATTTGGGTCAGGGTTTGGGTTTGGGTCCGGCATGCGGCGGTTACGGTTCTGGTTTACGGGGACGGCTCCAGGAAATGAATGTCAGTCAATGTATGTTCTGTGAAGTGATGGAAACATGTGTGTGTGTGTATGTGGGTGTGTTTGTACATCTGTGAGTATGTCTGTGTGTGTACATATGTGTGTCTGTTTGTGTGTGTGTGTATATGTGTTTCTCTGTGTGTACGTGTGTGTGAATGGGTTTTTTTTCTATACGTGTGTATGTATTTTGTATTTGTGTGTACGTGTACTCCATGTGTGTACGTGTGTTTGTGTGCGTGTACACATGTGTGTATACGTGAATGTGTGTATAAGTGTGTAAGTGTGTACGTATACTGTATATGTGTGTATGTGTATGGTGTGTTTGTGGGTGTATACGCATGTGTGTATGTGTGTAAGTGTATGTATGTATGTGTGTTTGTGTGTGTGCGTGTGTGTGTGTATGTATGTGTGTGTGTGTGTGAGGGAAGAGGATATGAAAGGAAAAGGAAGGAGAAGGTTTGACATAAAAACAAGTTACTGATGTAGAAGTGAACCCCGATTGAACTTAAATTTAATGTGAAGATATTTCCAAAAACAGTGTTTTTACATAAAAAGCTTCTATTAGTGAGATAAGTCCGAACTATCGGAGTAAAATAACCGTAAACATAAAAGAAAAATCTCATCCAGGATAATCAAACGCAGCAGATTTGGACCAAATCAGACCAACAGCTGAGAAACTTATATTTGAGACATAAACCCCCCCCCCTCGTGTCGGAAATATACAACCGACGTTTTCCAAAACAAAACCAGTCCTTCCTCACCTCAAAACCTATAACGGCATGAAATTTGAAAATGATCCGTGAGACAGTTTTTGAGTTATCAGGTTAACAGGAGGGATTGGAGGTGGACCAGAGGGGAGAGGATGAAAGGAGATGAAGGAGATGAAGGAGATGAAAGGAGATGAAGGAAAGGAGGAGGGAGTGAAATGAAATAAAGGAGGAAGGATCTCAGAGGACTTTTATCACTTTTACTCCTGTGTGCTTGTGCAGGAACGACTTCAGCTAATTAACGTCTAGGAAACACTATTACAAGCTCCTGCAGTTTTATGTTCTGCCTCTTCCTCTCCAGCTCGTCTTCATCCAGAGACTCTCCGTCTTTTCCCTCTCTCTTTCTGTGACGGGCGGTTGAGACCCAGGGAGCCTCGTCGATGGACGGCGCGGAGTTCAGTCAGGGGGATTGCTTGTACAACGCAGGGGATTGGGGCTTTTCCATTCTTTCAGGGACGAAATCATAGGCCTGGTTTATTGTGGGGAAGATGTTCCACGTGGATTAATTTAAGATTAATGTTAGATAAACTTTTGATTAATATGATAAATCCTTATTTGCAGGTGGAAATAATGATTCCAACCGATGAGGGAATGATTCTGTCTTATTTAAAAAAAAAAAACAATCAGAGAAAAACCCCTTGGCCTGCAATTAATTCCTGCCACCATCATCATCATCATCATTACTATCCTCCGTATCCCGCCGCTCACAGCCGTCTCTGTGGATTTCTCCAGTCGGTTTGTGTTTTTTTCTTCTCCTGCGACAAGGTCAACACGGCAATTTCAAATAAATTGCGGCGGTGAGTTTAGCGGCGAGGCAACGGCTTCATTTACTGTTTCTGAAATTATCTCCCCAGCGGAGACGTTGGTTTTCAAGCCGCCCCCGAACCTTCATCTGAAAAAGGAGCTGGTGGATAAATAAAGTCGTAGCGGACGTCGCTCGGATCGCACGCAACTCACGAATAAACAAGAAAACACAAAACTCGCAATTTATAACACCAGTAAGGACAAAATAAGGATCTCTTCATCCCGAAAACGTTCGGCACAACGAACTTAATCACACACTTCAAAGCTGATCAAAGCGTGGAACATAGCAAGTTTAGCTTACGTTAGCAGTGCGGCTAAAGCCAGCGGGCGCTCAGAGAAAAAAAGTTTAAACAAGTAACCCTAAACTGAAATGAAGTCATTTTTATTAATTTATTAATTTAAGCTGTAAATACTTTTAAAAAATGTTATTGTTTCAAGTTAATCAAACAATTCTCTTTTTACAGTGTAATAGTGGTCATTTCTTTGAGCTCTACAACAATTTTCTTTTTACATCGCTTTCTTTTCACGGCATTACCTTCCAAAAACTTATTAAAACCTTATTTATACTTCATTTAATTGTGTGTTGGTCCCTTTCCACGTTTCTGACAGGCTGTCATCCTGCAAACTGATTTGCATTCCAGTAACTACCGTTTAATTCCTTAAACTTTTTTTTTGTTCCTGCATCAGAGCGGTTTGCAACACAAGCTGCCAAATCATGCGTCACAGAGAGATTGATGATCTCAAACCGAAAGTGAGGAGATGAGACCGAGACTCGGTTCCAAAGATAAGGTTCCAGTTCAGCCTGAGCGTCAGAAGGAAAATGTAAAAACAAGCTAAAAATGTAAAAATGTGTGGAGTGCAAACTTGTGTAAACACCTTCCTCCTCCGGTCAGTCAGTAGGTCAGTGTGCTAATCCGAGTTCTGGACCGAGTGTCTGCAGGGCTCCCGTCAAGTCCAATACTCATCTGAATCTGAACAAACGAGTGTGTGTGTGTGTGTGTGTGTGTGTGTGTGTGTGTGTGTGTGTGTGTGTGTACTGGTGTGGGGGTCTGAAAGCCTGACAAGAATTAATTATCCACCTCAAATACACTGTTGTACAAACTGTATACACAGTATACACAGTACACAGACACCCTGGGGTGAAGCTGCAGTCTGATCGGCCAATACCGATTATGGCCACCGGGAGGTATTGTGTATGTATTCTGACCTGCTGAAATGAATGTACTAACTTGTCCTTAAACCAATTGTACGACATTTCAAAGTGTAAATAAAACTTCCGTACGCCTCGCTCACTGCATATATGTTTGCTTTATTGAAGGACTTCAGGACTCGTGGGTGGCTCCTGCTAGCTTTAGCTGCTCTGCTAACGTTAGCTTCCCAACATGCTGTTCCTCGGGGTGATTCATTCTGAAGTGTTGGACTAAGTTCCTTGTGCCAAAACGTTTTCGGGGTTGAAGAAATACTTTATTTCGTCCTTAATGGTGTTACAAATAAAGTTTTGTGTTTACTGGTTTTACTTTTAAGATGTTTGGGTTTGCGACCGGCCTCAAGTTAGGCCGATTGGCCGATTTGATCAAAGAAGGCCTCCCATCATCGATCGGTGCTCCTCTAGAATAAAAACTTTGATCTATGGGGGTGAAATATGATGATCGATCGGATCAGTAAAACTTTTAACATGATCCATGAACTGGGTTTTAAATTATCGCGATTACACGAAGGAGCTATGGGCGCAGTGTGACCAGACGCCAGAACTCACACTTGAGTCTGTGTGAATAAAAAGTGACATAAACGCCATCGTGCATCAGAAAGTCAAACTCGGATGAACTCACACAGGCGCTGAGTCCAAAGAGGAGGCGGAGCCACGTGTGAGAGATCTTCACATGGACAGATGACATAAGTTGACACAAAGAGAGACGCTCGGCGGCTCATCCTTCCAACCACGTGACCAACTGCGTCATTGCCGCGATGTTCAATCAACGCCTCAAATTAAATGGGTCGTCATGTCTGAAAAATTGTTTTTGTCAATAAAGGCTCCCTCTAGTGGGTTGATGTTGAACAACAGGAGAAAATATCATAAAACACGATATATATTAGAGTTATCTCCTACAGGCGACTCAAATCCACCGAATTTGGACTTAATCGGATCAATTGTGAGGAACTTATGTCCGGAAAACAGTGTTTACAGAAAAAAAAAAACACCCCACAGCGAGTAAAATACAAAGGACTAGAGTAAAATAAGATATTTAGTAGATAGATCTCCTGGAGGTGATTCAAATGCAACATATTTGGATTAAAGTGTTCAAACGGTTGAGAAATTAAGGCCGGAAAACTGTTATTTTGTAGCTAAAGCTCCCTCTAGTGTCAGAAATATGCAACCGACCTTTCCCAAAATCAATCCACTTCTTCCTCGCACTAAGGTCTATGTGCGTATAAAAGGTTTTTGAGGTAGCGTTAATGTATAGTGGGGACGATGACCATTCCATAATATCCCCGACTTTTCGTTAATTCCTTTGTCGATAGCCGTAACCGCTAACCCCGCCCAGCGGCTTGAGCCTATCCCAGCTTCAGATATATCATTAGATTAGAATTAAAGCAAAGCTTTTGTTTCGGTCATATTTGATTTTCAGACAAAACCTCGCAATTCATTTGAGGAGTGAGGGAGGGCTTGATTTGCTTTGCAGCAGCTTTCTTCACCTTAGAGTAAGTCAGTGGTGGATGATTATAAACTGAAAACTGAACTAAACAAAACCAAGATGGTTTTTTGTCAAATGGAGATGAATGAGACGTTGAAGTCACACATATTTGTTGATCCATCAAAACAAAACATAAACAAATACGGAATATTTCAGGGAAGGAAATGTTAATATAAGACGTTCACCATCGTTTCCATCAAGTTTTCCCCGCCGTCACCGGGAGTGACAGCCGGAGCAGCAAAGGAAGGATTTGTCTCCGCTAAACGGAAGGAGGACATATTTGACATGTTGAAGAGATGAAATCAGACAAAACAAGACGATGGAAAGTCACTAAACTTACGAAACTTCCCCTCAGAGATCAAAGACGTGTCACCAGGTAAAAACGGATCACAATCCTGACACTTTTTCGCATTGATGCGATCAATCAATTAGAAAGTTTGTTTTTTATTCAGCGCTTCAATATGAATGAATGTTTACCTGCCTGACAGCAGACAGAGTCGTGTTACGGTCAGAAAACATTCAGGAAAGAAGAACAGACGACGAATAAGTGAAGATGCTTCTTCTCGGATAAAACACGACGAAAGGAGTCGGAAATGTTTCATTCCGTCTCGTTCCTGCTCTGAAACTGTGGGAGTGACTCTGGACTTTCAATGAGTGTGACAGACTGATGAAGGACAGGGAAGGACAGGGCAGAGAAAGGACAGGACTGAGGAAGGACAGGGAAGGAAAAGAAACAAGTGGAAATGAGACTAAAGGAAAGGAAAGGAAAAGCAAGGACCAAGGAGAAGAGGAGAGGAGATGAAAGGAAAGTAAACAAGGCTAGGTGAGACTGGAGGAAAGTAAAAGAAAGGAAAGGAAATGGCATAGGAAGTGAGGAGAGGAGATGAAAAGAATCAAACCAGTGGAGATGAGACAAGAGAAAAAGAAAGGACAAGAAGTGAAGTGGAAGGAAATGAAATTAAAAGGTAGAGGAAACAAGTGGAGAGGAGACTAGGGTAAAGGAAAGGACAAGAACTAGAGAGAAAATAAAAGATAGGAAGTTATTAGTGGGCATCATGGCTACCTTACTCTCCTCGACTCCTCATGGAGGAAGTCCACTAGAGAGGAGAGACACATCAGAGCGGAGGGACTCGCTGTGTGTATGTTTACGTGTGTTTGTGTGTGTTAACGTGTGTGTGTGTTTGTGTGTGTGTCTTAATGTTTGTGTGTGTTAACGTTTGTGTGTTATAATGTATGTGTGTCAATTTGTGTACTTGTGTGTTAATGTGTGTTTGTTAAGTGTAAGTGTGTGTGTGTGTGTGATGAGTGAGGAATTAAGAGAATAGAAAAAAGAGATAAGGGGTTGATGAGAGAATCACAGAAGGAGGGAGAGGAGAAGGAAACAAATAGGAGTGTGTGTGTGTGTGTCAATGTGTGTGTAGTTGTACAGTGTATAGTGTGTGTGTATAAGTGCAGTGACTCAGTGATTTCAGCGAGTCTCTCTCTCTCTCTCTCTCTCTCTCCTCCCCCTCTCTCTCTCTCTCTCTCCTCCCCCTCTCTCTCTCTCTCTCTCTCCTCCCCCTCTCTCTCTCTCTCTCTCTCCCCACCCTCTCTCTCTCCCTCTCTCTCTCTCTCTCAACCACGACCTTCATCCAAGGATAACACGTTACCGGTTACACGTCTGCCGTCAAACATCCTCTCGCTGCTGAATCTGCCTCGCAGCAGAACAGTTGAAGGAGACGGAGACGTCTGATGTGTAGAAGAAGGGAGGACACAAAGGTTTAAGAGTCCTAAGCTGTCGTTCCCCGGCAGCAGGGGTTAACCCCAGAACATAAACATCCGTAAACAAGGAGAAAATATGTCATTTAGATGAAACACATATTTCTGGATCTTCTCATTCTGCATGTTTACTTTCCTCGGTGGCAGAAACGTTTCTTCTTGTTTTTCTTTATCAGAATGCTGCAGGACTCTGGGAAAAATGGCCGCTTCTCTCCCATTTATTTATTTTCTCTCTCACTGAGCCGGAGGAGCACCGGAGGAGCTGAAGGAGGATTTCAGAAATGCTGAAAGTGTTTACACAGCGGCTTTCTTCACTAACCAACAACTCAGAGGGTTATATAATTAAGATCCGCGTTCACACGGAGGCGGCAGAGACGTCCACACCGCGGGCGACAGCGTTCATGCAACTAGAACCAGGGGTCTTTCCGCAAAAGTCCCCAAATCCCCTGCGTTTTACAAGCAAACCGCCCCGATTCATCTCCTCAAATAAAAGGAAGCTGCGTCGGAACACTTCAAATTAAATCACCAAAAGGAACATGCTTCCACTGCAATCCTTCAAAGTAAGAGCACTGAAAATAGGTTACTGGTTCTGACCTTTAAACTTTAAGAATCGTAATCTGCCCCTCAGACTTTATACAAATCTGTGATCGGCCAAGAAAATTGACTCTCTAGTTATGTCCACTGTATTTTTTCTCTAAAAACAGGAAGTGAGAAAATATGAACTAATAGAAAGTATTATATACCAATATATATATATATATATATATATATATATATATATATATATATATATATAGGTATTATATATCTCCTCCAAATTTGCACTAAATCGGACCAACGGTTGCAAAATTAGGGTCCAAAAACGTTTGGAGATAAAACTCCCCCTAGCGTTGGATATATGAAACCAATCGCTCTCAAAATCAATCCAGTTCTTCCTCTCACTTAGGACTACGACAACACGAAATTTGAGAATGATCCATGAAACGCACTTTTGCGTTTTCGCCCCAAAATGAAGGATCCAGAAAGCGAGGCGAGGCTTCCTGCTGAGTCATGGTAAAAGTTACTTTGTGTACTTTTGTTTAAAACATGAACTGGATGAAACCAGAAGGAAATACACGGACCTCTCCAAACGCATGGGATTATGGGAAACAAAGTGGATGAGGTGGTGAGTGAGATTAAGAACAGGACACGGCCTGCTGCGTTCTGTAAATCCTTCAGTTTCTTTGTAAATTCAGGAGTTATTTTTGGGCTTTCTCCTCTCTTTGGACCCGGCTGACATGTTCTGCTGAAAAGCGGCACTAATCCGATGCTGAAAAGGTCTAAGAGGCCACTTCCTTTCCCCTCATCCTTCATCACTCATCAAAGCCTGTCACGTTGCTTTACTTCATTATCGTCTATAGTTAACCATCAGTGGCAGAATAAAAACTCCAGTAAACAAAAAGATCAGAACCCATTCATCTCCAAACTGGACTGAAGAACTTCAGTACATTTATTCACTGTAAACGTATTAGAGTTGACGGTTTAATGCTCTGTGTCCCCAGAACCTCTGAAGAACTCTCAGGCCCGCTGTGTGTTCAGCTCAGCTCAAGGACTTTAGCGCCATTAGCTAAACAAAAAATGAATTCTGCCCCTCAAGTCCAACATGGATTTGTTGTTTCAAGACGCTTTCGGCATTAAGACGTAAAGATCCGAACAGAAACCCCTTAGTGAGGGGGCTGAGGAGAATCTTCATATTCTTCTTGGGACAGGCGCTGAGCCACAGTCAGTGATAGTAACTATAGAAACAGAACCAAGACCCGCCTTGTTGAGTAAAATGTACAATATTAGAGTAAAATACAATTTTACCAATTCGGTTCTTATGCACCAAATATGGATTCAAATTGGACCAGCACTTGAGAAATGATGGCCCGAAAACTCTTGGAGCTAAAGCTCCCCCTAGTGGCAGAACAATACGACCAACATTTCCCAGAATCAATCCAGTTCTTCCTCGCACTAACGTCAATACATGTGTAAAATTGCATTGACGTCCTCAACTGTCCCCCGCAGTGGAGGAAGGGGCGGCGATGAAGAATCATTAATAATTTAGCATTAGTTGTTACCAATAAGGTATCATGGTTAGCATGTTAACATAAGTAGTTTATTACATGCTATTATGTCAAGTTCATTTGTGCCTAACTGGCAAGTAGGCTAGTATGGTAGCATTGTTGTCGTTTCTTCTAAACTAAATAGCATTTTTCGCAATAGTTGTATCTAATTAGCGAGCAATTTAGCATTAGTTGCTATCATTCGCTATGTGCAAAATAGCGGGGCTATAACTTTTTTAACGGCATTTATTCACATGAATCCAAAACTTTTTTTCAGCCCTGAGGTGCAATTAAATGTTTTCTTCGTTCCAGGGTCTATAACGGGGCTGTTTCTCCGTGTGAACATGCCGAGGAGGCACCATGCAGGGCACAGAGAGCACAGGCCTCTGGAAACCTTTCTACTTACTTCAGCTCAGGGACCGCTGAGACGGAAATAGGCATAAAAGCAGCCGCGAAGTCGCCCTTATTATGCAGGAACATAATCTCTCGCTAAACTGAATCGCTCCCATCAACCGCCTCTACGGCACTTTTCAGAGAACGCATAAAAGATTTGATAGGGATGGGAAAAAAAGAATTTCCTCTCGCGCTTTCTTCAGTCCCCTCTCCTGTGTCGGATCTGAAATGTCACATCCGTAGCCATTAGCCAAACTTTCGTAGCGCCGAGCTCTGAAAAGGCACTCAGCCTACAATTTATGCTCCTCATTAGCGTAAGAAGACAAAGTGAACAAGTCCTTTTGAGATTACGACGAGCGCCTGCTCTTCATCACGAGCCCCCGGCCCTGAGAGATGTGTGGAGCGACAGCGCTCCCCTCAACGCCAAAGGCGGGCTTGATTGCCGAGGCTTCGCTCAAAGGTCATACAATTAAGCTTTGCTCCCTCTTCGATGAGGACTAACTCTTAGTCCTCATCGGTCACAAGTCCGACGTCCACCATTGTTCAACATCATGTGTTCATAGAATAGAGAAGAAGAAACCGGCAGGAAGCATCGACCGTGTGTATACAAACGTCAGTATTCAGGGGTTTAGAGGTCGTGTAAGGTGGACCCGGAGGACTGGAGTCCGGTCGGGGTCACAGGAGCGTTGTCGGCAGAATCATACAGAGCGTTGTCGGCAGAATCATACAGAGCGTTGTCGGCTGAATCGTTTCAGAACCAAATTGAATCCGAGGATCTTCAAACGACCTCATGTCCGAGGGTAAATGTATTGGTCCGCATCAATATCAAGAGAGGAAGAGGAGGTCATGTCTTCATTAATAAGTCGATATGAACGTCAGACGAAGATCTATTCATCTCATTTGCATATTTTATTAGATTTTTTATTTTAATATCTTAGATGCTCTAAAATGAGCATAAAGACAGATAAAAGTAGTAGAAGCCCCACCCCCCCCTCCTGTACACCTCAGCCGTCATAAATATCCTCTAACAGACGGATGACTTTTAATACAATCAAAGAAAAATACCTACTAATACCTACATCTCCACAGATGTATCCACACATTTACATTTCCCAGTAGTCGGGTTATTATTATCAGTTTCAGACTTTAAGTGTGCGCATACAGATTCTGTCAACACATTCGCAGGATTTCGTACTTGTGGATCAAACTCTATGTTACATATTTAAAAAACAGATGCTGAGATACGATTTCACAACTCTGCAAATACATTTACATTCAATAATACCCAACCCCCTCTTACACACACACACTCTCACACACACACTCACACACACACACACAGAGTGTTGTGCTCAGACAAACTGGTAAAATGGTGAGCGAAGGCTGGGGGGAGCCGTGACCTACTTCTGGAGATAAGTGGCTGCAGAACAACCAAAACAACGAGATGATTAACGCTGCTTTGCATGTCTGCATCTTCTGCAACTTGAGACTGTTGTCGTCACGCCTCTGGAAGGCTGAGCAGGTTTATCTAAAGGGAAACATCAAGACCAGACCTGAGCTAGAAGATCAGACACCACCTGAGGGATGTGGAGGTGTCACCTGACCGGTGGGATGGAGTGGAAGGATGTTGTCCTCATGCATATTTCTGCATACAACTCCACCAACCTCACGTACGGATAGATTAACGCCATGAACATGTGATCATCTTCTGAGAACACTTCCAGTAACGACCCCTCATCAGAAGTTATTTTCTTCTCCATCATCAATCCGTCATGTTCAGCTTGTTCTAGTAGATTCCCTATTATCCCCCTCAATCTGTCACATCTGCTTCCACTGATGGAGGCGATTTAACGCCATCAGAAGGACGGCTTTCCAGAACCCGCAGAAAGTGTGCATGAACATTTGTAAGAGGTTTTTCTTGTAGCGGAGAAGAAGCAAAAGACAGAATGTCTTGTGGACAGAATGATCCCGGCATGTCGATGCGTTTCACAGTTTTCATTCTTGAAAGTCCAAGAAGACGCTTTCACCCTGTGATCTTCAGCGTCTGATGTTAATTACATCTCAACGTCAACGACCGGAACTTTATTTAAACGGTCAGTGAACAGCGGGGAAGTATAGAAAGAGGATAACGTAAAGAAAGAAGTGTGAAGAGAACCAATGATGTTATACGCTGACGTAATGGCGTCTTTCTTTCTCGGCTCCTTGGCAATGGAATAGCAAACAGGTTCTTAGGGTGGCTTAAGTTGAACCAACTAAGCACCGGCAGTAACACCAACACCCAACTAGCACCAGGTGTTTTTCGGTGGGAAAGGGGTAACTGAGGGATTGTTTGTACAACGCAGGGGTTCGGGGGTTTTCAGGGATATACCCTTGTTCTCCGGGGCGAGAGCTTGGGCCTAGATTTCTCAGACTGCAGCCGAATCAGGTTCCGTACGCTGACGTCTGGTGTCGGGCCTGGAGCCCATCACACATGAGTGGATATGGAAATATGGGCAACTTCACCAATGACACACACACATGCACAAACACACACACACACACCCACACACACACACACACACGCACACACACACAGCGACACTGGTTGATGCCTAGATGGAAACAGTTTCATGAAGACGACAAATGATACATGCAAAACCAAACAAATGCTCCTGGGAGCACAAACATTCACTTCCCTTCCCAGAAAAAAAAACATCCCCACCATCTGATTATTGTTTATATTTTCCCTGGAGATTTTCCGGCAAAAACTGTGTGTGTCAACAACAAACATTAGCGCTCGTAGATGGAGGCACAACAGTCTGAAATACCTCATTCCATCAGCTCAGAACTCCAAAAACAAACTGTGTGTGTGGATATGGTTGGGTTAAAAACGATAACAGTTAGAACCTCGAAACAGAATGTGATCATTTCCTATTCGGTTCTGACTAAATTAGAAAACTGAACATAGACAAAACAATTTATCTTGTGTATTTTTGTAAATAAAAGTAAATATTCTTAGTATTTTTGCCAGTAATATGTAGGAAAATAATGCAGCTTAGGAATTAAAGACGGGAAAAAATGGGGAAAGGCTAAAAATCCACCGGATTGGACCATTCCAAAGGTGACGGGGTCCATTGGTGAGGTGACAGTATCGCGATTGAGTATGAAAGGGTTATTCTCAAAAGACTCATTCATTCACCACATTTTGCAAGCATTTTTTTGGAACCGGCTTCAGAACTTAAGATAAAACAAAAAACACCCAATCCCCTGCGTTATACAAACAATCCCCCCTCCCTCAGATTGAACTCCTCAAATTAAATCTGAAGTTCGGTCTTTTACACCAAATATGGACAAAATCTGACCAACGGTGAAAAAATTATTGCCTGATTATTTTTGAAGCATAAAGTCCCCCCTAGTGTTAGTGTCAATCCAGCTCTTCCTCACACTAGGGTCTATATGGGTATGAAAAACATCCATGCAATAGTTATTGAGTTATCGTGTTAACATCAAGGACCTGCTGTGGCAGCGATGACGTTTCCATAATATCCGACGTTTGGGGATATAAATAATGTTATAGAGGGAAAAAATATATATATATTTTTGTTGATTTAGCACCTGGTTACAGGTGAGGTGAAAATATGGTTACAGAAAAATACCTTTATGTTGTACTCTTATTGAAAAATGTTGAAAATCCCAAAAGGATCGTATTGTGAAATTAGTAAAAAGCTGATATCATATTATGTTGGTCGCCTGTGTGTGTGTGTGTGTGTGTGTGTGTGTGTGTGTGTGTGTGTGTGTGTGTGTGTGTGTGTGTGTGCGTGCGCGCATCTGGATGACATGAAGTTCCACAGCCATATATAGCAGACCCTAATGTTCTACAGCAGCTGCTTGTCTGCTAGGACACACACACACGCACTCACACACACACAAACTAAACTAAACAAACAAAGACAACCACACACACACACACACACACACGTTAGTCGCCGCACACACCGCCCCTTAAGCATGAATGTATGTCCGGCCGTATTCGGAGGATTAATATCAGTAATGTCTGAAAGAATGTTGGCACATTTATGACTCAGTCCAATAAAGGCTATCAGCACTTTGACGGTGATCCAGCTGTAACATCTGTAACATCTGTAACATCTGTAACATCTGGACGCAGCTGCCTCCGACTTAAATGCTTAAAACGTTTTGAGAGTAGTTCACAGAGCTGGTCTAAACCCCCAGGGGTATTTTCCAGGGCGCTCATTTGAATGATGCTGCCTCTGCGAGGGTGAGCGATGGTTGAAGGAAAAGATCAGATGCGATTCAGAACAAGACTCGATGTTTTCTCCATCTGTCGCCCGGGAATCTGTGTATTTCAAACACATTATTTATTTCATTACCGATATCCACTGGCATTCTTCACTGTCACAGATCCAACACTTCCACTCTCAGTCGTTGCACCAGTGAACCTGTGGTATAAATCCAACTCCGTTACAGACTCGCCATTTAATTATATCTCCGAAAAAGAACGCAGAAAAATTAAGGAACGGCCGTTGCGTCCGCCGCCTCCGCCAAACGTCCTTTATGCTAACGGCTGAACCCTAACCCCTACCTCAAAGACTATCACATGGATCTTTTTCAAATTTTATACCAACACGGAGCTTAGTGTGAGGAAGAACAGGATGTATTTAGAAAACGGTCAGTTGCATAATTCCAACACTAGGGGGGGCTGTATCTCCAAAACGTTTTCAGGTCAAAATTTCGCAACGGTCCGATTTAGTCCAAATTTCTTGCATACGAATCGAATCCAGAAGTTCTACCTAGGATATTATGAGATACTCTAATTATAGTTCTTAAGTCACGCAGTAGATGGAGTTTCTTCTTTGAACACAACTGTTCAGTTCAGTGGAGGACATCTATTTTAAAAACATCGTATTTACACGAATATTCCTCGAAATCCTTTAAAAGGAGGAATTTTTCAGATTGATTCCAGGTGAAAGAAAATCACAAACTCTCTTTGCTTCTGATCTGCCTTCAACTATTAACCACAAACCCAAATACGTGGCGTCTGTGCGTCCTCTTCTTCACAAAGAAGAAGACTTCTTGTTTGTCCACAAACTGTCAAAAATCTCGACTTTATTCTGAACTGAGATGAAAAAAGGAAAGGATGCGTCCTCCTTCCTTAAAGTGAAGCTCCCTTAACCACTTCAAAGACACGTGGAAGCTGGAGCCGACAGCGATGGATCGTTCTTTTAGAGAGGGGCTACGTTGTCATTAAACGTCCACGCTGTTTACTCTTCGCCTCACCTCCCTTTGGCGAGGGCGAGCCCCGCCCCATGAACATGGTGAGCCACCGTACGATTTCCCTCGCAGCGGGGATGCTCTGGCGAGGACGCGGCGCTGCCTAAAAATATTCCTTGACCTTAGTTTGACTTCCGTGAAGTTAGAGAGTGGTCCATCATCATCATCATCCTCAATAAACAACACATGTGTCAAATGTTAAGGAAACACTCAGACACAGCCGTATATAGACTGTGGCGAAGAGTTCTGGTTTCTGATCGTTGTGTGCGTCTAACACTCAGCTGTGTCGGACCTTCAAACTAAATTAAACGCAAAAACCGAAGCAAAAGACACGGAATGCAAGTTTTAAAACATTTATCAGACACGTTTGTCCGATATCAGACACGTTTGTCCGATATCAGACACGTTTGTCCGATATCAGACACGTTTGTCCGATATCAGACACGTTTGTCCGATATCAGACACGTTTGTCTGATATCAGCTGGTTCTGTGTGAAACTAAATTATTAAAAAAGAAGCTATGAAGACGGTTCGACCCAACCGTCTCTCTCCAATGGACCAGTTCAGAAGCAGGAAGTTGGTTCCTTGGTCTCACCAGCAGCACTCTATGCCAAAATCAAAAGAAATTCCCAAAGAGATAAGGAAGACGGTGATGGAAATATCAGTCTGCCAAAGGTTACAAAGTTATTTTTAAAGCCCTAATCGTACAGGGGTGGTTTTACCGGGGTCCTAAGGTGATTAAGTAATGACACCCCACCCCCTTCTGTGTTTAATACGGCGTGTTCGCCCGGGATAAGCCGAGTCTGTATTTTATTTTGAATATACTGACGTCATCCCCCCGAATGTGATGTCACGGATGTTAACGAGACCCGCCCCTAAAACCAGATCAACTACCGGCACTGGTGGGTGCTGCTGGGGCAGTGGGCACGGGTTCTGGAGGTCGGACAAATGGGCGGGCCGGCCGAGCGAATGCGTGGGCCCACCTCCTTTTACTTTTGTATGAGATGCAAACGGAAATAGCAGAAAATCAGGAGTAGGTCAAATATTTTTCGCAGCTCTTTTATAAGTTGTTAAGTAAGTAATTGCTGTTTGTATTAAGCTATAAAATATGCCAAGTATTTCAACGTTACCAGTGGACGTTATAGAATTATGGGTAATCATGAAGGTATAAATACTGCGACAAAGTCAGCAAAGTTAAAAACAGCTGGATTTCCCCGCGCACCGATAAGAATCACCTCCTGAGCTTTTCCAAACCAGAGAAATTATTTTTTCTGCTTCTGAACCAAATGCCACATGTAAATGAGACATTCAGTTTCGGTAGTCGTTTCTCTGATCCGTCTTTGACCCGTACGTCTGCAGCTCGGATACAAAGGGAGCCTTTACACGCTTTTAATTAGGTAGGTTTCAGGGAAAAGAAAAGTCTGCGTCGGGCTCACGCCTTCAAAAAAAAGAAAAGAAAGAAAAGGCTGCACACTCTCCCTTCCCACTCCCCCTCTCAGTGGAGTCAAAAAAGAAGAAAAGAATGAAAAAGAAAGGGAGACGAGCGAAGATACCAGCTGAACAAGGGAAAATGAGTCGTGTGGTCTCAAATATCGACTCCAGCTGAAGCACTATTAGTCAAAAGGGTCGTGACCTTTGACCTGTTAATCATACAAGGAGTTGTTGCTGGTGCCTCGGGGACACTGAGGGCAATCCCCCGACACCTGTTGTTTAAGTGCCAACATAAAACCTGATGGCGTGAAGGAATTCTCTGCCATCTAGCTTGAAAACAGTTTCAGTTAAATATGAGCAGGTTCCCGTTTAGAAGTTTCCATTAATTATACAATACATTGCAATTTTTAGACCAGCAATAATCAGAATTCTCTTTGTTTGTGGAATGAATCACTCGTCCAGGGGATTCTCAAACTATCGATTCACTCTTAAATGATATCATATATTTCACCGGGCAGCTTGGAAGCGGGTAGCTCTGTTAGGTTTTCCCGCTCAAATCCACCTCTAGCCTTTGCGGCCCAAAAAATACGCCATATTAATGCATTGCTCACTTATTGTTCTTTTTTAAATTGCCTCGTTGCCAAAATGTGACATCACATTTTTTGTGAAATCATTTTTCTCCCATGGGTCGTCTCTCCTGAAGCCCCAGGACAAATTCCGGCCCACTTCTCCGGCTCAGTGTCGAATTTTCCCGATGTTAGCTCCGAAAGAAGCCGCGGGTCGCCGCCCCCCCTTCCTCGTGTCTAACCTTTACCGTCGCTCACGGCTACCGACACATAGATGAAAGGTCCCCACCTTCATATCACCCCTCGCTAAAGAGCGGCGTGCCTCGCGGCAGCGAGAGGAGGCGGCGCCGCTGTGAAAGGGAACGTGGCCCCTGGCTCTCCGGCGGAGGACCAGGTCAGAGCGGAGGGAGCTGGAGTAGTAATTACCGGGAGACTGATTGCTGACAGGAGCTTCCAGCAGCCTGTGGTTAACGGGAGGGAGCTGAGGGGGGAGGAAGCTCCACATGTGAAGGAGTGACAGATGCTCTCCTCATGACTTCGGGGGCAGGAGGACCACTTCAAAAATCACAGAAAAACCCACGTTTGTTCTCTAGATATATGTGTTTTTGATGTTTTTAGGGGGAGGGGCTAGGAGGGAGAACGTATCATCCTCACACGTCATAATAAATCTTAAACGTCTTGAAGCCGGACAACTTCAAGAGGTTTGATGGGTCTTCAGAAGCCCCCCTAGAAATGATCCTCCAGCATTTGTAAGAGAAGCCGGAGACGGGTTCTCCTGCACCAGAACTCAGCCTGCCTCTGTGACAGAGTGGGTGGAATGGGTGATTGTGGCGAGGCAGAGCTCGCCACAACTGGTCTAGTCCACCATTTTCCAACTGGTTTATGCCAGTTCTGTCCTCAGGGTGATCATTTGAGAGCCCTTGGGATTCTTCATCATGACCATATGGATGTTCCTACCTGCTATTTTGGCCAACCAATCTTTGCCATCTGTGAGCCCGGTTGATTTAGCGGTGGTGACGGAGATGGCTCTGTTTACGCAGAAGAGAAGAGCTGCAGCGGCTGGACCGACGTTCTCACCTTCTTAAATCTACGGTAGGTAGGACACTGGTCTAAGACAAACTACTGATTATACAAATTATTATTATTGAATCCATTTAATCCGCCTTTTGACTTCACTTCAAACTCAATTTAGTCTCTTTTGTAGTTTTGACCCACCAATCTTTCTGCGTTTGCATCTTCTCTTGTGCAGGATTTTTCTCGCATATCATCAATATAATCTTATTTATTCTTTATGATTACATTTATCATTCAGGACTACTTTGTGAAAAAAAATTAAAATAATTATTTAGCGAAGAGAAAAGAAAAACACAAAAATCAACAGATATTCCTGGTAGAGCTCCTTCAGTCGATTCGTTTGAACCAAATTCGGACAAAATCGGACCAACAGTTGATAAATTATGGCGGGAAAACTTTTGCCGTTAAAGCTGCCCCCTAGTGGCGGAAATTTGCAACTGACATTTCCCCAAATCAACCCAGTTTCTCCTCGCACTAAGATCTAATTCTATCCCTGACTTTTTTGGGGGGATAAAACTAATTAGATCCTGATGGCGCCGCCCTCCCTGTCTTCACAAACCCATTTTTAACCTCCCAGCATGCTTTGCTGGTAAAGAGCTACATGTCTGATTAATTTATTCAAATAGGAGACACATGATGTAAATTATGAAACTGCTTGAAAGCCGCTTTGACAAATTTGCAACGCCGCAGCGGCAGCTTCATCCAAGTCCATCGACATTCCTGCCGTTTCCCTCCAGCCTGGTTTAAATTAGCCACTGGATCATAAAAGCGGCAGATTATGTCAGAGTTTATCAAACCCAACCAGCGGACACGTTGTTGGAGTCCCACCATTTATGACAATTTAGCACCGCCACTACAAACAAGCCACGGTGGTGAAAAGGAGGAGACAACTGCGAGGCTGTAATGGAAAAACTAGAAACCGTCTTTCGTTAAACACATTCTTGCGTTTTGGTCCGCGACTCACCTCTGATGGCTTCCTGTGCTGCTGGCCGACCCACGCGCTGCTGGTGCCCATATTCTTGGATGACCTGGACCACGACGTCACCTGACCTGCAGGAACGCGAAAGGAAGTGAGTGAGATGGGTGGAAGCAAAAGTGCACTGTAAAACTTAAAAGAGTTGAGGATACTCAAAGTGTGTGTTTTGAGTGAGTTTTGGGGGTTTTTCACACGGGCTTGTTGGTCAGTCCGTCTGACTGTGAACACGATAACTCAAAAACGAATGTACAGACTAGCATGGAATTTTGCAGAGTGGTAGATTTTGCCGTTTCCTACAAAAGAACAGCAGCAGATTCTAGAGCGCAAAAAAGCTCAAATGAGAAGCTGAAGGGTCAAAAACCTTCGAGGTGACTTTTCTGAGGCCGAGCCGACGGTACGGCTCCGAGGCGGGTCTTCATCTGGACCGATGATGATCCATCCGTGGCGAGGTTTAATAAGTAACGACAGAATAAACAGCGTCCGCTGCCTTATTTATACACAACTTAATGGCAATTAACCAAATCTCCCCCCCCCGCCTCGATCTGAGTGGTTTCTCCCGTCCGACGGGTCCGTCACTCCATTTGTTCTGTCCCTCTAGTTTGTTTGTGTTCTTTAATCGCAAGACAGATGAAACGCGTTACGCGGCTGCGACCTGATTCTCACTGGGGCGGCGTGAAGGCCGTCATCAAATGTTGCATCACACTGACAATTTAATGACAACATACCGGCATAAAGTAACGCACAAATACACAAAAACACCGGCGCTGTGTGAGGTGGTCCATTCTGACCGAGACCGTGTGTGTGTGTGCTTGTGTGTGCGTGTGTGTAAACATGTGTATGTGTGCTAATGTTTGAGTGCGAGTGTGTTAGTGTGTGTGCGTATGCTAGTGTGTGTGTGTTTTCAGTGTGTGTGGGTGTGTGTGTAAGTGTGTGCATGTGTGTTGCCTCCTACTCAACATATTTCCCTCGTCACCCTCTGTGCTAATTTTACTTGTGACGTCTGAACAACGAACGGCGTTGAGGGAAGAACTGCTGTCAGGCTCCTCTTCCTAATTACTGACTCTCTCTCTCTCTCTCTCCCTTTTACTCTCTCTCTCTTTTACTATTTCCCTCTCTTTTACCCTCTCTCTCTCTTTTACTCTCTCTCTCCCTTTTACTGTCTCTCTCTCTCTCTCTCTTTTACTCTCTCTCGCCCTCTTTTGCTCTCTCTCTTTTTACTGTCTCTCTCTCTCTTTAATTCTCTCTCTCTCCCTCTTTTACTCTCTCTCCTTCTTTTACTCTCTCTCTTTTACTCTCTCTCTCTTTTACTCTCTCTCGCCCTCTTTTACTCTCTCTCTCTCTTTTACTCTCTCTCGCCCTCTTTTACTCTCTCTTTTTACTGTCGCTCTCTTTAATTCTCTCTCTCTCCCTCTTTTACTCTCCTTCTTTTACTCTCTCTTTTACTCTCTCTCTTTCTTTTACTCTTTCTCTCTCTCTTTTACTCTCTCTCTCTCTCTCTCTCTCTCTCTCTCTCCTTTGAGGAGGTGTGGCGTTACAATAACATCCATTGTTCCATAGAATATGGACAACTAATGTTTGGGAGAAAACTTTCATGAGGAGAGAATTTGTTGAGTCATTGTTTCTGTTTAACATAGCTCACAGTCACCCCCCCCCCACGCTTTTGCCCACCATCACACTCGCACTGCTAACGATGTCCCATTCTGTCAAAGTCGTACATACTTCGTACACTCCTAATTACACACATAAACACCAAAAACACTCGTACGACAGGAAACGTGGCCCGACGGCCATTCCACTTAACCCTCTTCTGAGTGAGGGTGTCTGAACCAGTGGCAGCTGGTTTAAAGGGGACGGTGGAGGTAGTTACAGAGCCGAATGGACCTTGAACTCAACCTTGAGGGCGTAATGTGGCTTGTTCATAATCACCTGCCCCCCCACAGCGACAACTTAGCTTAGCAGTCCACTCTCTATTAAACTGCTTTGAAAAGGATAAATCCTGTCACATCATCCCCATCATCATCATCATCATCATCATCATCAGCTGCAACTTGAAAGTTCTTTTCCTCCTCTTTTCAGAAATCTCTGTATAACCTCGACACGATCCCTCCGTTCTACCCACTCATACCGCCTCCTGCTTCCCCGGACTAAGCTCAGCACCATGGTTGATCGGGCTTTCTGTTCTGCTGCCCCTCGTCTGTGGAATGCCCTCCCTGACCATCTGAGGGCTCCACAGACGACTGACACATTTAAAGAAGGACTTAAAACTTTCCTTTTTAGCAGAACCTATAACTTTAATTAACATTGCTGCTTTTTGGTCATGTTTTTATATAGTTATTATTAAATTTTTTTATTGATGCTTTTATCTACTTTTACTTTGTAGCAATTTGAGATTTGATCCAAATGTAAAGTGTGTTATAAATTAAATGTATTATTATTATGAGAACCTCTGCAGGTGTTTCTTTTAGGTGCCACTGCGTGTTTATCTGCTGGACATGTTTGAGAGTACTGATGCGTCAGCGGTCCAGTAGCGTGCCGGTTCCATCCACACGGCCCACACGGGGCGCCTGCGTCGCTGCGGCCGGAGGACCAAACGGGCTGCAGCGCAGTTGGAGGTTTCCATACCCGCCGTGTGTAAATGAAAAGCCTTGCTCGGAGAACGGCAGCCAAAATTACCGTGTGCATCCTTCAATTTGAAACCTGATAACCTCACGTCAACAGATGCAGCTGGAGCGAACGCCGGCCCGGCCTCGGGAAGCTAACGGCTAACAGTTAATTATACGGCGGGCAGCGCGGCCCTTCAGCAGGAGGTTCGCTCGGGTCTGAGGAACAGCCCGTTAAACCAGCTGTAAAACATTTCATGGATGTGAAACCTGTGGCTTCTCCCGTCACAGGTCACCACCACCTCCTGACCCGATGCAGAAGGACGGGCTGGAAGAGCTACATCAGCTAAAATGAGACATTTGAAAAACATGTTAGGAGAGTTGGGAAAGTCTCCCCATGTATCTGATTACTTTTAATGAACTTACAAGGAAGAGGCGACTTCTAATACAAGCATCCGTCTTTTACACGGACTCTTCTGTGACGGCCTGGTTTGTCATGTCACATGACAAAGGATATAGACACGTGTGTGTGTGTGTGTGTGTGTGTGTGTGTGTGTGTGTTTGTGTGTGTGTGTACTTTGAGTTCGGTGTGTGAGTCATGGATAAAGCCCGTTTACCTGAGAACCACCTGGTCCGCTTGTCGACCAGACATGGAGTTAGCAACATCCTGTTCTACGGGTTTGTACCGTTAGTAAAATATAAACTATTAAGAAAAAACAACCATTCACATAATCAATCCAGTTCTTCCTCACACTGAGGTCTTAAAATTTGAAGAAGAAAAATATATATATATATATATATATATATATATATAGATTTTTATTTTTATTTTTTTTTATTTATCTTTTTTATCTTTTTGCAGAGATGTCCATGATCAGAAATAAAGACAAAAAAGCTGAATTATAATAAACCAGCCTGATTCAGATTTCTGTTTTTAAATGTATTTTTCTTTTCCCATCAGAGTCTTTGAGCAGGAGGTTTTTTAGAAACCGTTTCTAAACCTGCTGGATGAGTTTAATGAAGTTCTGCCGACTCATCACTCCTGCTGGAAGTCTGGACCACCGATTCATATTCCTGAGACCAGCAGAAAGTCGATATGGAGAATCTCAGAGAACGAGAATTACCCCTGCAGGAGTTTCAGGCATCAGATCTCACTCTCAGAAACTCACTATTCTGACACTTTTAAGTGTCTTATGCACACACACACACACACACACACACACACACACACACTCCACTAACTTACTATCAGTGGTGTCGGAGTCGTTGCTGCTAGTGGAATATTTCCTCCTCTTCTTTTCGCTCTCCATCTGTCGGGGGGGTTGGAAGAGAGAAACAGAGAGAAAGGACGAGTGAGAAGATGTTCTCCATGAAAACGCGAGTGTTTATGACATGACGCTCTGATGGCACCGATCCGTCAGAGGCTCAGACGGGCGGCCCGCCAGAACAAACTGACTCCATCACCGTCACACATTAGCGCCTCGGACTCGCTGGGAGCTTCACAATGATCCCGTTGTTCCGAGTCTTGGCGAACAATGGGGGTCGTTGTACACGGCGACTGTGGATCCGTCCGGCGCCGGCGATTGTTCCCGTCACCTCTCACGCATCTGCTTTAATAATCCGGTTATTAACCAACGCAGGAATGGAGAAAAAAAACGCAACAAGTGCTTCCAGCAAAACGTCACGACTGAGACGTTTTTATGAAGCTTTCTACCTCCAGGCAGAAAACTGAGGTGGTTCCATCAAGTCTGACTTTCTTAACTCCGAGTTAAACTCGTGCGGGAGGACGAACCGAAGCCATCATGGCTAGCTGGATGAGCTAATAGCTTAAAATATGGTTAAAATATCATATAAAGAAGATAGATGGCCAAAAACATTTGGAGATGAAGCTCCCCCTAGTGTTGAAGATATGCGACCAACCCTTCCCAAAATCACTCCAGTTCTTCCTCTCACTGAGGTCTATAAAGGTATTTCCACGTTACAGTTTTGTTGAGTTATGGCGTTAGCTTAACTCGCACAGACTTTGCTGGGATGTGATGGAGTGAGACGTTTGAGACGTACAGCTGGAGAACGTCGTTCAGATCAATCGTATCCATAATCCGTAATCCCACAGATGATTGACGGACACGTCACGTCTGACAGCTGCTTCCGACTCAGAAGGAGGCGGAGTCAGAAACCAACTCAAGCTTTTGTTCACGAAAACCTGCCAGCAAGCCGTTTAGGTTCACAGAGTGAGTTACCATGGCAACCATCTGTAATAGAAAACCCAGAGATTCCTTCAACTTAGGTTATCAAAACTCTGAGTTTCCACAAATCCCACTTTCTGGAATGCCGTCCTCTTTGTGCAAAGCAGGAATTTCAAACATTTCACTTTCACTTTATAAGAAGGAGGTTAAAGTAGAAACAACAACCAGATGATAAACAAAACCATCAATAAGACCTTCTTGTCCTTAAAACAGATGCCCCTCCTGACAGAACCTGACCCATTTGTTCTGGATTGGCAGGAGGAGAATGAAAAGGAGAAGAAGAGGAAGAGGAAGAGAGCAGCGACAGGCTGCTTATTCCACATTTAATGTATTAAGCAGATAAAACCCTGGAAGTTTAACTCAATTTGTCGAGAGAGAGAGAGAGAGAGAGAGAGAGAGAGAGAGAGAGAGAGAGAGAGAGAGAGAGAGAGAGAGAGGAAGAGAGCAGAGAGAGAGAGAGAGAGAGAGAGAATCACAGAGGAGGATCTTGAAAAGAGACCAGAGTCCATCAGAAATGGTGAAACCAGTTTTAATGCCTCACATTTAAATGTTGGGAGACGTTTCACCCGTAACAACTTTCTTAAGTGATTCCAACGACCTGCTGTTTGAAAGTCAGACCTGCTGAGAGCAATTTTGGACGATTCCTTTTTTTTCTTCTTCATGAAAGTTCAAAAACTATTGGTGAGACAGAATTCCAGTTTAAAGGAACGTAAAACAGATAAAATACTAAGTACTGAGGATAAAAAGCACTCAGAACTTTTTACCCTCAAACGGAACCAGAGAGGCGGGACTTTGTTTCACTCGCAGAAATGAGATCTATCGAAAGTTCAGTCAGGAAGACTATCCTCTTGCACACTCGGGCCACAGTTACGGCTCATACCTCTCTATCATCCTCACCTGTCACACCTGCTCAGTCTAAGTCACCTGCTGCATCGGCCACCACCACCACCAGTATCATTCATCAACCCCGTTACAGTCATCAGCCACCACCACCACCAGTATCATTCATCAACCCCGTTACAGTCATCAGCCACCACCACAGTATCCTTCATCAACCCCATTACAGTCATCGGCCACCACCACCAGCAGTATCATTCATCAACCCAATTAGAAAAAAAATTTCAACTATTAGAGTAAAACACAATCTATTCACGATAAATCTCCTCGAGTCGATTTATATGCACCTAATTTGGACTGAATCGGACAAACCGTTGAGGCATTATGGCCGAAAACTTTTTGCAATAAAGATCTCCATAGTGTCAGAAATAAACAGCCGACCATTCCCAAAATCAATCCAGTTCTTCCTCCCTTTAAGGTCTATGTAACTATAAAATTTGAAAATGATCCATGAAACAGTTTTTGCGTGACAGCGTTAACATGGAAGATCAGGGTCAGCTACTGGAAGAAATACCTGATGGTCAACAGATCATATGATGTCGTATTTGAGATTCAATCTGAGATAAATCTCTTATTCTGCTTCTATGTAGGTTCAGAGATGTTTTTAGAGAAGAGTCCCTGCCGAGGAACGAGGTGAGAAGAAACGCTGAAGACTCAGATGCGGGAAACTAAAAAAGAAACCGCCTGAAGAAACGTTTAATCTCTGGCCTTCTTAGTTGAGGGACGGAGGAATAAAAGCATAAGAAGTGGCGATGAGGAGAAAGAAGGAGGGCAGGAGGTCAAGAGAACCTGAACCAGAGAGAAACGGAGCAAAAGAAAAGAAAATGGGCAGCAGTCTAAGCGAGCTTCTGGACGAGGAGGAGGAGAAGGAGGAGGAGGGTTACAATCTTCAGCGTGGGGACCAGAGATTTATGGGGCCATAAAATTGGGGGCTATTCCCTCGTATAAGGGGGTTCTTCCTCTACCCCGTCTGCATCGCACACACTTAACCACTCTGACATTTATGCTGACACGAAAACAAGATCCTTTCCACTGCCTCCGATTCCATTCCAAGTCCCGCCGTCTTACAGTATCCCTCTTCTTCCTCCTCCTCCTCCCTCAGCCTCCCCATCTGTCGTACAATAGCAGCGGCTCAGAGAGTCGGCGAAGTGGGGTTAAGTACATTATTGACTTCCACCAGCCTCTCTCCTCTCTCCACCTCCTCCCATCTGTCTGGCTCTGCCTCGTCTTCCTCCCTTTGAGCGCAGTAGTTAAGTACATCATCCACTTCCTCCTGGCTATGTTTGTCTGACTTCAAGTCACGCTTGGATCCATCTCGGGGTTTCGCTTTGCCTATTAAACTCTCAGGCGACCCACTTAAACCACACTCAGGCGGCTAGCTTTTTTTTTTTTTCTTGCAGGAAGCCAAGTGGATTCTTTAAGTCGCAGCCAAAAGGGAAGCATGAAAACTTTGAGGTGAAGTCGTTTTGAGGATGTATGCGTGAAACGAGGTTTTTAAATGATTTACAGCAAATACAGAAAAAAGGTTCATGTTAGTCTTTTTGTAATGAAGATAACTTACAAACTAATGGACGGATTTGCATGGAATGTTCCTCAGAGGTGGGTTTCTGCATATCCTGGATATGACTAAGTTTTGGTGATGTTACGTGTTTCACAATATTTATAACACAATAAAATAAAAAATAAAGCCCCTTGGGGCAGTTAGACGAATTTAAACCATCATCGCGTTAACACGAGGGATCTGTAGCAGCCGACAGCGATGATGATTCTATAATATCCCCGACTTTTCTGAGATATAATTAATGGACAACTTTGCATGCAATTGTTCCTAAAGAAGCAATTTTACATCAAAATAACATTTTGCTCTGCCTTGCCAATGGAACCGCCATTGGGAGCAACTTGGAGTTCGGTATCTTGGACCGCTGGAGCCGGGGATCAATGCTGTAGCTCCCAGAGAGTTTCCCCCTCTTCCTCTACCTCTTCCTCGTCAACATCAAAGATTCTCACATCCAGCTAGGCTGAGAAACTCCAAACTCCATCAAAATGGATTCGGCATCGCCGCCGCTGATCCTTTATCTCCAAAACTTTTCGGCCCATAATTCCTCAACTGTTGGTCCGATTCAGTCCAAATGTTGGCGCCTGTGAACCAACTGGAGGAGTTCTCTCTTGTACCTGTCGGGTTTTATTCTGATAAATCATATTTCACTCCATAGGAGGAGCTTCAAAACGTTTAACCCGCTGAGGGAATTCTCTCTCGCCTTTTAAACAAGGAAGCCGGGCCTCCACTTCCTTCGGTGTACTGACCCGAGTGTGAAACCACCTGCTGGCGTCTTTGACGGCGGATCAGGGGTCGAGTGTCTGGGCCACATGTGGCCCGATCCGTGATTGTAAGCTGACGGGACAAACTCCTTAACCTCGTGTTCTGGTGGCATTCCAGCACGGATGTGGACGGGAACCAGTGACCCGTTAAAAGTGAAAGACGCGACAGTAATTGGAAATGTCACCTTAAAATCCTCCTCCCTTCGTTTCTGTGGCAGAACTCACCTGCGGCCCGACGCAGGTGAGTTTTGCACCTGCCAAAAGTCTCCGGGTCACTTCTTCCCCCTCCCATCACAGATATCTGCCGTCTACGCCTCCTTTTCCCTTCCACTCAGACTCTCCTCCTCGGTTGCCATGTCGACCGTGTCTCTCTCTCGCTCATGCGGTGAAACACAAACCGGGCTTCAATCAGTCCGGCGGAACCGCAGCTCCGACTTCAGATTGAGACATTTTCTCCTTCTCAACAGGGATGGATCGGTGAAAGGAGGGAAAAAAGAAGGAAAGTACAACTTCATCTCAAATCATTCCAGGGAATCAGACGCCGGTTTAGAACCTAAACACCGAGAGCAGAAGACGAGACGAGACCCAGGGAGAGAAGACGGATGAAGAGTCTGCTGAGGATGAAGCTGAGCTCTTCGTCCCATTAGGAATAAGCCGCAATCTGTGATTACTGAAATACTGAGTTGCATAAAATGCGTTTTGTCTTGAAACGTTTTTCCCATACCGGCGCCTGGAGGTCATTCCCTATAACCACCACTAGGAGTCAGTAAAGAGGGCGGGCCTCCGTACCGACAGCAGACACACGTTATAAAAGAAGTTTGTTGTGGAAGTCATTTAAGAAAGGTTCTTTTCCCATTTCTATTTCTATATTTGACCTCCAACTGTAAAGGTGAGTATTTATATATAAATATGACACAAACAAACATTAAAACGTTTAACCGGAGTCGTTATGCTAATGAGCTTGTCAATTTAAATCATATGTCAGCGCCGTGTGCACAGGAATTCAGAAAGAGACGCCGTTTCTACAACGATCTATTTCTACGCCCTGATAGCGCCGCAGAAACACGCCTGCCGCTGCCGAGCTCCATTACATTTAAGAAGTATGTGAGAGATCTGTGGCTTCTTTTTTATCCAAAGCTCACGAGAGCCAAGGGGAATGACTGGCATTCAGACAATGCAGACACACACACACACACACACACACACACACACACACACAGAGGAAATGGCCAACAGCATGGTTTCAAACTGAATTTGGTGCGATTGATCCAAAGGTGACTAGAAGGGCAGTCTGACCAGAACGAACCTCCGCCGAGACTCGACCGCCCCTTTAATTCAATTAAACCCCCATCTAGAATCCGACAGAACATCAAACCGACACTCTTCAAGGGTCACGCATACGTGACAAAAACAAAAGTCTTGGACCTACTCCTCTGACTCCTTTGGTTTATTCACCTCCATATTTCATGAAAATCTGTCAGGTGGTTTGTGCAGAATTGATAATGTGGGAAAAACTAAGAATCTGCCCCTTCCTCCAGGTCACATGACATCCCCCACACCCCAAAGTTTCATATCAATACATCAGGTCGATTACGTGTAATTGATTAAAAAAAATTAAAAAAAAACATTCTGTACGGAAGCTCTTTGCTGCCATACCAGAAAATGAAAACGTTATAACGTGAAAATGATCATGTAGAAACGTGAAACTTCGTCATGGGATGTTGCGTGATAAATTTCACGGTAAATGAATCTATCACAGTATTAAAAAAAAAAATTCTAACCCATTTTCATTTATGATACAAAACTCTTGCCTTTTTTTTTCCTTCTTTTTTTTTTTTTTTTGGGCATGACAGCAAATCGCTTCCGTAATTCTAGAACTTCAAAACCCCAAAAAAGCGTCAATATTTCCTGAAACCCAACCCATCCAAGCGTTGACGGACCGGTCTGGTCTAAATCAGCCCGGATTGATCTGGATTATTAGTTGGATTAGATGTAGTTAAGTCTGGAGTTATTTAATATTTACCTCCAGTATAAAAAAAAACACTCCCACAAACTGATTTCTATTATTCCGTTTTATCTTTTGGGTGGAGCGATCCCGAGAAAAACAAGTCACAGAACTCTGTGCGCCAATAAAACAATGACAGGAAAATGACCCGGCCCAAACAACTGCAACAGAGTTGATATGAGGTGTCAATCAAACCCAGTCTGTACAAACTGTGTCCAGAGGAAGGGAAGTGGGCGGGGTTTCAATTATTTGGATCATTTCTGGTTAGGGTTGCAACAATGTGATAAATCGATGTTCTGTTAGCTGTCCATCATCATCACCTTCATCAAGGTTATTATTGATATCAACGTCATGTAAACGAAATAAAGAAGAATTCAAAATATTCAGACTCTCTTTGGAAATAATTGAATCAAACTTTAGACTCTAAAAAGAGAATTTTTAATGAACTGAAAAAAATGATGTTCATAATTTACACACTAGGGGGAGCTTCTATTTTATTTTTATTTTTTTATTTTTTAATAAAAAATGAAAACATTGACCTCACATTTAAGTTGAGGAGTTCAATCAGGGGTATAACTTGTACAACGCAGGGGATTGGGAACCTTTCGGGGAAAATACCCTTGAATAGGTCCAGTAACTGTCATTGGCCCGTTCAGAAGAACCGTGAGTGACAGAACCTGCAGCCTATGAATTCTCTCTGAGCGGTTCTCTCTACATCTATAATTCTGTTTCACAAAACTTTGAGATGATCTTCTGTTTGTCCCCAAAAACAACAAACAACACGTCTGCGCGAGAAAGAAGAAAAGCAAAAGCTAAGAAGTTGAACCGAGCCCAGGTGACACCGGTTCTGTTCGGCTGCCAGCAGCTCTTTCATCGCTACCCGCTGCTGTAAGCCTCGTTTTCTCTGCAGAGTTTAGATCCAGCCCCAAACATTTACAATAAGACAAACAGTGACAAAATTGACTAATGCATGCTGGGAAAGCCCAGTCGCATGGGGAGCGAATTAATTGGCTGCGGAAAGATTTACGAGCGTCTAATGGGGGGGGGGGGATTCTGAAACCAGCAACAGATAAGGCCTGAGAAAACAGTCGGGTCCGGTGGTCTGCAGGTAAGGAAAGAAGGTGGTGTCAGCTTTTTTTCAACGGATCACTGGATCTCTCACGACGCCGGGCTTTTAACGTGGGGATAGCTCCAGCACCGAAGCAGAACCTGGGTTCGGATGTAGGCGGGTGAAGAGAACCGACTGTTACCGCGCCAAGATTAATGGTGTTCATTTGATCCGTGGCTGTTTTGAGGATCTCTCAGTCTCCCTGCACCAGACCGCGGCCCACTTACACTCTGGTTCATTTATTCATTCCGGGTTTAGTTAATCCAGGCAGGTGGGTTAACTGTCATGTGATTAAATGGTAAATGAACACAATCCTGACATCTGAACCAGCATGAACGTTTGCAGGGATTGTGTACGTGTTCTGCCCTGTTGAAATGAATCTACCCTCCGTCCCCCCAGCCGTACATTCCTCTGACCAACTGCATGACATTTCCCAAGTTAAAAATAAGACTTTGTTCAGGGTCTGAAGGTTCTGAAGGTTCTGAAGGGTCTGAAGGGCAAAACTTAACCACCATAATGGAGGATTGATGAAACCCAGATAGTGGATTCATACAGAGATAACGGTCAGGTTGTTTCAGCCGGTGAAACCTCTCCACCTGAGCAGATGCTGCTGAAAAATGAAGACAGGAAATAGGGCGTCATTAAAAGTTGGGCTTGTTCATTGGACGTCCTAAAAGCGCCATATGGCGTAACTAACGGGAGAATAAATAATTCTATGTCTATCAAACTTCCGTAGCGTCTTGTTCCGTCTCTAGATCGCGTCACTTCTTCGGTACATCGCGATTAGTTACATTATCTTCTCATCCTGTCACTGTTTGATGATGAGGTCCAAAAAATCTTAAACCCAAAAGACTTCAAATCTGTCTGGGGCGGCGTCCCATTCGTCTATCCGTCCGTCCATCTGGGCGCCTCTAAGCTCGCCATCTGTCTTCCTGTCTCTCGGACCGCTTGACTCATTGCCTTTCAGCCCGTCTACCCGTTGGCGCGCCATCTGTTTGTCTGTCTGCAAATGCGTCTCGCCTCCGATTGGCCGACAGCTCTGTCCGTCATCTCCCTGGGTCAACCCCCGACATGACGGTGCATTTACTCCGGCAGGAACAGTGTTTTTCTTCGGTTGGCTGCCTGTTTGACACTTTGCAGCATTTCAGATCAGCCAGGCATATATAAACACAGTATGTATATATATATATATATATATACTGTGTTTATACACACAGTACTCGTGAGATGAGTAGGCGGTCACACGCAGAGACACAGATGGAGAAAATATCTATTCATTTTTTATTTATAAAGCAGAGCGAGCGTTTTAAAAGGTTATTATTAGAGCAAATGATAAAAGGTATTCGGTGGCGTGCAAACATACACACACACCAGCGACTATCACAACACACACACACACACACACACACACAAACATAAAAGTGGTCGGCGCTCAGATCTCCTTGAGGAGCGAGAGGTCAGTGAGTTTGATAAAGAATCCTTGCATATAAATTGCTTCATAACAAGGAATCTCTCTGAGGTAGGGCTACATCAGTGTGTGTGTGTGTGTGTGTGTGTGTGTGTGTGAGTGTGTCTGAGACCTGTTTATTTGTGGAGTTTCTTTTGATGCGGGTGCACAAAGACATTAATGTCTCAAAGCTAACTCGGGGAATCCGGGTCAAATAATATCTGTGTTGAATGAAATCCATTTGTATTAAAGGACCTCAGAGCGAGATTCAACGCGAGGAGCGGCCGATCGTCGTTTTAACCATCGTTCTCCGTACACGGTTCGTTCTGTGCTGCGCGACAAAACGAGACGAGTATGAGCTAAAATCAGTACAAACAATCACGTTGGTTGTTTTTTTTACTGTGAATGAGGAAAAACAAAGTAAAAACAAATATGTAGAACCAAAATAAGGCGCGGAGGAAAAACCTGAAACACTTTCAGAAGAACAAACTTAAACAGAAGCTTGAAAATACATCAAGACGACCATACCATTCAGGAAGATGGCCCAGCTAGCCCAGCAGCTAACGTTAACACAGCAGCAAAAGCTAGCACAGCAGCTAACGTCAACAAAGCAGCAAAGGCTAGCACAGTAACTTACTATACCACAGCAGGAAAAGCAAACAGAGCAACTAACCTTAACTCAGCAGCAAAAGCTAGCACAGCAGCTAACATTTACACAACAGGTAAAGCTAGCAAGAGCTCAGGTATTACTTCAGTTCTCAGTAGATAATATCCTCAACTGATACGGCGAACTAACGGCGTGATGTCATCATAACTTCTTCTTAAACTTTACAAGATAGAGCGCTCGAGGTTTTCAGCAATAACTCATAATAATTAATCGTCAGAATTGCATGAAATCTCCCCGATGCCTTAAATGTTTACCTGGGTTCAGGTGTGTCTGGGCGGAGGTTTACACCTTGTGAGTTCCGGGAGTGATTCATGAAAAGGGTGGCGTTACTTTACGCCCTTTTGGGATCGTTTTCCTTAAATATTAACATTTAGTTTCTTTACTTTCATGTTACGTCGGCGGAAGTTTGGATTTTGGATTATTTTACTATTTTCTCCACGTTATAAGCTGGTAACCCTAAAAGACCCCCAGGCAGGGACATAAAAGCCCTGAAGGACTCTGGCAGGATCCAAAGAAGACAAACGCTGCTGCTCTCGTCTTCCTCCAGTCATCTGCCCATCAGCTTTCATTCCCCCCCCCTCCATCTCACATCCACTTGTCACCCACTTCCTTCCAGTTTGTTCTCATGTCACTGACACTCAATATATCTTCAGGGGGACACACTGCTGTGTGTGTGTGTGTGTGTGTGTGTGTGTGTGTGTGTGTGTGTGTGTGTAGGACAGACAGCAACAACTAGGAGGCAGAAACAAACAAACACATACATCCAGTTCTATTTTCATTCTCTTACCTTCAGTCTCCCCCCCACACACACACACACACTCACTCGCACGCACACACACACACACACACTCGCACAAGCACACACACACACACAACAGAGCTATTTTTGACAGAGCCCCCAGAGAGAAGGTAAGCAGAAAGGAGAGGTTCGGTTTGACGGGTACGGGGGGAAAGAGCATCAGAGAAAAGAAACGCAAAGATTTCCAAAGTCAGGTGGAGATAACCAGAGAAGAAGAACGAGAGGAGAGAGAGAGAAGGGTGGAGAGAGAGGAGGGTGGAGAGAGAGAAGGGTGGAGAGAGGAACAGAGATGGAGAAGTAGGGCAACTGTTATGAATGAGATGAAAGAACGAAAATGTCAGTGTGTGTGTGTGTGTGTGTGTTTCTTATGAGTATGAAGCTGGGTATCCAGAATTGACCTCGGCATCAAACAGACACACACTCTGACACACACACACACACACACTCACAAAATACATGCACACACACACACACACTCACTGACACACACAAGCACAAGCACACCAACCCACACACAAGCACACACACACACACTGATACAAGCGCACATACAAACACGCACACATGTAGTGACACACACACACACATTCAGTGACACACACACCACACACACATTCAGTGACACACACACATTCAGTGACACACACACACACACACGCATTCAGTGACACACACATTCAGTGACACACACATTCAGTGACACACACACACATATACACATTCAGTGACACACACACACACTCACACACACACACGCTCAGTGACACACACACACAGTTTATCTTCACCACTTAAATACATCTGGGTTTAAAAAGAGGGTCTTTTCTCTGAAACATGTTTTCTCTGAAACATCTTTTCTCTGAAACATCTTTTCTCTGAAACATCTTTTCTCTGAAACATCTTTTCTCTGAAACATCTTTTCTCTGAAACATGTTTTCTCTGAAACATGTTTTCTCTGAAACATCTTTTCTCTGAAACATCTCTCACATTTAATCGAGTCTCAACATTCTGCATCTTTATAAAAGCGGTGAAAACATTGTTTGGGTCTAAAGCCGAGTTCAGCCTCTCAGACGCCAACTTCAATTATTCTGCTCACGACCTTCAGAGCCACTTAAGCGCCGCGGTGAGTCAGATGGTGATGATGATGTCACCGCCATCGTTCCCGTCGCCCCCCCCCCGCTGAAAACACTCCACGGGGATTCCAGCGATGGAGCGAAACCCGCGCCTTCTGTCAAACACCGACGAAGACTGTCGTCTTACAAAGTGTTTGAGTTTGACGGTTGAAGGAGCGCCGCCGCGAGTGAAGTATAAAATATTAACTCACACGCCAACAAAGAATCTTTTCCCCGTAAACCAGGTAAAACCGACGCCACGTCTGCGTTTGTGTGGTTTCCCTCAGGTCCGTTTAGACGGTAACTATTTCTTTAATACGTGAAACTAGAGTGATTTACGGAGAAAACGAACAACAGGGGCAGAAAAGTTCTATCGACACCATAATGGGTCGATAAGAATATTACAGATGTGTATAAGTACAAGAAAATGGATGAAAGTATAATACAGAAACATTTTAAATTGAGTTCTGAATGGCGTTCAATACGATTGGATGGTAAATCATCCTCAGGAAGTGGGATGATAGATGACCCCGCCCCTTGCCCCACTGTCAGCTGGGATAGGCTCCATCTCCCATGATGCTACATATTCAACATTCAGGATAAGGATGACGTTGGTTTAATCCACACCTGGACGGAATCAAGAATTAAAGAAGAAAGAAAAAGTTATCATGTTGGTGGTCCCACAGAGACCCGGGTCCTTGAGGCCTCTTTGGGCCCCGTAGACCACCAGATCACCAGTGAGACCCCTCACAGGTCCCAAGAAGGTTTGACTCGATCCTCGTACTCAAACACAAAATCCATGCCTGTTCTTTGGGGTCTTAACCGGAGGGGGTGTGTATGTCATCTAGCCTGGGGACAGATGGGGATCCCCAGGATGAGCTGCAGGGTGTTGCTGTGGAGAGGGACATCTGTAATACCCTTCTTCACCTGCTGCCACCAGAACCCAGAGAATGTGTTCCAGTGGGGCCGCGTGTTTAAGGGGGCGGAGCCTTCACGCGTGGCGGATCTCTGACTTCGGACCTTGGATGTAAAGGTTCCAGCTTTGGTTCTGCATTCAGAACCATTGCAACGTAAGAGGAAGAAGACATGTAATGAATTAAGGAAGAAACTGTGTGTCCTTAGTCATGAACACACACACACACACACACACACACACATACACTGGTACACAAACACACAAACACACACTGTATACTGAACACAAACACACACACACATACACTGGTACACAAACACACACACACACACACAAACACACACTGTATCCTAGAATACAATGCAAACAGTTTATACTGGCACACACACACATATACATATACACACACACACATTCACAAACATATACACGCACAACCCCACACACACACACACACACACACACACACACACACACACACACACACACACACACACACACACACACACACACACACACACACACACACACACACACACACACTCACACACACACACACACACACACACACGTGGAACCAAACAAACGAGCCACAGAAACCAAATAGATTTCCTTTATCACTTTTCCGGCTCCAGCCTCCAGAACATTAACACAATATTTATTGATGCTGCCACCGCTCCTGCTGCCGCACTGCATCGTGGGAGCAGAGAGAGAGAGAGAGAGAGAGAGAGTGAGGGGGAGAGCCGAAATTAATAGAAAGAGAAAAAAAAAGGGAACGAAGGAGGCTGAAGTCCAAATAAGTTTCAAACCGAGCCTCCCGCTCCGTCTGCTGACAAACAATGACGAAGGTGAGTCGGAGCCGGCGAGGCAGAGGTCCCGCCTGACAAAACGCCAGGATGAGAGAGAGAGGGAGCGAAAGGGGAGGACAGGCGGGAGGAGGGGAGGGAGGTGGAGGACTGATCCATTGCTCCTCTGCCATCAGGAGTTCATTAGCTCCTGGAAGGGAGTGAAGAAGCGATGAAGAGGAGATGGAGGGTGAACATTCTGTCCTTCCCTCCCTGTGACCCAGACAACTCCTCCACCTCCACCCCTCTGTCATCTCTCCACCTCCTCACCTTTACTCTCTAGCATATACCTGCAGCCACAGGGTAACAGGTTCAGCCACATTAACATCAAAGGGTTAATTAAGTAACATTCAGTCCAGGTTTACAGGTGGAAAGCGGCCGCGTACCAATCCAAATAACATAAATGATTTGGTATTTGGTCTCCAGAGCTGAGCCAGCATTTATCTTCAGAGGGAACATGCTTCACCAGAGACTCTGGTGTCTTCATGATATCACCATCAACGTTACGACAAAGTTCAACACTGAACTCCTGCTTCCTTAATATTTGAAGAACATCTGGGAGCATCTGACGCTTCCAGGCTTTTATTAATTCAGACAGCGATGCCGAGGCTTATTCCAATTACTCCAGTAAGAAAGCTCTCGCTGGAAGTGTGCAGAAGCGTTTCCCTCCTCGGCGGTGATGCATGCAGGTGTTTGGAGGTTGTAATTATCTCTAGCGACGAGGCTGAGTCACAGCGGTATCAGAAGAAAAACATAACAGAGAGAAGAGTGACGTAAAGTGCTGCCCACTGAACAGCAGGTTAGCACACACACACACACACACACACACACACACACACACACACGCTCACACACCTTAAGAAGCCATTAATGAGGCCACAGCAGGTCATCCTCTGAAAGCAAGCGCATGCCGGCTGATGCACGCTAGCATGCCGACAGCCTTAAAACCATCACATGGTTGCTTTCATGTAGCAAATCGAACCTTCGCAAAACCAGTTATCGAACAAAGTCAGACCAAAACAAAAAACACAACAGAAGCCGGGCGGGCGTCCCCGTAAAAGCCCCCAGTCCCCTGCACTGTACAAGCAATCCCCCTGATTAAACGCCTCAGATCAAATGTCAAATGTCCAAATATTTGTATTTTTCATTGAAAAAAAGCTCGTAGTGAGTAAAATATGATATATATATATATATATATATACACACACACATATACACACACACACACACATATATACGAAATCGGACAAAAAGGTGCGATATTATGGCCCAAAAACATTTGGAGCTAAAGATCCCCCTAGTGTTGGAAATTTAAAACCGACCTCCCTCAAAATCAATCCTGTTCTTCCTCACACTAAGGTCTATGATGTATAAAATGATTATATTATGGGATGTAACTGGAACGGCACATCATCTTGACAGCAAACATTGTTTGTGTCTACATTCTGTAGAGTTTACTACACTGTAAATACTTTTACGGTAACCGATGCAAAACAATAAATAAATAAATATGACATAAGATCTTTCACAGAAACCTATTGTAAAATAAATATAACGATAATGATTGTAATTCTTTTACAGTAACTTACAGCAAAAATGACAAAATATTATATAAATTATTCTCATTTAACCTAAAATAAAAATAACTATATTTGAATCATTTATACTAACCTATTATAAAAACAACAGATACACTACAAACATTATTAAACTTTATTTCACTCATGAACATGTTTTTATGACATTGTGGTATTTTTCTGTTAACTTTAGCAAACCTTTGTATTTCTTACTGTTTGTAAATATAAGTTTATTTACAGTATCGACTAAACTGATGTATCGTTTTGAATTTTACCGCCAACATTTGACAGTTGTTGGTTTTTTTTTACATTTCTACAAACAATTTTTAACAGTGTAGTGAGCAGAGCTGGTGACATAACAGCGAGTCGAGCCGCCTGCAGGCAGCTACACACAAAACACACACTTCAACACTTCCCATCCTTCCTATCGGACACATTTGTCTGAATCACACACACACACACACATGCACACACACACACACACACACACACACACACACACACACACACACACGCACACACCGCCCTGCAGCCGTGTTAAGAAATGTGTGTAAAAACATGTATGTGCACATGTGGACGGGGGCGTGTATGTGTGTGTGTTTGTGTGTGTGGGGGGGGGGGGTTTGTGTGACGGCAGCAGTCCATTCATGAACCACATCCCTCCTCCGCATTTTCACTACGTATCTGCTAATGCGATACAACAGACCACGTGGGGGTCCTTACCCCCTTTCCTGGCCAATCAGAGCTCAGGGCTTCACACAGCAGATACAAATACACACATGCCTCCCTCCACCCTCCACCCCCACCCATACATACACACGTGTACCAATGTACACATGGGAGGCACCGAGGGTCCGCAGGCTTTCACATGACAGAATGCACAGGAGGAGCTGGTCCGCATGGGCGCACACTTACTCTCTGGATGGATGGAAGGAAGGAAGGATGGAAGGATGGATAGAAGGAAGGATGGAAGGATGGATAGAAGGAAGGAAGGATGGGTAGGTAAAACGAGTTAACACCTTCCTGCCATCCCTAGATTTATATACTGGCTATTTGCGTGAACGGCCCCGTTTGCGTAACTTGTAAATAAGCGCCGTCTCCGGGAAAGAGAGGTGAGTCTCAAGGGAGAGGAGCAGGATGATGAGGAGGAGGATGAGGAGGAGGATGGGAGAGAGACCACGATAGTGTTACATCAGAAGAGATACAAAGGGATGGAGAGGGGGGCTATAGAGGGATAAAGAGATAGCTGTTATTCCCCCACATGGCATGACTCATCTCCAGCAGGATGAGCGGTGTGTGTGTGTGCATGTGTGTATAAGTGTGTGTGTATATGTGTGTATGTGTGTGTGTGTGTGTGTGTGTGTGTGCATGTGTCTGCATGTGTGTATAAGTGAGTGTGTGTGTGTGTTTATGTGTGTATGTGTGTGCATATATATGTGTGTGTGTGTGTGTATAAGTGTGCGTGTGTGTATATGTGTGTATGTGTGTGTGTGTACGTGTGTGAGAGAATAAGAGTTTGAAGATCACGTCGTGAGCATCTGTGCTTGAATTTGAACATGCAGGTGCGTCGCTCAGGATGGCGTGTGATGATGATGATGATGATGACTTGGTGCTAAAAAGACAAACCGTCACAAGTGGGAACGTTTAGCGTTCAAGTCCCCGGGTCATCCCGGCGACAGACGCCAGAGTAATGAGATCAGGAGATGTGGATGAACCCTCCCCTCCTTAATGATGGACACTGAGAGACCCCTCCTCAAACGAGGAGGGGTCTGGACCGGAGGGGTCTGGACCGGAGGTGAGGATGCAGTAACCTTCCTCATCCAGAGCAGGGATGCAGAGAGAGCCCTGACTTGGTGGAGGTAAACACAGCCACTCCCCCTTCTTCTTCCTCTTCAGCTTCTGCACAGCAGAGAGCAGCAGGAGCAGGAGGAGGAAGAGGAGGAGAGGGTGAAGGAGGCAGAGAGGAGCTGCTCTAATTCTTCGCCTATGTATTTGTGTGGTTGCGTGATCAGCCTCCCTAAACCCCCCCTCCTCTTCCTCCTCCTCCCTCCAGAGGGGTGCGTGTCCTCCAGGAGCCGCTCATCACTCCCCCAACATCCTCTCCCCTGTTCAAGCATCTACGCCGGGCTGCCATAACCTCCTGCGCTGCAAATAAAACGCAACGTTAACCACGCACGCTCGCGCACTGTCAGAACTACCTGCTCGCGCACTTTCCCCAGAGGGTGCGCGCGCGCTCGCAGCCCCAAACATGGCCAAGTTTTGCCCGGCTGATTCCGCGCGGGGTTCCGATTACAGGCGGCTCGTTCTGTCTTTTCCTGCCACTCGAATCGTGTGACCCAAATGCGGACGAGCAGCGTTCGAGTCCCCGCCGCCGCAAAAGTGCGCACCGCCTGCGCCGCCGCTGCTAGCCTAGCTGTGGTGTAGCAGCAGCGGCAGCAGCAGCGGCAGACTTCGGGCTCCTGCAACACTCCCACTTTTCTACCATTCCTCTCCCTTCACGCCTCTGTTGCTGATTTCATTTTGATTATTTTTATTTTATTTATTTTTTTATTTACCTTGATTGCAGTCAGCTTCCGGTGCAGAAACGTCCTCGGTTCTGGACGGCGGATGGTTTTCTGAGATCAGGAGATCATGAGGAGCCAGGCACATGTAGTTGTACACCAGAGGGTTCAAGTTCAAGTCCCGGCCGGGCAGGATGCTAACGGAGCTGCTAAAGTCCGGACCCACGCTGGGTGACAGGACCGTTTCCGTCCGTCCGTCCTTCCGTCCGTCACGCGGCGTGTTGACAGCGCGTCAGCTCTGCAAAGACCGGCTCCGGATCCCAAATGAAGCCCCAAAGTGTCGATCAACCTCCGAAAGTCAACAACAACAACAAACACGGTGTCCGGGTTTCTGCTCCCGCTGCTGCTGCTCGTGGCTCAGCGCGCGGAGAAGTGCGCACAACACCGCGCGCACAGGAAAGCATGTCGCATTTTGCAAAAAAAAAGCCCCAAACGTGGTGTCAAAAACCCGGCTGTGTTTTCCTCTCCGGTGCCAGAGCTCCAGGAGGAGGAGGAGGAGGAGGGGACAGGGAAGCGAGAGGAGGTGGAGTAAAGAGGGGGGAAAAAAAGGAAAATGATGATTTATATCCAAACGATGAGTCAGAAAAGATTACGAGCCAGTTTGTTCAACGTCCCTCCTAAAAAAAAAAAAAAAAAAAAAAAAATCCAACATCCAGCGCTGCTCGCCTTCAGTCTCTGCCGGCGCTCCGCTCCTCTGCCCGGTCAGCCGCACGCCGCTCCGCACGCCCCAACAGGCGGGTCCGGTCCTGCGAGCTCTCCCCCACCTCGAGAGAAGAAGACGGCACCGACGGATCGGCTCGGAACATCAGCTTGAAAACTCTTTTGGCGCCATATTTATGGCGTACTTTCAATTCGGTGTCACCGCAAGCTGCACTTCCTCCTGCGTGAAAGGCTGGATGACTGCGCCTCGAAGAGGAGAGGACGGGGATTGAACATCCACCTGCCTCTCCTCCTCTCTGCCTCCGAGGAGGAGGTCCTGACACACCGTGTCCAAAACGAGGCATGGAAACTTTCAACCAATCAATACCTTTGACAGTAAAATAATTAATACTTATTCATTTATGGACGATTCAGTCATGCCATATACTCAATAATATATAAATATATCTATATATGTATGTACTTTATATATATATAACATTAATATATATATTAAATACATATTTATGTATATATGTATCATTTTTCTATGTATATTTATATATATATATGTATATTTATAAATCTAATATATATATTTATTGTGTGTATACATATATATATAATGTATATATGAGATTGAATATATATGTATATATATAATATATATTTATATATATGATTTACATCTAAATTTAACATTTAGGTACAATTAACATTTAGATTTAACATTTACATTTAATCTTTTTTTATTAAAGAGTTAAAAACAAATATTTTTTCCTTTATTATCCGTAACTTCGTATTATTTTAGCCCATAAAAACTCAGATCAAATGTGATGTGAAATGAAATGTGCCGGATTTATTTCACATTATTAGATCCCTGAAAAGTCAATAAAGATGATCTGAAAAGTTAAAAAACAAGGATAAAGTTGTACAAAGGACCTTTTTAACCTTTTGTGTTTCACCTGACTTTCTTATGGACTATCTTCATCATCAAAAAAATGAATTGATTAATCAATAAAAGTTATGGTTTTATGTAAAAAGAGTTCCTGTGATAAAAATGTGGCTCCTAACGTTACAATTCAAAATAATCCCCATCCGAGTGAAAACGACCAAAATTCAATCCCAGTCCCTCCGTTTGTTTTTAGAGAAAATATTGAACAGAGATAACTGTCTTTAAAAAAGAGTATGTATATACCGTGTGTATAATTAGAGTAAAACCCAGTGGACCGGTCATTGTACTATTTGTTAATATGAAGAGACACATTCCTTCAAATATTCTCTAGAATCTATATTTAAAAAGATATTTGATCCAGGAGTAATCCACTATCGTCAACAATCTCTAAATCGCCGTCTTCTTCATCAAGCGGAACATTTTCTTCTTCTCTCCCGACAGCCTGACGTTTGCAGAGCGCATTATAGTCTCCGTAAACAAATCTCTCTTCGTTTCCCATGAAATCTCCCATGAGCCATTGAGCCGACCCCGACAGCAGATCATCTCCGCTCTGATGTAATGCTGAGCTGAGAGGTAGGAGGCGCCGTTTAGATATAAAAGTACAGGCTGATTTCAACAGCAACATTACGACGCATTTAACTACAAATGTTAAATCTTAAATCTAAATGTTATATCCAAATTTGAAATCTAAATGTAAACTCTATAAGTAACTATAAGATCTAAATCTTATGTATACATTTAATATATAAATGTTAAATCTAAATGTTAAATCTATATTTAAATGTTGAAGTTTAATGAAGTTTATATCTGAATGTTAAAAGTAGATCTAAATCTTACATGTAAATTTATATTTAGATCCATATTACACACACATACTATATATATATATATATATATAAGATATGTACGATATATATTTATATACGATTTAGGTCATGATTTAACATTTAGATTTCACATTTAAATTTAACATTTAGATCTAGACTTAACATTTAGATTTAGACAGAGAGGAAGACTAAAATGAAGATCATCCAGATGAACAAATCCTGCACATCTCACACACACTTTCAGCGGCGTGGGCACAGAAACACTCGGACCCAGGGAAGGTTCTGAGCAGAACCTCTCCTCTCAGCTGGGTCTGCTGTCGGTCAGAGAAGAGGAGGCGGTGAAGGACGAGGAAGAGGGATTTCTCTGGCATTCATTCAAAGACAACAGCGGCGTGGCCCTCCCTCTCCTCCCCATCACTCAGGCTGGTGGCGTCCCCCGTGGAAACGACCTGTGACCCTCCACACGCTCCTTTAATGCGCGATAATTCAATTACCGTTTGATGAGATGATGGTTTTATTTGTCTTTCAGGAAGGAGACCCGCTGTTCCTGGAAAACCAGGTGGGCGGAGTTTACGGCTGATTGTTATTGATTAGTGGTGACGGGCGCCACATGTGGCACGTTGTGATGTCATCAATCAGTTTTATGAACTGGGCTGTCGTCCCTGACAGCGAAGGGATATCCTGAACAAACTCCTAGTAACCCCCCCCCTATGTCTGAAAAAACTGAAGAATGTTTCTTCTGCTGAAAACAGGCGCTCACCCTCAAATGGGTAAAATAGGAACTATAAGAGGAAAATATAACGTAGAACGATACAAAGTCGATCTCCACAAGTTACAAAAAGAAAAAGAAAAAGAACCACGTTTGACCTTCACCCGGAGGTTAAAGCTAAAAATGTTCTCTGTGAAAAAGTTCCCCTGGTGAGTAAAATCAGTGATATTAGAGTAAAACACAACGTACTTATCAATGATTGAGAAATGACACTCACACACACACACACACACACAGACACACACTCTTACACACACACTCACACACACACATACACACACTCTCACACACACACACACACACTCTCACACACACACATACTCACACACTCACACCTTCACTCACACACACTCTTACACACACACTCTCACACACACACACTCTCACACACACTCACACACTCACACCCTCACTCACACACACTCTTAAACACACACTCTCACACACACACACTCTCACACACATTAGCCTGTTTTTCCATGACACAGCTTGTATTTCATCTTCACAACCACAAATATGATCCACATGTGAGGACAGAGTCGACGGCGTTGGGCTTCAGGGCGGTGGCGCTGGTCCTACAAGGAGGCGGGTCTGCTGAGAGAGACGGACCGCCTGAAGAGATTTACGCCCCGGATCATGAACCCAATATCCATGTCAGTTGGATATAACTGAATATAACTGTTTAAGGGACGGCTCAGGAGTCAGGACCTGGAGTAGCTGACGGGCCGGCATCTCTCTCTCTCTCTCTCTCTCTCTCTCTCTCTCTCTCTCTCTCTCTCTCTCTCTCTCTCTCTCTCTCTCCGGATCCTCTTCCCACAGAGCAGACACAGGAAACCAGATCTTTCACCTTCTCATTCATATTATTTGGGTTTCACTAACTCCCCGGGTCGGGACTGGACCTATGATGTCGTTCCCGAAACGTTTGTGGATGAAATCCCCTTCATTGAACTCCTGAAGTGAAGTGTGTGTGTGTGTGTGTGTGCGCATGTGTTGTGTATTTGTAAGTGTGTGTGTGTGCGCATCTATGTGTTGTGTATTGGTGGGTGTATGTGTGCATGTGTTGTGTGAGGCTCAGCTGTCCTCAGTTTTACCTCAGAGACTTGATTGACTGGTGCCTCAGAGACTTGATTGACTGGTGCCTCAGAGACTTGATTGACTGGTGCCTCAGAGACTTGATTGACTGGTTCCTCAGAGACTTGATTGACTGGTGCCTCAGAGACTTGATTGACTGGTTCCTCAGAGACTTGATTGACTGGTGCCTCAGAGACTTGATTGGCTGGTGCCTCAGAGACTTGATTGACTGGTGCCTCAGAGACTTGATTGGCTGGTGCCTCAGAGACTTGATTGACTGGTGCCTCAGAGATTCGTCCAGCTACCCAGAGACCACCAGAAACTACTTCTTGGTTCCTCAGAGGACCTGGACTTTAATACCCTGTATCCAGGAGACTCTTCTTCTTGGCCCCCCCAGAGTTCTAATTGCCTTCTAGCTCAGGGATTCCATCGCTCTTGACCCCGGAGACTCATCACCTCACTTCTCCAGTGCCAAAGCCCCACTTATCTCCAGACTCCCCCCTCCTCTCTGCCTCAGGCTCAAGGACCCCCGGTGTAATCGCCCGGTCACACGGTCAATAAAATTTGGACCACCATAACCAATGTTCCGCTTCGTGCACCGATGTGACCCGGAATCCATCCATCAGTCTGAAATGACTGACACACTTAGAGTTCTGGACAACCTGCCAAACTGTGTCTCGTGTTTGAAGCAGTTTGATTCTCAACTGTCTGAAGATCCAAGTTAAGCTTTAATGAGCTAAACGAAAAAAAATTTGAAAGAGTTAATGAGCCTGACCCGACTTTTGAAGGTCGACTCCGTCCTCACGTCCGTAACACCCTTCCTTCGTCTCCGTCCCATCCTCCTTAGAGTGACCTTCACATCCTCACACACTCAGATCAAAGGTTAATCCGTCAGCGCTGGCGCCGGACCGGGACTCCGGCTGAAAGGCCTACCTGTCGTCTGCAAGCGTCCCAATTATAGTTTTTCTCCGAAGGAAGCGTGCATCAGCTGAGTCGTCAGGAATGGCCGTCTGCCACCGTTGGCTGGGAGGCAGTGTATTAATTCAGCATCAGTGTTTCTGGGACGGTGGGTCCATAAACTTAGAAGGTGGCAACTTGTATGACTTGCAAGAAGCCCAGAATTAAACAGACCTTCAGTGTCACAGCGGGATGTTCTGTGGGTTTTTGAGAGGAGGTGAAAGTTTGTGTGTGTCTTCGCTGGAAGGTTTTCTTGTTTGTTTGGTTTGGAGGCCGATTAAACGCGTTTCTGAAAATATAAACATAAATATATACAAATGGATGAAGCACAAGAAAAATAAGGGAAACATCTTCATCAATTTGGCAACGCAGGAGCGCCGCATGAAGCACAACAACCGTGTTTACGGAGGACACTTAAAGGTGATGCACACATGTGTGTGTGCGTATGCGTGCGCGTGTTGCATGTGAATGTGATTATGATTGTGTGTGTCTTTGAGTCGGCATGTATGTGTGCAGGTGTGTGTGTGTGTGGTGTCTGTGTGTGAGTGTGTGTTATTGAGTGCTTGTCTGTGAATCGGTGTGTATGTGTGAGCGAGTGTATGTGTATGTGTGCTTGTGTATATGTGGGCATGTGTATGTGTACGTGTGTGTGCGTGTGTACGTGTGTGTGTGTGTGTGTATGTGTACGTTTATGTGTATGTGTGTGTGTGCGTGTGTATGTGTGTGTGTATGTGTGTGTGTGTGTATGTGTGAGCGTTTCTATGTGTGTGTGTGTGTGCGTGTGTACGTGTGTGTGTGTGTGTGTATGTGTACGTTTATGTGTATGTGTGTGTGTGCGTGTGTATGTGTGTGTGTA
>VRLP01000342.1:82500-245945 GCA_009660295.1 Lophius piscatorius
AGGACTCAGCTGCAGGAGGTGGACTTTTCTGACAACAGTCTGAGGGAGTTGCCCTCATATATCTTTGAACTGGAGGTAGGAACCATCTTCTGGAACTGTTGTTGTATATGTACATGGGAACCATAGGAAAGTGGGATGAAATGTGAAAAATCTTGGATTAACTCTTTGGTATAGTAAAACGATATAAAAAAAAGAAATGGAAATGAAAGGTTCTGACCTGGTAGTGAAATATGTCCCGACAGATTTGATCCCACATGGACAGTTAATAAAAGGTGTGCAGCTAGAAACATTATGGAGACATTGAGAATTGATCCTTTGGACCACATTTAGACACATAGACACATTTAGACATTTAGACACATGAATAAACGTTTTAAAACTTTTTCATGGCATCACTGTACCAGCTTGTCTATTCCATGTCTGAGGTTTGCCCTACCTACTAACTTTTAGCAGTAGTTTGAACACATTGATACAAATTCGTGTAAGCCAACATTCTATTAAATGTTGAGGCTGGGCTCAGCCATTACACAGTCTCACAACTACAACTTAGCGAGATTTCTTTCCTTGAGTTGAAATTGTCGTGCCTGTTTGTGCCAGTTATGTTTATTTGAACAATGACAAAATGGTTAGTGTCAAGTGACAGACTTGGCTGTCCACTAATGAACGGATCACCCAGACCTATGAAGTTGTCAGAATCCAGTGTGTGATTTGTTAAGTTGCCTCCAGGTGGCACTGCTGCTGTGTGGTTGTCTCCACGCTTGGGTCATTGACTTTCATTTTTGTTCTGCAGCTTTGAAGCAAAGGGAGATAGTTTACTGATATGGAAGTTTTTGTCCCCCTGCGCCAACGCTAATGATGAAAACAATTTTGGGATTTGATGTAGGAACTTTTCATTAGAACTGAAGCCAAATACAGACACTTTCTATGTCCAGAGTGTGATATACCTGACCTTCATTCCTCTTCTTTCCACCGCATACCTCCACCCCTTCAGGTTTTCTTCTACCTATTACCTGCTCTCCCTATAGATCACAATATCATCTGCAAACATCATAGCCCAAAAAGTTCCTGCTTGACCTCATCTGTCAGTCTATTCATCACCATAACAAATAAGAAGGGGCCCAGAGCTGATCCTTGATGCTGTCCCAGCTCCACCTTGAACCCATCAGTAATTCCCACTACAGACCTCATTGCTGTTATACTGCTCTCATACACATCCTGAACCACTCTTATATACTTCTCTGTCACTCCAGACTTACTTATTCAATAAAAAAAATGCCTCGAACACTTTCTCTAAATCCACAAAGAGACAATGCAACTCCTTCTGGCATTCTCTATACCTTTTCATCAGCACTCTAAAAGTAAACATAAAGTCTGTAGTCTTTCTAAAATTGGATGAATGTTTCATTAAAGGACAATTACGCAGATTGGAACACCAGTTGTGGCTAGTCTATCAAGGTTCAGGCAATTTGGGGGCTCCACAGAGGTTTTCCTCAGATGTTTGAGATTAGCAATTTTAATCGTAGACTTTTTGCCACAACTTTTACAAATCAACTCCTCCTAGATATCACGCTCTGCTTTATCATTTGGCCGGAAACCAAAATGTGCTCCCACAAATGTGATGTTTGACTTTGGAGCTAAATGATCCGTTCATGTTCATGTTCGTGTCAATAGATCTTCATTGTAAAGTTAAAGTCCATAAAAGATAAACAGTCAAAGATGCTAAAAGATCATTTAATTCCCCACCGACAGCAGAAGAAGGGCAACCTAATTAAATAAGGAACGAGGGCCGGTCAAATATATGATGTAGGAAACCGCATGGAAAAAATTATTTAATATTTCTTTCATCCAGCTGTGTTATAAACTTGAATGGAGGCAATTCTGACAATTATGCAGAACAAATATGGTTAACTCAAATAAATGTGTTTATATGATCATGCAATAATTATGAGATACCTAGTTTTATGGACTACTTCCTGTCAGTTTGAAATCAGCCCGGCAGTGACCAGATGATACAATCTTTATTTTAAAACTATAAATTTAAGATTAAAAACTAGAAAAAGAAAACAGAGTATATACCTCCACCAAGGGCCAAATCCTACCCCTGCACCTTCTTTGTTTCTTTCTCTCTTGAACAGACAATGTTGCATCCCTTCCTGTATAGTTAGTGGCTGGTAATAGCTCAGGCATTACTACACCTAGGGTATTATTGTGCCTTGGCTGAGGTTTGCGCTCTCTGATGATCATCAAAATCTAATCACTTCTAGGATATGGCAAAACCTATCTCTGTATAAAATTTCCCGCACGTTTGTCCTTATCCGATATCTTACACGCAAGCAAACAAACATAAATGCAAAAAACTGACAAACACGGGTGAAAACATAACATCCCTTCTTGGCAGAGGTCACAATTTTGTTACCACAGAGTTGCTGCATCTGTAGGAAACTCTGTTACCACTCTGTTATCACTCTGTAGGAAATGTGATGATCCAGTCAGTAAGCAGTCTCTGTATTCTTTCCATTCATTGAAAGGAGAATGTGAATGTGTGGTTTATAGTATCTCACTCCTCCTCCCACTGTCTTCCCATAAGGCACTCATCTCCTTGAGATTGTGTGGGAATCAGATTGCAATGCTCCCACCACCTAATAAGTGGAAGTGCTCTCAGCTTAAGACCCTCGATCTTTCCAGGAACCAACTCGGCAAGTATGTCCACTCAGAAACATAATTCGATTCACACTGTCTGCTGGTTCAACTGTTCCTGAACAAATCTGCCATTTCCTAGGAAGTCCAATTAATATAATATGTGACAAAACATTCTGCAGCTTTGAGACATTTGCTAAACATCTGCTGGTCAGTTTACCTTGAAGTATATATGTGATTGATTTAAGATAAAAAATTTGCTCAATTTACTTTGTATATAGTTTGGTCTAAATATATGTCCAGTGATATTAGTCCAATGCTAATCTATTATCCAAATTCATGTTATGCAATTAGTCTTGGGATACAGTCGGCGCAAAGCATCGAAAGCGTTGGATCCTTCATTTGAAGGAGCCTTTGAAATGGTTGCTTCCTACTTCAGCTCTTGAAAATCAAATCAATATTTGCTGGATGATGTAAGGCATTGGCCATACTCACATGAAGTAGTAGGTAAACATGGGTTTAAGAGATTGAATTGATTAGTAAAGTGTTCTATTTATTTAATGGATTATTATTATTATTATTATTATTTAGATAACCTTAATGTAAGTCACATCTGTGATTGGTCAGACTTGTTGTTGTTTTTCCAATTGTGTCCTTTAGAACAGAAGAGGGCCCCAAATCCAGGAGGCTGGCCTTCTTGACTACATGGCACAGGAGGGACCCAGATCCAGGTAGATCCTACATACCTTCTCACACATACATACACACCTACATACAACAAAAGAATTCCACACTAACAAAAAGGCAGATATTTTCCACCTATATATGCTATTAATGATGTGGATGTTTGGTTGGATATCGGTTGGTTGGTTGATATCAGGACAATAGGATCCAACCAACTTATAGTTTCTGCCATTTTTACCCCTAATTTTGTCAAACATTTCTCAGCATTATTATCCTACGCTTTGATGAAGATAGTTGAGGGAAATGGGGCAGGGTTTGACATCACAGATTGACAGGGACAATCTGTGATGTTAGGTACGTATCTATATATGGAAAGGAGGAGTTCCATTCACCAGGATGGGAACCACTGCTCAAGAGAGAGCTGAGTCACATTCTCAGCATCATCGTTTCTAACCTACCATGTGAATGGGACCATCTCTGACCCCGTATCTTCAACTAACCTTTGATGTATGGAACTTTAAGGGAGTAGAACATGACCTGGGAGGCAGGCCTATCTTACATGGTTTATTTATTCATTAAGAATAAACTAAAATATCTGCAAATACTGTCTCCACTCCCACTAGATCAGGAAGCATATCTTATATATGGTGACTAGTTGTGTTGGGTGTTTTTAATTCTGCATATTATCACTTTGTGTTGGCAGCGTGTTCCATTGAGTTCCCCATGATTCTGCGGGATTCTCTTGAAGTGCTTTTCCTGAATGACAACCAGCTGGAGTGTGTTCCTCAGTCATTGTGTGATCTGCTCAGCCTGACTGAGCTCTACCTCTCCAAGTGAGTCACTCTGTTGTATCTCTTAGTCTGGTCCATTTCACAACCAGGAAGTAAAGTTTGTGTAGGATTACTGGAATCTCCTGATCTGGGGCTCGTCACCACTTCTTACATTAAAAGCGTATGTCAAAGAGTTGCAGAGCAAAGACGCTATTTTTTCAGCGATCCAGAATATGTATTTTTTACCTTAAAGGAACTGGAAATTCTGTTATTTCGTACTCACACCCACGCTGAAGAAAAGTCAGGTGAAAGGAGCAGATTCTCGGCAAACAATTATGGCGTCACTCTCCAAAACAACTGAATAAGATGAATGCCTTTAAGCTTTCAGTTTATAAGCCACAAAATGGTTGCCACTTCCTGATGTATAGAGAGACTGCAAACTCTAAAAGATCTCTCATGATGTATGTATTTGAGTTTAGGCACCACCTAAATGGGGTCTGCCCTGATGCTTTTAGCTTATAGGCTACAGCTGTTTTTCCATTTCAGCCAAAGTCCACATCTTCTGTAGTTCTTAATCAGAACTATGCAGTACTATATTGCCGTGAATCTCCTGAAATATTCTATGGAAATTATGTGTTGAGGTGCACCAATCATCCATAACATTATAACCCCTTGCAGACTAAGACGGAATTATATTGATTGACTTTACCGTTGTAGCAGTAATTGGAAGGGATATATTAGGCAACAAGTGAACAATTTGTCCTAAACCAGACCACGGAGTAATGGAAGAAGGTGGCCTACAGTAATGGATGACATTTTATTTTACATCATATCCAGTGGGGGGGGTGTTTGTGTATCTGTGTGTGGGTCGCTTACCTTGGAAAGTGATGACTCTGGGATACACTGTGGGAAGAATGCAAGTTCCGCTACTCCTGTTGAGATGGATACCACATTTCACCTTTAGAAGTCTTGTGGAGTTCATGCCTGATGGTGCAGATTTGTTTTGGTGGCAAAACAGCCAATAATATTAGGAAATTGGTTATTATGTTATGGAAATGAGGCTGATTCTTGGACAAATTGGTGCGCTCAGGCTCTGAACTGGATTTTGTCTTGGAGACTCAAACATTTACACTTGTAAGAGTCTGAAAAAGCTATTAGATGGAGCATCCATTACTCCAATCCTAGCTAGTACTGTTCAGGGCTGTGAGACTTGTCACCTTTCTAAGGATAAGGACTTCGAAAGGACAGATTTCTGCACCATTAGTTGATAGAGAATACTGCCTACGTTTAGAACACTCAGAAATGTAATTTCATATATTAACGGACCATTTGAATGGTTCAAATTTTGTTGAGTTGTTTATAACAAGTGTATCTGTGATGTGACAAACTCGTTTTAATTAGTTTATGATCTTTAAACACATCAGTTAGTAGGGCCATAATAATTAGATTTTGCATTCTTTGAATGAATGTTTTTTTTCATTTGTTTTTTTATGTAAAAACCTGTTCAAAAATATGTCACTATAAAAAGTCAAAGGTTTGTTTGACTTTGCAATCAATCAAGGCAAAATATTAAAAATTGTGTTCAGTGCCGTAGGTTGGCCACCCACATCAGTTCAGTGCCTGGGAACCACTGTTTGTATGAGGTCAGTCCTGCTGCTGCAGCTCTTTGCAGCTGTTGTGTACATGTAGCAAATGGCCCTGCTTTCACACACCACCCAAATTATTTGAATTGTTCGGGAAATAATGGATCCACAGTATCCTGTTGCTGCCAACAATCCCTTTCGCAACATATCCATCTGTTCTTAGAATGGGCTTAACTGCCCCTGCTAGGGGTTTTCAGTTCAAGTTCAAAACGTATCTTTATTGAAATCAGGAATTGTTTAAGTAATTTCAAATTCAAAAGCATTATTTGAATGGTAGGTATCCTTGACCATCCTCCCTCCAATGTAAATTGTTGACCCATTATGTCTCACCTGCCCTGTGAACAGCAATCCTTGTATCCGGGAACTTCCAGCAGAGCTCGGTCAACTCTTCAACCTGTGGCAACTTGATATCGAAGACCTCAACATAACAAATGTCCCCCAGGAAGTAAGAAAAGAAGGTACTGTCTAAATATCTTTGAAGAAACATCAATTGACTTTTCTTAATGTCTTGTAGGAAAAGTTTAGGCTTGTATTGTAAGGGAAAAGCCTGGTTTAAACCTTACTTTCATTTCGATGCTGTGAGGTAGAATAAGATATGTGAATAGCTCAGGTCTGAGAAGATATTTTTATCCTTAAACGGCAACATACAATGAAACACTGAGTAACATGAGCAGTCAGATGATCAGGCTATTGGTTAACTCAGAACATATTTGTTTGGTGATTAAAGTTAGCATGAGATTGCCTTACAAATTCTTGACCTGTGTTGTTTTTCAGGTCCTGCGTCGGTCCTCTCTTTCCTCCGGGCACACCTTCGAAAGGCGGAGCCTTTCAAACTGCTGAAGATGCTTGTTATTGGTCCCCCGAGACAGGGAAAAACAGCCCTTTTAGAGGTTCTTCAGACAGGCAAGGCGTCCCCATTCACGCCAGCAGAATGCAGCATCTCCACCTCCACCTGGGAGATGGACAAACCCAACGGAGGCAAAAACAGCGTGAGAAAAACAGACGGCACATCTATATTAATACACGCATTAAATTTCAGACTGTTCTAAAAACTATTTTGTCTGGCAAACCGCCAAAATCAAATGCCAATACATAGGTGTCTTTATGCTTCATAGATAAAAGCATGGCGTGACAGACAGAAACATGCAGCGGTCTCAATTATAAGTGGTATTTTGGTAAGAAAAACAGGGTCAGTTATGGTAGGAACAGGTAGTACTGAGGAACTATTCAGAGGAGAGAAAAATGTTTTTTTGCCTCCATTTTCGAGAACTACATGAACTTTTTTTCATCATTTGTAAGGACCTTGACCTTCCTTCTATTGGTATCTGTTCTTTATTCCCCCAGCCAAGTAGGTTTATACTTTTGTCGGCATTACTTTGCCTGTCTCTTAGTAGGATTACAATAGGTAGGGTACGGCTCCAGGAACAATCCATTCAAGTTCACTTCACATTATTGTAAAGATTATTTTTACCCCTTTGGGATAGGCAAAATTATAAAAAAAATAAAATTTAATTTATGAATAGTGCCAACAACTCTTTGGACCAAAAATGATACAATGACTTCCCCATAAGATCTGGCACAGATGTCCAAGACACAGCTGTGGGTTTAGCTCAGGAGTTGGATTGGTCATCCCCAAATTAGATGGATGGCAGTTTGATCCCCTGACATCCCCTGTAGATTCCATGTCTTAGGGTCCTTGAGCAAAACCCTGAACCCCAAGTTGCTCTCCAGGTGCTTCACAGGGAGTGTCCCCTGCTCTTGTTGTTATTATAATTACTATTCCAAATGTTAATTCATTCATTTGCTATCCACAACAACTTATTTTGTTAAGGGTCACTGGAGCTGGAGCCCATCCCAGCTGATATTGGGCAAGAGGTAGGGTCCACCCTGGACGAGACACCAGTTCATCACGGGGCTCACACATAGAGACAGACAACCATGCATGCTCACATTTACTCCTACGGGCAATTTAGGCTTTTTTAATTCACCTATATTGCATGTTTTCGGACTATGGGAGGAAGCCAGAATAACCAGAGAGAGCCCACACAGGCACAGAAAGAGCATAAAAGAAATTGAATAAAAGGCCATTTATAAACCTCAAAGCTTTGTCCTATAGATGGAACAATTGTATTTTGTAATTAAGTAATCAAAGTAAACCGAGATCCTTTTATTTATTTATTTTACTGTCTATAAATTTGACACTGATGGCAGCCATTTAACTCAAAAATGTAATGACAGAATTGCATGAGGCTTCATCAGAGTTGAACATCTGGGACAGGAACAGGTGGTTTAATCTTGGGAAGAATCCCCTAAGCAGATCATGAATGCTGACTCTTGTGGAACAGCTGTAACCATAACCAAAAGTTATGAATGTATCCAAATTCAAAAATGTTTTATGTCTGAAGAACCTACATGCTGGGATTGTTCATGAATAGGGCTTTAATATTCTGAGGGAGAAATTGTAGAGAAGGAACATATTAGACCATAGTGTGATTTCATTTTTAGCCTTGAAAGCTTACATAATATTAAACAACTGTTTTCAGAAAGAAATCCATGCCTTTCAAAGAAAACAATGGGAGGGAAACTTTTTTCATTTCAGAATAGTTCTCCGTGAGCCCAAAGAGTCTTACTTACATACGATGACAAAATTACAGAGTGGATGGTAGATGATGAGTTTAAGTATTTCTGAGAATCTTTGAGTCATTTGAGGTTTTTATTCCTGACTTGTCACACGTTCACCCTCCAGCCCCCTCTCTCCGGCATTGACATAGCTCTTCACTTGTTGCACACAGAAGGAGGCAGTGGTGTTCAACGTGTGGGACATCGGTGGTCAGGCCAGCATGTCCACAGTGAACCAGTGTTTCTTCACTGACAAGGCCTTGTACGTGGTGATCTGGAACCTGGCTCTGGGAGAGGAGGCAGTGGCCAACTTGCAGACATGGCTTCTCAACATAGAGGTGAAATTTAACAAGAACACAGACACACATTTCTGCAGAGCCACTGAGAACTAGGGGTTTCATTCCAAAAAGTTTCCTGACTGTTTCTCAAACATGCATCATAGTTAGAGGCATCCTTTAAGACAAATTTATAAAATGCAAAAAAAAAAAAAATGTTTTTGTTGTCTTTACCCATGTTCTCTAATTCAGGTTATTGACAAAAATCTAGTATTTATCTTGCCACCCTCCCAAACAGATTGTGTAGGTGTCATCTGATGGTGGTTAGGTCGATTTTCTGACTCAAAGATTCAAGTGACCTCTGCAATTATCTTGCTGTAATCCTTGAAGGGGCTTTTGCAAATCAAACCATTCCCGTCGCAGTGCACAGGGTTAGTGTGCAGACATGTCCTCTTCCAGGCTGATTTTTAACATTGCCATTCCCAACAGTCGAAAGGGGTTTTTTGAACTGTTGAATTTTTGTTGTTTCCATTATGAGATTTGTGCAGCTCTAAAATGTTGCTATGCACATCATTGCTGTGTTCTCTGGTCTTTCTGATTTTGGAGAACGTTAACGAGAATTAGGCCTGTGTCCCTTCATATTTATACCCCAATGAAAAAATAAGTCATTGTTAACCACTCAACAGGTGAACTGAAAAATATAAAATAGGACTGAACTTGTGCCTCTGTTACTTTTTGGTCATAGGATTTCACAGATGTGCCAATAACTGTGGCACACATGTTCTAGAGAAAATGTATGTTTTATGTAAAGAATGTTCTGGGGGGTTTTTTCATTTTTTTTTTACTTGAATAAAAGGTTAGATTTTTGTGAATAAGTCGACAGTCATCCTGTCATCCCTGTATTATGTTTTGCAAGTGCACTTTCAAAAGAATATAGAAGACATTTAAGGTGAGAATGATATCATTAATACACGGCCAAGGAAATTTAATGACAATATAGTAACGGCTTAGCCTCTAGCTTCGTTGTTAGCTTCTCCATTGAGTCAACAACTTTGTTTGCCACTATAAATGTGTCCTTTAGGCGCGAGCACCCAACTCTTCAGTGTTGGTGGTAGGAACACATTTGGATCTCATCGACTCCAAGTTTCGTACTGAGAGACTAGCAACGCTGAGAGCTTACGTCCTGGCTCTTTGCCGATCTCCATCTGGGGCTCGAGCCACCGGCTACCCCGACATCACCTGGAAACACCTGCAGTAAGCACACTTAGTTTTCATTGGTCTATGTATTGACATTAACCATAATTTGTTCAGGCTTTGTAGCCTTTCTGAAATACTGCAGAGGTTACTTATGTGTATATACGTGCATACATGTATATGTTTCTTGGTACTTAGTGAAGTGTCCTGTAAGACCCTGGAAGGTGTGGATGGACTGAAGAAGCTGGTCTACCACATGGCTCTCTCCATGAAAGACAGGAGCAGCTCCGCCTTTGGCGGTAAATTGCTGAGCAGACTGGTGAGTGAATACTCCATACTGTATGTCTTTGTGAAATCACAATTTGGACCAAAAGAAGAAACTGGTGCATACAATTATTATATAAACAAATCAGCCATAAGATTCTAACCACTGACAGGTCATAAGCAAATAACACTAATTATCTCATCACCATGTCAGTGGTGGGGGCATTCTAGGCAGAAAGTGAACATTTTGTCCTGTTGATGTTTTGGAAGTAGAGAAAATAATCAAGTATCAGAATCTGACCAAATTTGACAAGTGATGAAATTGGGATTAGCAGACGAATGAGTTAGAGCATTTCAGAAACTGCTGGTCTTGTTGGGTGTTCCCAGTTTACAGTGGTTATGCCTACAAAAATGGTTCCAATGAAGGACAACTGGTGTATTAGAGTAAGAGTCATAGGTGCCCAAGGCACATTAATGTGTGTGGCGATCCAAGGAAAGTATGTGTTGTCTGATCCCACAGAAGAGCTACTGTGGCACAAAAACTGAAAGAGTTGAAATTGACTGGCGTCAGAACACACAATGATATCACTGCTTGCTGTGTTACGGACTGCATGCCCGTCAGAACGCCCAGTGTGAATCCTGTCCTGTTGGAGAGGTATAAGCATCAGCAGAAATGGACCACGGCGCAGTGGAGAAGGTGGCTTGCTCTGAGGAGTCACATTTTCTTATACATCATGTGGATGGCCAGTTACGAGTGTGTCTCTAATTTGGGGTAGACATGGCAGCAGAACACGCTAAGACAGAAAGGCATCCGGGGGAGGTAGTGTGATGCTTTCAACAATGTTACAATCGGAAATTTGGGTACTGCCATTTATGTGGATGTTACTTTGATAAAGTACCACCTACCTTAACTTTGTCACAGACCAATTACCCCTCTTTGGGAAGTGTTATTCCCTAAAGGCAGTGACTTCCTTCAGTTGGATAATGCTCCCTGCCACTCTGCAAAAAAAAAAGGTTCAGTAACAGTTTGCGAATCCCAACAACAAGTTCAAGGTGTTGCTTGGTCTCCAAATTCTCCTGATCTGAATGTTATCCATAACCTGTGGGATGTGATGAAGAGGCATGTCCAAACCACGGGGGCCAAGAATCACCGACCTTCAGATAAGCGGATAACCGCTCTACCAACTGAGCCACCGTCGCCCCCGGTGGACTAGCCAAAATGTTAAACAACGATATTTACTCTCCTACTCTACCTCTCTATAGTTATCGGTTCTAGCATTTGGAGGAAATAGGGAACTTTCTCAGTAGTCTTACAGCTACCTCCTGGAATTGTTTGGTCAAAGATTCCGAAGCATCGACTGAAAATTCACAATAATGTCCTCCAACAGATCCCCCGTAGCTACTTGACACTCCGAGAAGCAGTGCTAGCAGAGAAGCAGAAGCGAGATGTAAAGGGAGAGGTCCAGTACCTAACTGAAGCCCAGCTAGACTGCATTGTTGCACAGGTCCCAGGAAGTGACATCAGAGACTATGAGGACCTACAGACAGGTATTGTGGCTTATTCAGCAAACCCTCGCAATGTAAATGTTTAAGGTCTGTGTTTGAGGGAGCTCGTCACCAGTTGGTCTTGAGGGGGTCCAGAAATGTCCAATCTAACCTAAAAACATTGTTGTCCCAGGTGCATGGGTTGTGTGCCTGTACAGATAGATGAAATAAATAATAAATCACTATCTCTACAAACCTCAGCACTCACACTAAAAATTAAAATGGAATGTGAGATCTGACCGAGTCATGTGTTGCTTCAAGTATATGACAACCTTCTGGTAGTAGATAAAACACTAAACAAAAGTGAATCTATGAACCTAATGTTAGCTTGTCAGCCACATCTGTGAAACATTTTAAAGTGTTTAGTTACTTGAGTCACATTTATCAACAATTTTAGGATGTTGTGTTACCTTGTCCTAGTATTGTCATGAGAATATGAATATTCTAAGTAGGATATACTGTAGACTGATGGCTGAACTATTCATGAGGGAACATTGTGCCACCATTAATGACTCTTTTTAATGGCCTCACCCAGCCATCAAGTTCTTGATAGAGACAGGGGCCCTGCTGCACTTCCCTGACACAAGCCATGGCCTGTGTACCCTGTACTTCCTGTGTCCTGTTTGGCTGTCAGAATCCCTCGAGAGAATCATGCACCTCAAGTCCTCTCGCTCTGTCATCAGGAATGGAGTGATACGAACGGAGGATCTCAGGGTGAGCTCTGATTCAGGAAAACTAATGTTTTCCCTCTGACTTTGTGTTGTGGTCGTAGTGACTTCTTATTGTCATGTCAATGTCTGTGTCTTATACAGATGCTATTGGTAGGAACAGGTTTCACCGAGCAGACAGAGGAACAGTATTTCCAGTTTCTGGCCAAGTTTGAGATCGCTCTACCTGTGGCCAAAAACAGGTAGATTAATTATATTTCTATGTATATATTTACAGCATTGATACAAATATTGAATTTATGTGTATTTTACAAAGTTGTACCTTTCAAGTTGCAAGTTTTTTCCCTTTTTTATACTTTTTAAGCCACATTTAAAGTCATTCAATGTTTATGTCTTTTTTGTCACAACACACTATGACACTGTTTGGTCTATCTATATCAGCAAAATGAGTGTTTACAGGTTTGGGGGCCTCTGCAGCATTGGGCAAAGATTTTGTAGTACTTTGCTCCAGTAAGCATTTACTAGTCATCGTCTTCTTCTCCTTCTTCTTCTAGCTGTTCCTTCTCAGTGTCGTCACAACCGATCATCTTTTTCAATCTTGCGTCTTCCTCTGTCACACCAGCCAACTGCATGTCCTCTCTCACCATATCCAGAGACCTCGTCTTTGGTCTTCCCCTTTTCTCCTGCCCGGCAGCTCCATCTCGAGCATCCTGTTAGCAATAGATCCACTATCCCTCCTTTCATGTGTCCAAACTAGGGATATCATGATTAATCGTTTTTGCGATTAACCGCAATTAATAAAGTCACTGCATTTTAATCATAAGAATTTAATAAACTACAGTATTATGGGAGACATGATTATGTGTGAGGCGCGAGGAAATCTTTCTTCTGTCTTGAGTAACCTATGTGACGGGGTGTCCTGCATGGTCAAACTGTGCGCAGCACGTTAATGCATGGAAATGACTGAGGGAACTGACACTCCAGAGTTCTATCCACAAATGAAACATATCAAGATGTCAGTATGCAACCAGTTTTGATACCTACTAATTGACCACCTGAGGGGTTGTGGTAGATGATGCCGTGAGTTGCTGCTATTGGCTGAAGCACAGCTGCTATGTCCCAACATCTTCAGAAGAATTATCCATTGCTAGTTCTCCTCGCCCAGTCACTTTCCATACGAATTCAGATGATTTTTGGCGAGCTTTTACATTCAGATGTGTAGCGAGAGCATCAATCACCTGCCTCTGGATTAATCCAAATGCTGATGTCAATTATACAGCCCCTACTCAATGAGAGACTGAAAAAAAAGAAGAAAAAAAAGTCACGTCAGATCATCTTCAGTAAGGAAATCAGTATCTTCGATAAATGTGCCAGATATCCTTACACACTTACACTCACGGGCATATCGAGTACATATGCCATACCAGCTCCATTATATTAGCAATAAAATTCAATGCTAAACATAAGAAAGATATTTAGATCTCCGGACGCACACCTGTCAGCCAGATTATTGTAACCTCCGACAACTGAGGTGAATAGCATTGATAATCGTTTCATCATGTTGCCTGTACATGTGTGGAGATATTCAGCAGCAGGTGAAAATTTTATCCCTCCTACCTAATCACACCTCTGAAAGAAGTAGACGTTGACATGGACAACACTGACATGCAAGCATCAAACAACTGACACAGCTTGGTGAACTATTTTCTCGTTTCCCCCTGCCATAGTGTTGATAATCGTGAATACTGTGAAATTGTGACTATATATATAAATATAATAATTTAACAATATATAATTACGTTATATATAATACAATCATATTTGACATAATCGTTACATCTAAATTCAAGATAATGACATCCCCAGTCCAAATTATCTAATTCTGACCTCTTACTTTGTCTCAAGGACGTCTAACCTTGGCTGTCCCTTTGATTTTCTCGTTTCTAATCCTGTCCATCCTCGTCACTCCCAAAGAAAATCTGCATATCTTCAAGTGTGCCTGTCATCCACAAAAATCGTAGTTCACTGACAATCCTTCCTGTCCTCATCAGTCACCCTGTAGACAAACCCAAGTAAGAAGAGCTTCACAGCCAATCCTTGGTTTGCAGTCCCGTTTCCACCTTGAACCCATCCGTCAATCCTACTGTACACCTCCCTGCTGTGCTCTCGTACACATCCCCTTACAATTCTAACATACTTCTCTTTCACTCCAGACTTCCTCATGCAGAACCACACAAGATGGCAGTGTTACAACATTGATAATGCTATCTTGCTCCTAAAGTTCACTGCACTTCTAACATTAGGCTCCAGGTGATTAACTAAGAAGTTCATGACCCTCCCAGTCTTTTCTCTCTTACTGGGCCTCCAATATCTTAACAATTTTAATGTGCTTGGTTAACTCAAGAAACTGCTTTACTGGCTGCAACTGCAAGGGTAAAAATGCTCTACATCAGCTTGGGTGCGGTGAACCTGTCCTCAGTGGCTTTAGATACACCTTTCTATAGTTGAAGTGTCTTCTTACCCAGCATGGTCAAAATCTGGAAACAAATTACAATGTACCTTCAGTCCTGCTCCCCACAGAAACACTGGGTCCTACAATCTGATTGTTCCAGCTTGATAATTAATTCCTAAATTGTACAAGCCTTGATATTCACTTAGTCAAAGACTTTTATCGTCACCTCGTTTCTTTTCCTTGTATCAACTTCTGATTTGTAATTCGTTTTTTTTTTAATTTTTCAAATCCAAAACCATGTGCGACCAAATTCAGACTTTACCTTCAGTTCTGGATAGCTGTCTTCTCTAAAATTTGAACCTAACGAAATGTGTCTCTCTTTTTTTATTGCAGTTTATTTGAACTGTAGGTTAGTAGTATATTTAGTATTGCAAGAGCAGCTTGGGAATGATGATAAAACTGGGAAGATGGTCTTGAATAGATTATGCTCTCTGAATTACCTTGAGGCATTGTCAATCATTTTCGGATTACTTTACATGTCTACAAGATATTTCCAGAAGTTAGTAATACTACTAGAGGACTGCTACTGAAGAACAACTGGTTGGATTGTCACAAAGCTTGTGGAAGAATGGAGCATGGGCGAGAAGAGAACCTGTTAAATTGAAATTTTAGTGTGACAACAGAGATTTAAAGTTATTTGTTGACAACTACAAAAACAGGTTCCATGAAACTTTTGCAGGGGGGAATCAGGCAAGTTGAAATTTGGAAGGTTGAGGAACAGTCCTAGAAAATAACAGAATTTTGGTGCAGTTGATAATTTTAGTAAGGATTGGGAAAGGGGGAATTTTTGTTTTACATTTCCTAACTTCCTTAGGAAATAATCTAAAAGTTGTGTTGTTAAAATGAATGCCAATATCATACATGCCAAGTCTTTATGATGGACTTGGCACGTATAGATACAGCCTTATAGATTATCTGCACTTCTTGGCTGTACGAAAATTCACAAGATTTCGTTTCTGAAAAATCCAGGGGATGCCTGCATTGGAAAATAAATAAAAATAAGTATTTTTATACCAATCTCACACAAGATTGTCAGGGTGATCTGGGTTTGAATCCTTCAGTTGTGTTTGTCTATTTGATAATTTTTCCTACTTTACAATTTCAATTAAAATCTTACAGATGATCACCTGATGAGGTTAACGTGTGCTATTTATGGGATTTGTCTGGTTTGATACAGATCTATAAAGAGTCTGGACCTGCTGGGTCAACATGTGGCACGAGCAGCAGGCCTATCCAAAGTTCTACATGTTTTAAATGTGTTCTTCACTTTTTTCTTTCTTCATGGCAGTTATCTGCTCCCCCACCTTCTTCCCCACAAGCCGGCTGTAGACATCCACGGCTTCCGCCAGCAGACCAACAACACCCTGCAGCGTCTCATAAAGATGAGCTTTGTTCCTGCCGGATTTTGGGAGCGCTTTATTGCCAGGATCCTCATCAGCCTCACAGAGATGGACCTGCAGGTATTGAAACAAGCCAAATCTCATCATTTACATTTTGTATGGACCCACATTCATGACATGAAATTTTGTGTTTTACAGTTTTTTGAGGTAAAAAAAAATGACAAGGGTCAGCGCAGCAGGAACTACAGCTACAGATTTGCTGGAAACCAGCAGAGGAACCGTTGCAGCACCTTCAGAGTCCGACGCAGCCAGACCATCTACTGGAAGGAGGGGCTGTTGGTCACTTTCGATGGAGGTTATCTCAGGTTAGAATTCAGGCTACAAGTAGGAGATACATCTTAAATTAGCCAATGAAGAATGTGGGATATTTAGTGAAGTGGAGTTTCAGTTAGCTCCGGACCCTCTTCTCTGTGGGGATTTGTTGGCTTGAGTCCAAAACTGCAGGACTGAGCAGTGTCCTCTGGAAATACTGGGTCACTTGTGTGTAGGTTTTTAAATTGAATTTCATCCTGGAGATTTCAAGACATTTGGGACGAATGCTGTCTTTTTGAGATTTATTCATACAACATGCTCTGTTTTTATGCTGTTTTTCTTAATTAATCTTTCAGGTCAAATATCTTTACCTTCATTTTCTAAGTGTTCTTTTTCTAATATTTGTTAATGAATATACTTTATATATTCTGTATTTTTAATTTAGGAAAGGTTAATTTCCCATCTCTCACTTCAGTCTGAAGGTTATGATTTATAATGAACCATAAAAACAATTCAATTTAATCTCTTAAAGCGAGGAGAAAACGAATGTCCTATTGTTTTCCTGATGCTCCTCATCAGCAGCCATGTAAAGGTTGATCCATGAGGTGTTGATTACAAAAGAAGCTGCAGGGAAAATGAGGAGGTGACACGTGTTTGTCTCTGAAGGGTGGAGTCATCAGATGTCAACTGGAAGAGGAAGAAGAGTGGAGGCATAAAGATCACCTGCCAGTCAAAGACAAGAGACTTCTCTGCCATGGCCTTCATCACGGATCACGTCAACTCTCTGATCGAGCAGTGGTTCCCTGGTCAGTGCTCAGCTCACTGTGTGTGTCATTGTCTTTCGTAAGGTTATTGAATTGTTTTTCAATAATTTTTCATCATTCCCTGTTCTATAACCACCTTTCGAAAAACATTGGGGCTCTCTTAAAATCAAAATGTGATCATTACCAAATCCTTTCTGACATTGAAATGAAGTGTTAACGGTAAAAAGAAAAAATATTTAAGGTAATTCCTCACCACTTCATTTGACCAACAGTTTAAGAACCTTGTGACTCGAAGCACAATTTTATGTGCATCTGCACATGAAGATAAACTTTCCCATATGAAGCACGTGCTATACACCGATCAGATCATAACCAGTCACGCATGACCTCATAATAACACTGACTATCTTGTTACCATTGCTCAATGAGAAGGGTCAGAATGTCCCCAGAACGGCCCTATTCTTGTCTGTTCCTTGTCTTCCGTGGATGGTACCTACCAAAGTGATCTAAGGAAAGATATTTGGAGAACTGGCAACAGGGTAGTGGGTACCCAATGTCCACTGATGTTCATGAAAGAATTAGGCTCACCAATGTAACCATTGTAACCAGTCAGTACTTCACAATTTGCAGACTCACTACAGTATACTGAAGTGCCTAACAAATTAATTATGAGCATCCTATCTTCTAAATTAACATTATCAATGGATCCATTTAACAAAAGAAAAAAATATTTTAGTCCAATGTATCTGCAGTCCAATGTCTTTCCAAGTCTTGTGTTAAGCTCGCTGTGAAGCAAGACATCATGTTCTTGTCATTTGTCAATGCCTCCTCTGTTGTAGCTTTGACAGCCAGTCAGAATGATGGTAGTCTCCTTGTGGAGCAGTACGCCCCCTGTCACTTCTGTGTCTCACTGGACCTAAAGAAGCAGGCTGAACTCCGAGCCACAGGGCCCAGCCAGGCCGGCAACCGAAGCATACAAGGAGACGACGATGATGGAGGAGAAGGAGTTCATTACTTTAACATGGAGGACTGCGTGCTAGCTGCAATGGAGAAGGAGTACATAATCTGCCCTCAGCACATACACCAGCCTGTTGCCCTCCAGGAGCTGGTCCCAGAACTCTTCATGACAGATTTCCCTGCACGGTAACCTCCCAATATTAAATTAACCATTTTGTTTAACAGGCTGAATCTTGTGTCTTTCCATATTGGAAAGTGCCACTAGATCGTGCTTCAGTTTGTTACATGGCACATAATGTAGTCACAGAGTAAGATACAATTTGCCTTTGATAGCCTTGGATGAATTAGGCTGGACCCTGGTGCATTGCTATTTGAACATCACAGTGTGTCTTTGCTGAGGGACAGATTTGTGGTCCTTGGATGTTGGGACCTCAGCCTCCACCGACTCCAATTGATTGCCCTCGACCAATGGTCCGCTATGTAACCAAGAAGGAGGGGAGCAGTGGTGCACCTCTGTGTGTGTGTATGAAGAAAATGCACATTGAGCTCAGTCATCAGATTTCTTGTCATATTGACAGCATTTAATATGAATACATTTTCTGTGGTCCTCTATACATCCAAAAGTGTGGAAGCTGAGAGTCAATTTTTTTTATTTATTGCCGTTAGATGAGTTTAGAGGCTTGTTTACTTTGCCTGTTTGCTTACCTTATAACGAGCTCTGTCATAGCAAAACAAATGCCTGAGTTAAGTCTCAAATGAAGGTGATATCTGATACGTTAATCAATAATTGATACTTCTTGATCTAATATTTTAATCTAGAAGCAGTTGCTGCAGTTGTCAAGGTGCCGCTATGTATAAAGCTTTGAGACGCGTGACAGTAAGCCTCCTTAGATTTACTTATCCTAACAACTTGATTATCCCATTGTCTTGAAAGAAAGTATTTTGTTTCTTAAAAAAACAAGATAATTTACTCTTTGTCTCAAGATAATAGTGCTTAATAAACAATTGTTTCCTTGAACACTTTTGGCTTTAATACAGAAGCTCCTACACACAGTCCAGTTTCATATAGTTAAAATACTTGGAATAAATAATTGACATTGCGCAGTTAACCAGTTTTCGGTTGGTCAATAGTTCTATTGCCTTCTACACTTTCGAGGTTGCAATGCGCCAACAGGCTATGGATCAGAGATAACAGGCTTACCCTTTTCCCCTTTTCCCCTATCAGTCAGCATTGGGCACCAATGACCATGTTGCTGGTACACAGGATGTCCTTCTTCAGACCAGTAACCGATACATGTTGGGAATACCCGGCAAGTCCTGCAGTTTTGGAGATTCCTTTATCCTGTCATCTAACCATCACAATTTAGCCCCCCGAATCAAAGTCAAAAAGATTCTTCTACTTACAAATGTTCCTGTTTCCAAAACATCAACCTCAGGACAAAATGATCCCCTGCTGCCTGATAACAAGTAGAAAAACATTAAATCAAATTTTTGCTTCTGACAAAAAAAAAAATACTTGGATAAAAAGGCTAATATTCATTTTATAAAATCAACAAGCATTTTAGAAAAAGTAAGTATAGCATTTGGTGACTCAAAAAGAAAAACACCAATCAGCCACTGCTTTGATTAGCAACGGCTGTTGACTCAGGTGGTAGGACGCCTTTCATATTTTGCAAATTGCAACGTTTTAACAGCCTTACCATCCTTACTGAACTTAGTACTTAGTAACGTTTGGTATAATTCTGTTGTCACCATTTTGATATACAAATGTATGACCTTCAGGGTATCACCTGTATGTCATACCAATACATATTATATACCAGTTTTATCACATACCCTAATGAATGAATATGACCGGTCAGCTGTCCCTAGAGTTTCCACTCCTGATTTTCTGTTAGGGTTTACTTCACCTCTTCTGAGGCTAACCAAAAGACAGTTGACATAGCTGGATGATTCTCAATTACGAGGAACAGAAATGCCACAAAGAAATCTCAACTAGCTGCATAATCTCTCAAACGGCATTGCAGCATGTGCTTTGATTAGGAGCTGTAAAACTATTTTCCATCTGCTTTAGGCCTGGGACTCATCAATCACCCTGAGTAATGGCTGACTTAAAACTGAAATTATCAACAGACCTCCTGCAGCATCGGCTCAGACTATTGATGGTCCATAGACATATTTTTTTCAAACAGTGGCCAATTTTCTGAAGTGGAGGTTTTGGTGTTATCTTTTTAATTGCAGATGTGATTGTCATCTCACTGTCCTCCGGAGGATTGTCATAGCTCACTGGATTTCAGAGTGTAACAGGCTTGTGAGGAAATGCTTCAAGCTGAAACGCACACACACACATGTTTACTGTCATCAGCTCTCCAGGGCTTTGCCTGTATAATGAGTTTCAACTTATTTGCTGCCAGTGACAGCATGTGTTGAGTATTTGTCAGGACTCAAGGGTAACGCCCCCCTTTGGACTATTGGAATAAATGTACCGTCATTCTTTGTGCTTTACACTCATTGAATAGTTTAGAATAGCACACATAAATACAGTCACAGCCCAGGAATTGCTCAGACACATTGTGTGTATGGGGGGGGGGCTGTATTTGGATCGGCAGTCTTATCTTTGTCTCTTGAAAATAGCACAGACCATGAAAACATTTCCTACAGTTAAACAGCCCCTCCAAAATATTAGTGCTACTACAGATATTTTATACACAAACTCTTAACATCCATGATTAATCTTAAAATTATAACACTATATATAATACTGTGCACAACCATGTGCTATAGCTGTATCTTTACTGAACCCATGATGTGTTTATTTGCCTGTGTCTGTGTGTGTGCGTGTGTACGTTAGGCTCTTTTTGGAGAGGGCCCAGCTGGAGTACTCTGAGGAAAGAAATAACATTCTTGGACAGGGAGGAAGCGGAGCCATAATCTACCGAGCCCGATATCGTGACCAGCCAGTAGCCATCAAATGCTTCCACTTCAAGAAGTGTCGACAACAGACCATCAGCAGTGACACAGGTACAAACGCCTGATTTTTTAATAACACGTATGGTTGTCATTGAAATAAGCATGGCCATGTGTTTGCGAAAATATCTTCACGGCCCATGTTGCCTCCTGTGGTGGTAGGCAAAGGACAACAATTTCCATTATAACAAAGTGAAATGGTTGAGCCTTGATGATAAATAACAGTAAAATATTTAAAAGTCAAAGGCCTCTTTTAAATATATATATCTTCATTTATATGGTGGATTTTTGGTTTATCGGTTCCTTCATGTGATGACCCATATGATTGCAAACAAAGGCTACATATCTTCAAGGGGCATACCTACCAATCTGCCATGACCTGTTCATATCCTGCATCATCAATGCAGCGTGTCACACTGTTTGGAAAGGAGATAGCATTGTATGGCATCACAACAGTGGGTTTATATGGACTTCTTTATTCAGAAAAGATAAGAATCTAATTTAAAGCCTAATCAGACTTTCTAAGAATTAAACATTAACATTCACAACACCCCCCACTGAAAATCGACGTTGCTGCTGTGGTGAGGATGAGCAGCACCAAGTTCCTGGGGGTGCAATCCTGTGAAGTTTAGTGAATCCAGAAAGCAGCACTGCTCTCATTAGCCCAGAAAGAAATCCCTGCATAAAGTCATGAATCATGTCTGTTATCATTATCATTAAGTTGCACTAACACTCAGACCTCCCAAGCTCTAGGCAGTATAAACATAGTCAGCTGTTAAATTGTCCTGAGGAACGGGATGTGTGTGTCTCTATAAACAGGTACCATATTGGCTTGTTGCTAGAACATCATCCGATCAGTGTCTAAATATATCTGTAGTTTGAAATTTTGCTCTCAATATTTCATCCTATTTTGTCCTATTCCAGTCTTTTGAAGAGTATGTTGAAACATACCTAGGAAAGCATGATGAAATTGCTTTGTTTGAATTTCTACAGCACCGTACATTATTTAAAATTATAAAAAAATATTTTATTATTTTATTAGTTATTACAATCTTTGTTAAACTATTTTTTCAGTATATATATTCAAGCATAAGCATTAACTTGAATCCGAGTGGCTTTTCCAAACAAAGTAACATTCTGATTACAGTTGGGGTACTAGACTCAAATAGAACTCAACATCACTTTCTTCAGATTGACAATCCTATGTGACAATGATCTCATCACTGGCGTGGGTAAATGTGCACAGAAAAACATGGACCACCACCAATCCAGACAGGGGCACACCATCAGGAGAGGCATAGCAGGCATATATTTTGTCCCTAAACATTTGGGACTGGGTGTCCTCAAATTGCAACTCACAAGGTCAATTTTTCCAGTGACTACTATAAACCCTCTGAAATATTGCTAATTGCACCATCGACAAACCCCAAACCTCCCTAATTGGGGCCCCCTCAAGGTAGCGGAATGGCAGCTGGATATCTGTTTGGACACTTCTCAAAGTGAAGCAGCAGAGAGGTTAGAGATTGACATGGAGCTTCCTGAAAGGAGAAAAAGAAGAAAAGGCTAGGCAGTTTCTACACAGCATTGAGAAAAGAATGTCTACAACAGATGACTTCTGTCATCACTGTATGAATGTTTGTGTGAATGGGTGAATGCTGGCTCACATTTTAGAGTGCTTTGGGGTAGAGCAGACTAGAAAAGCACCTTATAAAAACTGTCCATTGACCATTTTTACCATTTTATTTGACAAACTCTCTCTGGAGCAGATGTGATGACAGACATGTTTCCTTTTTTGTTTTTTCTGCTATGTTAGTTTATTTAAATTTCTGTGCAGATAACCAAGCTGTGACTGATGAAGTTAAATTTATACTAATTACCAGTGATGGGACGTGGGTCTTCCAACTGGGCCTTTAGTGCTATACACCTGCATTTAAGCTGCAATCCAATAACTTCACAGTTACCGTGCAGCTACAGTCTTGTTAGTATACAGAACCAATACTTATTCAAAGAGACAGAAACATTATGTTGAAGAATTGAGTGTTAAAACAAGGTATAACACCAATTGTTATATACTGATAGACACACACTGAAATCATCAAGCATTTAGCACATTTCTCAGAATGATATGGGGCTGCATCACAAATATATCACATATCTGATTTAACTGTCATTAATGGATAATAAATAAATCTCAAAAAACAGTCACATTTACTCATAAGACCACAGAAAAGCAACCATACCATTAAATGTCAATAAGTAGGATTAAATAGCGTTTTCTCTCAGATTCCAACCAAGCTGCTGGGATAATCATACATGCCATTAGGCATATTGGCACTGCTAGATCAATGAAATCAAAAGCAGGCTATAATCGGCAGATATTTAAGATACTTATGAAATGAGACTCAACAAAGCTGTTCCTTATTTGAAGATATAGATTCTCTCCTCCTTTCTTTTTCAAAAAAGTAGTCCAATAACGCATTCATAGATGACACATGTGCATTTCAGTGCCATTAGAAGTTACTTTTGTAGGCAGGTAGGCCAAATCTTTTTTCACCAAAAAGTTTTAATATATTGAAAATGACCGCTCAGAGGAGCTTTGGATATACTTCCTCCTACTTGATACTGACATAGCACAAGTTGGGACCAGGCAAGCGATAATAGCTCGGTAGTTGGAAAAAAACGCCATAAATGACAACTATGAAATTTGATTGGTTAAAAAAGATGACTATCAACAAAGTCATTTCGTGTAATTCAATGGGAATAAGTATTCAGGTTGAAAGTTGCTTGCCCAACCCAGACGTCTCAACCAGGGACCGCAGTGGAGGCAATAGTAAAGAATGTAGGCAAACAGAGATCTATCCTATATATTCTCTTTATGTCCCTTTTTTTTTTTACCCTCATCAAAGCAGCTGTATAGATAGATAACATGGAATAGTGATTCCTTGTGTCCCCAAACAGAATTGGACAGTATTTAATGACATTTCATGCATACTGGCCCTAAAGGCAAGAACCTCATGATCCTTATCTTCACTTTGCATATTGTTCCATTTTTAGGCATATTTGAACCTGACGCTTTTTTATTTTGGTCACATTCACCTATAATTGAGGTAATGATCTATCCACATTAACACTAATTTATTTTTTTCAGTTGCGGGGACATCTGTGTCCTTGGACACACATTTTCCTGTTAACCTTGGTGTTCCGTCATTTGTTTTGTTTGCAGCCTCAGACACCATGGTGAGACACCTGCAGTCTGCAGATGCTTGTCGGAGCTTCTCTGAATTTCGCCAGGAGGCCAGTATGTTGCACTCTCTTCAGCATCCCTGCATTGTCTCTCTGGTGGGAATCAGCATCCATCCGCTCTGCTTCGCTCTGCAGTTAGCCCCCCATGGGAGCCTCAACACTGTTCTGGAAGAGAGGCAAAAAGGTAACATTTTTGCATTGTTTTATTTTCCACCAGAAATTTGTCATTTCACCCTAAAGAGTATTCTGAATAAAATTTCCATGGGCCGCCATGATCCAATTTTCTTCTTTCTTTCTTTTTTTTTTATTGGATGAACATTTTCTTTAAATTCTGTTTTTTTCATTGTAGCATAAAGTTATGCTTTCTCTCTACAGGCTCAAGTTACATGCCGCTTGGTCACATGCTTACCTTCAAAGTAGCCTATCAGATTGCGGCAGGACTGGTGTACCTTCACAGGAAGTGCATCATCTTCTGTGACCTCAAATCTGACAATATCCTTGTGTGGTCTCTTGAGGTATGTATATGAATTACTATAAAAATATTATACAGTCTTTTAATTTTACACTCAGCAAAAGGATGAATATTATAAATAATTTGAGAAATGCAGAGTGTAAAATGTATGGGGTTCTCTTTATTCTATCAGAATAAAGCAGATATAATATGTGTGGGAGGATACCTTAGTGGGACACCTTGATGTTGGCTGACATTAGCTTCAAGGGGCTGTGGACAGTGCTTGCTGCGGCCTCAATCCTCCGCTCCCCAGGGGAGGAGGAGCGGGTTTCGCAATCACTGTCAACGCTACTACAATTCGGGACAAATAATAACATTGGCTATCTTACAAATAAGTTTCGATCCATAGCTTTACAGAATAGATACAAAATACAATTTCTAAATATATTTATCGAAGGACAGTGTAAATTCTTGGACAGGGAGGGGTTAGCTGAGGTCTAGCATAAGTTGCATTCCTGAGGTTCACTGCTAGATGCAAAATCTTATACACTACTTCATTTTATTAACTCGTATGAATAAAGACAGACTTGCTGTTTTCTATCCTTTAACTCCCTTGTTATTCTTCTTCCAGGTGAAGGATCCGGTCAACATCAGACTGTCTGACTACGGCATCTCTAGACAATCCTTCCATGGGGGGGTGCTAGGGGTGGAAGGCACACCAGGTTACCAGGCTCCTGAAGTCCGGCCAGGCATCGTGTACGATGAAAAAGTAACCAATACTGTTTTTTATGACCCACATTATGTGCTATGTGATGCACATTTTTCTCATTAGTAGTTCAGAGTTTTTCCTGACTGGGTGCTGTTGGTCCCTATGCACAGATAACAAAGTATCTTTCAAACTGTTAATCAGAGTTTCATCACATCAAGTATTAACATTCATCTAAATTATACACAGTACTTTTTCGAAATTACATCATCTCAGCAGCAAAGTCTCAAGGGAAAAAGAATCAAAGGATGAGGACATTTCAGGAGGTAGATAAAAGACCAAAAGCAGGATTGAAAACCAAACCAATACTTCCACCATAGTCTCCAATGCTCAAAAAGTCTTTGACCCTCCCCTCCTGGTTTCTTCTACTCTCATACTAAATTGTGTTGGAACTCAAACAAAATTTCACATAAAGAAACGCAGGGAACATCAAATACAACTTTGTAATGATAAATATATTAATAGGAACCAAGTAGGTGTAATACCAACTGGCCCTGTATGAAAAAGCATTTGCCCCGTTAAAATTAAGTCCAAATAATCTGCATAAATAGCTGGTTCCAGCTGGGCTACACTCACCCTGAACTGATCACTGCCAGCCCTGTAGGGTAACATCATCACTTAAATATCCATTTTTCAGAAGCAGGAAGTTGGCTTAAAGGTATAAACCAAAACTACCACTAAACCAAAAATCTAATGAAATTCCTACTGAGATGTCTGGGACGGGTTCCAAAGCTATTTTTAAGTTTTCGATACCCCACAGATTCACAATGTGTCCAATTTACTACGAAAGGAGAAAACAAATAACATTGATGGACCTTCAAGTATTAGAGCATCTTCTTAAAATTCAGCTCATTCAGGAAGTCACAAAATATCCAAATAATGTATCCTCCATCATGCTGCACTGCACTCATCCTCCATGTGATCCATTTTCTTTCTTCTTCAACACATCTTTATTGGGGCTAACTGGGGACATAGTGAATCAAAATAGGCTTGAATTCTTAAATCCATGTGATCCATGGATGAGCAGAAGGTCTTTGCCCTGCCTCTGTATTTATTTTACTTGTTTCCTCAGAGGATTTGCAGTTAGTGCGTTTATTGTTTAGACTAACTACCTCCTCTCTGCCAAATGTAGCCATTATGTCTGATTATTACCATATGTTTGCTGCTTTCATGGCAATGGAGAAATAAAGGCCATAAATACTTGCTGTTTTTACCATGTGTGCATCCACACAAATTTACCCCAAAGCTGATTGAAACTGTGGAACTAAACCAAACCGATAATGAAAAATGTTTTTGACACCTTACTTTGTTTAAGAAAAACATTATTACATTCATTCATTCATTATCCGTAACCGCTTATCTTGTTCAGGGTTGCGGGGCCTGGAGCCTATCCCAGCTGACATTGGGCGATAGGCGAGGTTCACCGTCAGTCGTCAGTTCATCATAGGGCGGACACATAGAGACAGACAACCATTCACTCCTACGGGCAGTTTAGACTCACAAATGCACCCGTATTGAATATTTACCGTTTCCTTAAAAGTACTCTTTTGATGTCATTCAGGAAATATATCTGAAAAGAAAAATCTAACCAGAAATTGGATAAAATGGCTTCTCATTTGCTTCACAAGTGTCCAGAGATCATACTGCTACAAAAGAGCCCCTCTGTTACACTGGCTTTGTTTTTATTATGCCCCCTCAATAGAGGGCAGTGACGTTCTTCAGTAGCTAACATCTCCTCAAAAAGAGACTCAAAGAATTTATTGACAATTCACATATGCCTCTCAGGGCTCTAAAGTGTGCAGTATATAATTGGTTTCTTTAATTTGCCTATTTTAACATTTTGGGCCATATTTGATCTTAAGTGTGTTTTATGTCAGTGCATTAACATTCTCCTCTGATAGAGATTATGCTCGGTCCACATCAGCACTGAAGTGGGTTTTTCCAGCAGAGGGTGCATGTGTTTCCTTGAACAACGGTTGCATTATGTCGCCCCAGTGTGTGATTTTTAGATAACATGCCAGTGTTACACAAGCAAAAGAGTTGGAATGTTACACCACCTCATTTGCATTTATAATATAGCATGTATCGAGAACAATGGAGTAACGTGGCAGCAGCAGTCATTTACCGCCACTTTCATATGATGGTTGATCTTTAATTGTTAAGGAGGGTTTAAGGAGCTCCTGGGTTGATTTGCCAACATTTTTGCTCTTCATCATCTTTGACTTAGCAGTTAACATTCTTCATGAAAGGCAAGGTAGATTAACACTTCTACAGTCACACCTCCAATAGGCTTTTTCTCACATTCAATAGAGGACACCACAGAATATTAGATACTTATCATAGCTTCTAAAACTGGTCTCTGTGCTTTATTGTGTCATCATACATCCTGCACTATGTAATGCAATAGAATGATGAAACCAGTTATTTCACTGAGTAGTTGTTGGGCAGGAGGAAAGTCAGATGTTGATCCTGCATTTAACCATTTCTATCTGCCTCATATCTACAGATGAAATGAAATGTCCTGTGTTAGATCTTGTTGTCTTTGTGAGAACAACACTGCCAACAATGATACCACTCATTACCACACTTACACAAATGTGATGAATTGATCAACAGAAGTTTTTACGTCCTGTCACTTCCTCAGCTGTCTTAGTTCTAATTTTGGGCAATTTCCAGCATTTCAGAAAGTGTATATTGTACATATATGAATGATTTAAAATTCATATTTTTTTAGATATTATTTGATTTCAGCCAGTCCGTATTCTATCTACTGACCAGTCAGTGACCATGCAGTGCATTGTGTATGTGTGTAGCTCCGCTACAAGCTCCTCTCCATGGCGAGGCCAAATTTGCTAGGGTTTACTATTTTACAAGCTGGATAAGCAGAAAGTAATATCCACAACTTTCAACCTCTATTCATCAGCCCCTCTCCCACAGAGACTACTGATCTCAGCGAATAAGAAGCCCTTTACTTGTCTCCTAAGTGTTTGATGTGATATAACTCTCGAACTACCAAATGAGATGCACACCTGGCCAGAGAGAGAATACATGGTGGGTTGAGTAGAGGAGGCTTGAAGAGTATATTCATACTTTCAAGGATGGCTGGGAAAAACTAATCAGTTTCTGATCAATATTTATAGTATCTTAGATGTAACCCTGATCACTCAAGATACATTTCAGACATTGGATACCCACGTCTGGTCTAAGCCTTGCATCTTCTTAGTAAGGCTTTGGATGCAACTAATGTAGTTCAAGAAAAAAGCTATCAGGTTGAACACTTCCATTCCATAAAACTCCAATTAAAAGTTGAGGCTTTGCTACTTCAAATACTGAACTCAACCTGCCTTTATTTGGTACCCCTAGTAAGAAGTTGTTAATTTAAATTAATAATGAGTAATGTGATTATTAGAATTTTACAGAGCCCCTTCAGTTTCTTTTAACTTGTGCATGCAAGTTATTATCTTGTGTGCATATAGCAGCTTTAAAATCATTATTTACATACCACATGGCATCAGGCAAAGGCACTTTGGGATCTGCATCTTTACTCTCTAGAAAGGAGCAACGAGGGGCCCTTAGTACACAAACAGAGGCCTTAATCTACTCAGTTCTCAGAGCGAGTGCTGCATAGCTTATGATAGAGAGTTGCAGCCACTCTACATGTTCATCCCAAATGCGTTCTATCAAATAGAGCCCATGCAAAAACAAGGACTGTTGAGGAACTTTAGTACAGAAACGACACACTTTCACCTCAAATAAATACAGTTGATTGCTGACAAAATTATTTACTTAAACCAAAAATATTCCATATAATTAGTTCTTCTGAATGTTCATATAAACACAAAGAATCTTCATAATAATCAAAATAAACTCAGCTTTACACACAAGATAAAAAAATAATAATTTTAGTTTAGAAGGTAAAAGAGGTGCTAAAGAGGTTTTATACATCAGAAAACATTTAGAAAGCAGACCTGCCATCTAATTGAAACCTGCATTTAAAATGTGTAGCATTAACCGAACTATAAAGGGAGTCGGTGTTAATTAACGTTTAACTGTCAAATAATGAGAAAGAAGAGACCTCAGGAAAATTAGAAACTGGGTTTGATTTATTTTATGTTTATAGAAATGTCTATTTGCATTTTCCTCCTCTACTGATGCAGTCATTGCTTCTGTTTGTTGTAACGGTTCCACAGTTTTCAATCATTAACAAAGGAATGTCTACTCTCAATTAAACATCTATTTGCTCAATGAATTTAGTAGTAAATATCTCTGCATTATATATATGTATAGTTGATGTGATGTCATTGATGCGGTAAAAATGGAAAAGTGTAAGAATTTGTACAACTTTTACAAGGGACAAATTTTGATGGATAGACAACTAGTTGAAAAAATCTCCAGAACTGCAGATCTTGCTGGGTGTTTCTGGTCCACAGTGGTTAGTACCTACCAAAGTGGTCTTAGGAAGGACAATAAGTGAACCAGCAATAAATTCACTTATTGCACCCAAGGTTCATTGATGAGCATGGAAAGGGAAGGCTAGAACTTTTTTTCTGATCCCACAGAGGAGCATCTATAGCACACATTTTTAGAAAAAAAGTGTCAGAAAAAGACAGTGCATCACAGCTTACAGCGTATGTAGCCACAGGCTGATTGAGTACCCGAGCCAACACTTCCCTACGTACACCAGAATGTACAATAGGAAAAGGACAAGACGTGGGATTTTGTGGAATGCTTTGGTCAGTGTTCCGCTGGGAAACCATGGGTTCTGTCATTCATGTGGATTTTATTTTTACACGTACCACCTACCAGGCATCTCTGCAGAGCAAGTACCGCTCCTTATGTAAATGGTATTCCCTAATGGTAACAAGACAGCGATTTCTACCAAAAGCAAAATTAGTCTAAGGAACATAACAAGGTGCTAACCTAGCCTCCATATTCTGTGGCTCGAAATCCATCCAACATCTGTGGGATGTTCATGATTAGCGAGTCCTATCCATAGAGACCCCACCTTGCAACTTACATGATGGTTGGAGAGGGAGATTGTTTTTATGTATAGCTGATAAGTCTAAACTCATTAGCGACATCAGAGTAACTGGATGGAGAACTGAAGGGTGTATTTCTAGTAACACTGGAATAAATTCTGTGTCAAGTTTAATATTTTTATTCAGTAAATGAAGTGAAATCCAGATTTATTTATAGAATCAGTGAAAAATGTTATTTGCTGTCAAGACTTTGAAGAGTTTGTTTGGTTTGTTTACTGACCTTATCTCTGGGCGACTGGCCCAGCATTCAGTGAGCCATCCTATGTGAGCTGCATTGATTATGTATATCCACTCAACTCCACAGCTTCCTCTTTTAACAAAATGTATTCCAATAATTTAACATTGTCACATAAATTACCTAGAAATACAAAAAAATAATATCCATCCTGCTCTGCAGTGCAATTCAAAGCTATACTTAGCACTTCATCCAATTTACAGCGAGAATGGAGAGGATGGAATGTTTTGCAAAGCAGTATCAGCATTTCAAGACTGATCTTTTGACAGACAGGAAAAGAGCTGAAACTGGACTGATATGATCCAACCTCCTGGTCTTAGTGAGGCCTCCAGTAGCAGCAAGCATCAGCTGCATCTGTCTAATCAATTTTTTTAGAGACCTCTAAACACACCATTGCAGTAGTCACGTCAACTAATAAACACTTGCGTAGGTTTTTCCAAATCCTGTGGAGACATAAGTCCTTTAATCATCAATCTATTTTCTAAGTGATATAAGGCTGACTTTGTAATCATCTTAATGTGGCTGTTAAAATCCAGGCCCGACTCCAGGACTACACCCAGATTTCTGGCCTGGTTTGTGGTTTTTAACTGGGGCTGAGTGCTGACTTTGAATCCTTCTTGCTTCTCTCCAAAGAAGTTAGAGCAATTTTATCTTTTTTTCTTAAAACTGAAGAAAATTCTGGCCCCTCCAGTCATTAAAATATTAAGCATGAAGTTAAAAGGTTCTAGACAAGTCACACTTGGGTCACAAAGACTTCCTTATATGAATATGCCATCGCTTTCCATCGCCCCTGTGATGCCATTGCATAGCACAGACCTTGTCTGCAGTCACCACCAAGTGATGTCACCCCAGAAGTACGTGAGAGCTTTTGGCATCGAACCATTGTTTGCCTCTACGGTTATTCTGAGAAGTCTTGTAGGGACTGAATCCCCCAATCATCGTCGATGACTGTTCAGAGACAGAAAACCTCTCAGATGTTTTGGTCCTCAGATATGGTTTTCAAGGATGAAATAAGAAAAGAGGATATAAATTTGGCATAGTCTTTGCTGTAAAAATAAAGAGTGAAGTGTGTAGAAGATGAATGAATTCCAGAAGATAAGAGAAGACTACGATAGGCCAGTGTCTACCAGGCTGTGTCCCCATTATCGCTATCAGTCACAGTTAAAAGATGCCTGCCATTTACCTCCTCCCCCATGCTCTGGTGCTGATAAGTATGTGATTAAAATTCCACTTGAATTTTCAAATCACTCTCTTGGTATATATGTGTGTTTCACACCTGTCTTTTTTTTTTTTAATCTCACCATGTTACTCCGTTTACAAGTATGGTTTTCGTAGTATGGTTTTGGTTTTTTATGTTCTTCATGTTTCTGTTTACTTTTTCAGTGTCAGCTACTTTTCTGTTTATTGATTTAGTAACAATCTTTTGATTATTTTCATATGCAACAACTTTCAGATGTATCCGTCTATGCTCATCAGAAAATTTGACCTTTACTTTCCTTGTTTTGTTCCCTCATATCACTCAATAATAAAGGTGGACATGTTCTCTTATGGTATGGTACTTTATGAACTGCTGTCTGGGCGGAGGCCAGGTCTGGGACAACACCAGCTTCAGATAGCAAAAAAGCTCTCCAAAGGCATCCGGCCAGTGCTGGGCACTCCAGAGGAGGTTCAGTTCTACTGCCTCCACAAACTTTTGACTGATTGCTGGGAAACCAAGCCTGAGAAGGTGAGCCCCTCCCCCTGTTCCTTTTCCATTACAGTTGAGAGTGATTGTGCAGATGGTGTGAACCTTCCATTCAATACACCCTCCCAGTTAACTTTTTCTATCCAATAGAATATCAAGTTATCTGTAGTATCTGTCGAACAGCTGATTAGATCCTCTCTCTTTGTTTGTTCTCATCTGTGTGTGCTTGCAGAGGCCGGTGGCCATGCAGTGTTTGAGGCAGATGCAGGAACCCAGCTTCCCCTGTCTCAGGTATATATTGTCCTGTGGCAACCACTCGCAGCTCTTCCTGTCCCAGCTGCAGGGATACAGCGCTGTGTTCTGGAGTGGAGACAAGGACAAAAGGTTTGTTGGTCTGCCAATAGCTGCTGCTTATTTTGCTTCAAGCATTTGCACTTGACAAAGCAGCCCGAGTGCAAGTGCTGTTTTGGTACAGCATTTGGTATTATTACTTCACCTTTTATCTACATTGTTGTGGGATTAATACCTCAATACATACAAGTAGTACATTGTGCTACACACGTCATCATTACTTGCTGTGCTTACTGTGTCATCGAGCAGCCATATCGTCTTACCACATACAGCTGAAGTGAATAACATTGATTAATTTGTTACCCCTAACCCTTAACAATAATAGTAATCATACAAAAAATTTAAATACAATATATAATTAATTTTATATTTAAAACATAAGAAATAACACCCATTATACGAATAGCGTCATCTAGGTAACAGTAACCGGACAAAAGGATGAATCCTGCTAATTCCCTTGATGGCGCATATTAGTAATATATCTTTTTTACCATTATTTCAAGAATATTCAGGATCAGAAAATTCTGAATCAAATTCAACTTCATTATCAATCAGTAGTTTAGTAGCAAGCAGACCAGTACAATAGAAAATATTGCAAGTTGTATGGTGTTATCCGCAATGCTCTCTCCCTGTTGTCAATACAGTGCCCTCCGCACAAAAAAAAGTTTAAAAAATTGAATTGAAAATACACTTTATTGCCAATAACCACGACATTTAATTCAAATTATTCCCAAAAATCTAACCTTTTTATTCAAACAACAAAACAAAACCCAAAAAAACATTACATTCTTAACATAAAACACTATGTATGAGTGTGTGTGTATGTATAGATAGTGTGTGTGTATATATATATATATATAATGTGTATATATATAGTATATATATATAGTATATCAGTTTCAACAGTTAGATCAATTATTAAGACATTTAATGGGGCTACAAATTTAAAATTAGCCTAGAAGAGGATGTGTAATCAAACTGACCCTACACACTGTGAGGAGGACGGTTCAACTGGATAAAACACTGCTCGAATTAAAGTTAGAGAATTGCTGAGTAATTTGAATCTTCAGAAAGTCTCCCAAACCACCATCAAATGGCACCTACACAAACACAAGCTGTTTGGGAGTGTAGCATGAAAAAAGCCTCTGCTGTCACCCGCACACAAGCTGAAGTTCCTTTACTTTGGCAACCACCAGTGGAACATTCAATGTAAATAGGTCATAGGTCAGAAAAGTACAAAGTACAGCTTTTTAGCAAAATAAGTCAAAATGGGTTTGGTGTAGCAAGAATGAAATCGATAGAAAAAAGCCCCTCATACTCACTATGAAGTCTGGTGGTGGATCTCTGACGCTGTGGGGCTGTTTTTCTTCCAAAGGCTTTGGACATCTTGTTAAAATACCTAGTACCATGAACTCCATCAAATTCCAGCAGAAATTGGATAAAAACCTAATGGTCCAGGAAACTTCCAGCAGGACAATAGTTAGAAGCACACTTCAAAACAGCCCGAAAAAGGGTTCAGAGATCACAAAATATAGGTTTTGCCATGACCATCGCAGTCACCTGACCTAAACCCAAAAAATTTTGTTGTTATGGCAAATTTGTGGGATGTGCTGCAGAGTTGGAGACTCTGGACAGTTTCTCCATGTGTCCTCAATCCGCAGCTCACACAACAGAAGGAGACTCAGAGCTTTTATTATGGCAAAGGGGGTCTACAGAGATTATCAAATGCAGTGCCAATGATTATGGCACACATGTTTTGTATACAATTACTTGTCTAGCCAGCGTGCGCTCTGAGTATATTATTCACTTGAATAATCAACTCAACTGACAAGTGATAAACTGTGCAAAAGTGTCAGAGACAGACTTTCCCCTTCTGGCACAGGGACAAGTGGAAGAGATCAAAGAAGATCAAATATTACACATGGACCTAAAGGACATAGTGTAGGAGAGGTTTTTGATATAATAACGAAAAATACATAGCGTATAGTTCACAAGAAGTGCTTTTGCAGTTCTCCTTTGTGAACTGCAAAAACTGAATTTGGCGGTTGCGTGCATCCTCACAAGCTTCCCAGTAGAATTTGCCCCTCTCTCTCACAATAAACACTCACTTTGTGCATGCATTGTCAGCCTTACGAATGCAGAGTTTTCATTTTTAGATACATTTTAGGGTGTCACGACTCAAGATTTTTCATACTTTTAAAGGTTGCCTTGACTGAATAAAGGTCGAGAAATACTAGTCTGGACATGTTTTCGGTCTCACAGCTGTTTCTTAGGTTTCCTTGTTTGAAAACCAATTGGTACCAGTTGAGGGAAGGAAGAGGATGAATTCTGTCTCTAATAAGTAGAATTATATCGTTAAAGATGCTCATGAATGTATAACAGCTAAATGTTTAGGGACATCAGAGTTATGACTCTGTCAAGGGGACTAGAACGGTGAATAGAAGCCTGGATTGTTTATATTTTCCTTTGTTATTTTTGAGTCATAGGCATGGCATTGCCTATACGTTGTAAGGCTATTTTGGCCAGACTAAATGAGACTCTCCCAGTTTTAGTAGAACATGATCTTTCTTTTAATGTTTGGGGTTTTTTTTGGCATAGTTTGCCTTTTTTGCAGGTTTGAGGGTTTTTCCATGGAGGAAATCTCTTGTGTTTAAGCAATAGTCTTTTTTTAAAGTCACAATACAGATAGTTTTTGTTCCTGCAACACTATTAATAACATGACCACATTGGGAGGGACCTACATTAGCATGAGAGTCCTGTGTTGTATGTTGATATTGCAGTGGATTGAGTGAAGGAAGCACTGTTGGTTGGGTTACATCGTGATTAGATAGACAACTGGTGCAGAAACATTCTAGTGTATAATCAAATCATAAATTCCAAAGTTATTAAATATTTAATTTATCCCTAAGTGTCACTTTCTGTTATTTAGTGGTATCCTGTATAGTCAGTATACAATTATTTGATCAGCTCTATTCCTCCTCACTTCTTCCAAAAAAATATTGAAAATGCCGTTTGATGTCACATATTGACATTTTAAAGTGATCCATGAAAGAAAAGTCACTGAAAATTGACAGAAGGGGAAAGAAGGCCTTGACTGGTCAGATTTTGAGCATCAGGCTCTCACTGGTAGGAGCTGATTTTAGCAAGCAAGAAGTCAATGTGTGCAATTTAGAGTTATCACCCATCTGTTTGTGGCTATTAAAAACAAAATATGTATTAAAAAGTGTGATGACTCTGCAAATGTTTACAAAATAAAGAAAAATAATACTTAATTTAAAATAAGAACTACGTAAAGTTTCAGTTTTTGTAACCTATGTAAGCTTTTATTCTCTTCGGTCACTGAACACATATTGCCTTTGTTCATAACAGGAATCTATATGGAGCAGGCTTTTAAGACTTACTTAGCAATGAGTTCATCCCCATCGCTATAGCTGACCTCTGCCTCACACAGAAAAATCGAGACCTTTACCTAGTGACTCAGCTCTTCTCACCCTCTCCAATACAACATCCTAATTGCTGATGCTGCAACAAAACACCTGTCCATCTCACTGTCAAAGTTCCCATCAACCTTGAACCAAACCTCAAGATATTTCAAGGGTTTCACTTGAGGTTGCAAACCTCAATCCACTGATGTCTTGCAGAGAACCACGACCTCAGTGCTGACGGCTGCAAACCCCTACCAAACAACATATCAATTGTAAATCATTAATTCAATGTAACTCTCAGAAAGTGCAAAGAGGAAAGAGAGGCCCAAAAGATAATTCTAGTCATGTTAGCTTACCTTAAGAAAGATAATACCCAAGGTTAGCGTAGTTATGTGTTTATTTGCAGGTAAACAGACACAAGAGCTTTCTCCCCTTACTGTTCAAAAAGAACAGCATACTGAAAAGGATATGAGTGAAATAAAACAGAGAAATGTGGGTAATCTTTTATTTTGTAGCCAGCGAGATAAAAGCAGGAAGAGACAGTGTGTTTTAATCAGATGTAGTGCCGTTTGGTAGGGGAATTGTTAGATATGGACTTCATTTGGCAGCTGTTGTACAAATGGCATCATGAAGTGAAAAGCACTTTGAGCGAAAAGTTAAAATAAATAAAAAATTTGGAAAGGCTTGTCCAATGTTGATGTTGCACTTGAGAAAAGATACATAATAAGACAGTATATTGAGCATAAACACAACATAAAGATAACAACTTGACCCTTAAATATCTTCTCATACAAGAGTACTTATTTTGAAAATAGGAAATTTCACAGTATGTTAAAGGTACAGTTCACCCTATAATAACAATGCATTTAGTTAATATTACACCCTTGGCTATTAAAATAGCCAAGGGGCTCCTCCGAGCCCTCAAAATGTTCGTGGAGCTGGGATCATTCTATAATTATAGATTTTTTTGTTGTTGTGGGGTACTGTTACTTTAGACTCTCTTTGCATGCATTGACTGAGAAGCCTTCCAGGTAAACGATGTAATGGCTCTATTGTTTTCCAATAAGGCAGCAGACTTCCAGTTCAATCTGCTTACAATGAAAGCAGCTTTCATCCCTTCATACAGGTGGTGTTAATGACTGCTGCTGACTTATGTACACTTCATCCTGCCGTTAACTCTTCACTGTGTCAAGATCCTGATACCTCCCCCAATTCTCCCACTGCCCCCCACTAAAACTCAGGCTATCCTGTTATTTGAACAATGCCCATACCAACAATGTCAGTCATGCATTCTGCATTCCTCACTTAGCTTTGGCCTTTCATCCACACCCCTGAACAAATGAGGGTGGATAGCTTCTATAACTGGTTAGCAAACTGTTAAGAAAGGAAAAGAGCATAAGAAAAAGATTTTTTCGGGGGGTGTTATTTGAAACGAAAAAAATAGAGGAATATATATGAAGACAGGGAAGTCAACACAAATGCTCAGACATGCTTTACACATTAACAAATATTTAACCTGATTATTCAGACAACTGATTTGGATTTAAAGTAAGCACATACAAATGGGATATACAATGATCAACTATGCATTTAAACCACATACCTAATACTGTGTAGGTTCCCTTTTGCTGCCACAACAGTTCAGTGGTGTCGCTGTGTGCTCTAACAGAAGAAGCATTAACTTTTTCCTCAATTTGTCCTACAGTCGCTCTTTCAAAGAATCACACAGGGGATCACAGCCATCCCAATTGGGTCCTTGTCAATATGGTCAGATCCTAGAGTATAATTTCTGCTGCTTAATACTCTATATCCTTCTCACTGACGGACCTCTTAGTAATGACATAATGCTATTCTCACTTCAGCCTGTAAGTGGTTGGAATGGCATGGCTATAAATGCACTCTGGTAGTAGTTCTGCTTCTAGTCTCAATGATACACGACTACCTTTATAATGGGCCATGTTTGGTTTGTCTGTTTGTGTACTTTTAGAAGGATAACTCAAAGATTTGAATAGCTTTCAATTACACTTTGTGGCTTCGGGTTATATCCGTGCCATAACTATAACCCTTTTTACGACCTGTAAAGGTGTATCATATTATTATTGGATTTTCCAAGATTTTTGTGTGTGTTGTTCAGGAACTACAGTGTGGTGAATGTGGAGAAGGGTCAAGTTGAGGTGAAGACGATTTCCTGTCCGGGCAGTCGGATCTCCTGTCAGATGAAGATTGGTAACAGTCTGTGGATCGCAACTGAGGTACACATTTCCCTGAAATTATACTTTACTTAACACATTTTAACACTGCTTTGATTTTTAGTTAATGGAAGATAACCTGCCCGTGGATACTGGTGTAAAGCAACTTCCTTTTGTGGAATACATACTGGTTGCTACTGAGAAAAATTGCAAACTTCATTGGAATATTCCAGAACATAATTGAATATTAATTTTAAATATCAAAATGCCAACTAAAACAATTTAAGTCCTAATTTTTGTTGCTTGTTTTAATTTCTAACGACATTTCTATGCTAAGGGAGGGGGAACATACAGGGACGCAAAGAGGGGTAGGTTTGAGATCTTTTCACAGCGATTTTCCATTATTTCTTATGGAACATTTTTCACAGTTTTTTGCGAGTTTCGCTGAAACTGTTTTATGAATCATTACTAAAAGTGATAGCACACCATCCCCATCAAGCGACGTGTTTTTATCTATACTTGAGAATGTGCTACCAATACTATAGAGCAGTTTCCAAGAAATGCATTGGAAGAAAACTAAGAAATAATACATTTAAGATGGAATAAGTATGTAGAAGAATAGTCCTTTTGCTTCTGTGCTTAGAACACTTAATAAATACATTAAATAAGCACATATTTGTAAACTTTACTCCAACATATTCAAGTCATATGATCCCACTTTTCAGAATGACCACTACAAACTTGACTTAGCGGTACAGTCAGATTATTGTAGAGCTTTCATACTGTTCTTTCTTTACTGCACGGACTGATATTAATTACATTTAGTTTATGGAGGGACAAACAAGTTTGGTATAATGGTTTGCTTACATAGTGGTGCCCGATCAGAGCTTCTACCACAGTTCTTATTCAGGGTTCAAAACATGGAGAAGGTCAGATTAAGTCTGCTCATCCTTCTCACAGACATCTTTGGGGGATGATGGGTGTGGGGGTTACCATGCTCTTCCCTGCCATTGAGCTAGGTTAGATATCTGACTAGCTGGTAATAAAACAATATAAGAGTGGAAGGAAGAAGCCGGAGGAAGCTCTGATGGAAGCCCGCAGTGATACTGATGCAGAAATTAACTTGCAAATAGACTGCAGGAAAAATCTAGTAGCGGTTTCTCTCTGAAGTGTCCCTAATGATAGCTGGTGCTCAGAGTCTCACAGTTCTATCTAGCAAAGCCAATGGTTAGAGGTCTTTGGGCCAAAATAAACTCAATCTATTGTCAAACTTTAAAAGGGATCGTTCCGAGCTCACTGGTCCAGACCCAGACGAGTTTGTAAATATTCTTGTTGCATGCATGTTCCATGTCTAAATTAAGTTCTTAAAGTCACACCAGCTTAGCACACACTTTGTGAAAAGCTGCATTTTCAGTCCTTCACCCTTTTTTTCATCAGGTGATAAATCATATCAGGTAAGTCTTGATGAGATTAAGATAAAAAATTACAACATGTGTTGACAAAACATTTTTTGAATGTTTTGTCAACACTTTTAATTTACTATGACTAGAATAGTATACTAACAGGTTTATTAAAGGACTAAAAAGGACTAAAATGCTCTCAGTCAATTAATACTTGACTGAAAATACAGAGTGATGGTTACTAAATATTGTAAAACTAATAAACATTTGACAGAAGAGTAAGACTAAATCATCACCATTTTTGACAATAAAGGTCAAGGTCATCAAGCTGAGATCTAACACAGTTTCTTCAGAACAAAATACTTGCATATGCATATGGTTTCATATCATTAATGGGGCTTATGGGGCATTAACCTGGAGTCTAACCTACAGCGTGACCCCAGCTCCCTTATGTTAAGCGTTTCTTGATGCATCATTACAACAGAATTTCTCCTCAACATGGTACAAGCACAGTTGTTCCACAAAACCTCTGTTATTGTTAAATACCGTTTGTGTTTGTGTGATAGGAACAGGAAGTGTTCATCTACAGTCTGAAGGACATGTGTCCACTCAATCAACCCCAAAAACAGTTCTCCTGCCCAGCCATCATCACCTCCCTGTTTCCTGCCCCAGAAAGAGATCAGGTCTGGCCTCAACAAACATCAAATCAAACAATCAAATATCAAATATGTATTCTTTTTTGTGTTCTTCATCAGTGTATGGAAAGTGTGAGGGGGAGAGGGAGGTTTATGTGACTGGAAGCTCTATATTTGACTTTCATCTTATAATTGCACATTTCATTTCAGGGGTTCAGTCAGGGGGATAGCTTGTACAAAGAAGGGGACTGGGTACTTTTCGGGGATATACTGTTGCTGTCGGGGACGACTGCGTATAGGTCTAGTTGTTTTTTGCAGGTTTTTACACGGCAGTAGGTTTTTATTATACTCCTAGAAAACAGGGCCTTAAGGTCCATCCCTTCGTCTGTGTGTGACAGGGAGTGAAAGGTCAAGCATGTTTTTTGAAAGGCTATATCTCATAAATGGTTACTTTAATTTTTACAGTATATGGCACATTTTTAAATAGATTTTTATTACGTTCTGACATAACGTGCCTATGATAGACATTATATTCTGTCCACATCAGCGCTAATTGAGTTTTCCCATTAGTGCGTGTGTCCTCGTATACAATACCTTTTCTTTGTCAAAACATTAAATAGATGGATTTTCATCAGAATCGTCAGAGATTTTCTACAAATTAAACATAAACACATTTAATAGCATTTTAGCAATGTGGCCGCGAACCCTGCTTGTAAATAGTACATCTTTATCAATAATCCAACCATACATACAAACTTTTATGGTAATGAGAGTTCCAAACATAGATGTAATGGAAAGAAATATCCCCTTGTGAAAGAACTTTGAGCACTCCTCTTCTTTAGAATCATTACCAAACGACTTCAAGAGATAGTTAAAGTCAAAGGTGTCAGGTATTTCATCTTTAAAACATGTCTAAAACTTATTTTATGTCACATCTCTTCCAGTCTCTGTTGAATTCTTAGTCTTCATTGAAGTGAGGGCATGGAGACAATAAAACGGGGGATGTCAACAGTTTTAGGGCAGTCACTAACTGCTCTCATAATTGTCCTAAAACATCCCAGTGCCACTAGCATGACTGTTGGGCAACAAAGCTTTTGTGGGAACTTTTTTCTATGGTCTATACTGCTGCTCCTTGACCACCTCCTCCTGTCTATACCTACTGGTAGTACTCATTGGGATGAATGGTTATCATCTTTGTGTTCTTTGATTGTTTAATACTATGAGCCAATCCTTAAAAAACAGTTCATATTGCAAGATAATATAATGTAAGCAGGAAAAGTAGATGTCACAGGAAGTGTTGTAAAGAGAAAAATGTCTTAAGAGTGTATGCTGATAATATGAAGACAAATATAAAAGGTTTCTTTTTCTCTTATCTGTTAAGTGCCTGCCCAGAGTGTTTGCTGGGATGTCTGATGGCCTGCTGGCTGTATACAGCTTGCTAGAGGACCTTCCTTTGGAGGGGGAGACCTATCTGTGTTCACACACCCTCAATAAGATGGTATATGGTCTGAAGGACTCAGATCCCAGACAGAAATCCTACCCAGTCAAGAGCATGACTCTGGTCAGCAGTGGCTCGCAGGTGAGGAAATAAACAGTTGTTTGTTAATCCAAAAGTCATGTGTTGTAAGTATGCCAAGTTAAAAGGCCAGATCTAACAGATAAAATAGAGCAAAAATTTGAGTGGTAATTTAGAAAGTCATGATATTATGAAAATAAGATAATAATGTTAGTAGAGTAAATTTATAATATTACAAGAATAAAGTAATTCTATTCAGAGAATAATAATATTACTAGAATACAATTGATATTGTTATATGATCTAACAAGAATAAAGGCACAATTTTCTGAAAATAATGTTGTAATATTACAGGAATTAAATCATTATATAACAAGAATAAAGTTGTAATTATAAAGTTATTATTTTATAAGTCTAAAATTCTAGTTCTTCCTTTTTCAGGACAGATTCAAATTCGTCCACTGTCTTTTCAAAGTCCTGATACTGAATATAATGATGTGTTATGAACAAACGCATTAGATATTTCTTTATTTGTGAAGAAAATAAATTGTGGCTTGACAAGATCCTCCACATTCACTTTTTTCATATTATCCCCCTAATACACAGCTGGAAAATTTAACCTTTTTTCTTATAGTCTTGTAGCTTATTTCAAGTTAAATTCGAATTTTACTCTATAATAATAATATTACTGTTGTTTTCACCCAACACCTCTTGTTGTATGTTAATCTGGCCCTTATACTCTGAGGATCGGTGGCTAAAAAGGTTCGCAAATGACATCATAGATTCATCATTTAAATACATGTCTTTATACCACTGACACTGACCTAAATGAACACTTGGATAGAAAGAAGAAAATTCATCTAGTATCTACTCACCTCCATATTGATGGAACGTCTGCAGTTTCTTTTTCCCAAAAATTTGTGCCACATCCCAGCAAAGCAAAGCTGCAGCTTTCTCCTAAACATGATAAGAAAATGGGAACTTAGGGGTTTAAAAATAATCAATAACAAACATAAAATGACACCATACTGATTATGTGGATTAATCAAGTCTCAAGGAGCCACGGGATCCCACGTTGATTCGAAAAAAGGTTATTTACTCTTATTTCAAAGTGGGTTCTTTATTGTAGCTTCTCATCCAAAATTGTAGGTGAGAACCCCATCTAAGAAAGGTGTATAAGCTTGAAAATGTTTACATAGAAAAACAAGATCAATAATAATTAATAGTGTTTTGTGAGTTGAATGAGTTGTGACCTAAGCAGTCATCACCAGCTTTACAGCAGGTTGACTGTGTTATGTTTCCATCTTCAATTCCCTTTCTGTTGACCGAAAACCTACAAGCATCAGCAAAGAGTTGAGTTAACAATGACAAAGTTTTCATATTTCATTTAAACCTTCTGTCCTGTCTTAATTAGTTATGGTTCTCCAATGGTCCTGGTGTGCTGGTCATCAACTGTCTGAGACTTCAGGTAGTTCAAAGGTTGGAGCCATATGACCCACCATCCTCCATTATATCCATGAAAACCAGCTTCAGTGTGTGGGGGGAGGAGGCAGTCTTGACGCTGGATGACCACATCAACACCCTGCTGCTCTACCATGCTGCCTCTTACCAGCTCTGTGCCAAGTACTGGTGAGTGTGTAATGTACAGGGCTTCCACAGGAAGTGTCATCATCAGGTGAAGGATGGGAACCAGTCACCTGTTTTGAGGTGGTTCGAAAATCTGCTAAAGAAAACAAGGACGAATCTATATTTCTGTTCACTACTGATTATTTTGAGCCGGGTCAGCGACATAAGCAATATATGGCATCAATTCTGCAGTTGAGTATGATTACAAAGCTGAAGTAGAAGAGGATGGACGGTTTTAGTTAGATGCTTCAGTCCTGGGTGCCCAGACAGCTCACACCAATCCAAAATCCACAACATGAAAGCAAAACCCACAACAGAAGTGACAACAACAGATTAAATTATAATAGCTATTTAACAGTTATTAATGTCTGATTTTGTTGATTTTATATTGATGATATCTATTGGTTTGCGATTATGGAGCTAACTATGCAGTGACGTTAACATTATCACCGGATCATTTTGCCTATTTTAGTCAATTAGATGTATCTCAAGCTGCACTTTTCTTTGGAGACCTTGAGATATTAGGCTGATTTATGGTAACTCGTTTAACTGAATATAACTGTTTAAATCACCTCTGTTTTAAACATAATTGCATCAAGCTCACGCTTCATTTATAAATCAGCACCCTGTATCAGCCGCCTGTGTGTCCCAACGGTTAGTTTTCAGTTGGATATTCAACAGAGGTTTACCCAGTGTGAATTTCTGTTTAAGAATTTCTGGCATTGCAACTCAGTTTTTTTCTTCTTTTTTGTTCTGTATTGTTCTAATTCTAATATGTTAGCCAGATAAGTGAGCTAATGCTAGTTATTTTTTTCTTTCCTCTTGTGAGTTTAATCATTAACAGGAGAAAAGGTTTTGATTTACGCTCCTGTTTTCCTGTGTTTTACCTAACTTTATGGTCCCCTTTCCCCTTTAAGTTGCAGAGACAGCAATCCTCTACGGGACGTCTTCACTGTGCAGCGCCCTGCAGGGTTTAAGACTGTGACAGCCACTGACCTTCAGACTAAAGCCAAGGAGGAAAAGCAGGAGTATGCAAACGGAGAAGTGTCAGTGATCTTCAGGGGGGACGCCGGCACTCAGATCATCCAGCATTTAGATTCACTGAATGACTACTGTTCCATTTTATCAGAAAGTTCCCCGGAGCCTCTTAGGTCAGACCCTCCCAATAGCACGGATGTTGGCTCTTTAGCTAGCAGCCTGCCACTTACTGTGAACCAGGATGAGACGGGAAGAGTGCGGGAGCATCAGATATCATCGAACCATGCGTCTGCAGACTCCATGAATCCTGCACAGCTTCAGCTGCAGGCCTTCGCTGTGTTGCCAGTGAACGAAACTCTGTGGATCCCCAGGTACACAAATGACCAAAGACAGTAGCTCACACCAAAAAATTTCAACAAAACTTTTTAGAATTGTTTTTAGGGGCACAAACTTGAAAAACCTTGAATAAAAATAGTTTAAGATTTTTGACATGTTTGCTCTAGGTCATTGGTTTAATGTTTTGTCATTTGAGTTATTTCTTTGGAACACATTTTAATGCTGCTGAAAAGCATCTACATTCGCCCTGAGTTTCTGAAGACTTTGGACATTGTTTGGTTGTCACAGTTGACGCTCCTATTCAAAATCTTGTGGCAGATGGGGACAGTATCTGAGGAGTAGCAGATTGGCGTGGCGGTGCCACTTTTTAAAAAGGGGACCAGAGGGTATGCACCAATTACAGGGAGATCACACTTCTCGGCCTTCCTGGGAAAGTTTAATCCAGGATTCTGGAAAGGAGCCTCTCAGCGATTGTCAAAGCTCGGTTTCAGAAGGAACTAATGTCCTGGTCGTGGAACGGTGGATCAACTTTTTACTCCTATAAAAGCTTGCTAGCCGGGGTAATGGGAATATGCCCATCCAATCTACATATGTTTTTCTGGATTTGGAGAAGGCTTATGACCATGTTCCAAGGCGGGGTTCCTTGGGGAGATACTGCGGGAGCATGGGGTCTGAGGCCATTGCTACATGCCATCCGGTCCTTTAATAACCAAAGTGAGAGCTGCGTCCGTATCCTCGGTAGAAAGTAAGACGCGTTTTCAGTTAGTGTTGGACTCCGCCAAGGTTGTCCTTTATCTCCTATTCTGTTCCTGATACCTAGGGACAGTATCTCAAAGCGCAGTCCAGGTGAGTAGAGTTTCCGGTTTGCTAAGCTTAGAAACGGTAGTCTGTTCCCTTCGGGTTCGGGGAGAGTCGTTAACGCAAGCAAAGGAGTTTAAGTATTTAAGTATCTTGTTCTCAAGCGATGGGAAAATAGACCGGGAGATGAACAAGCAGTTTGGTACTTCATCAGCAATATTGCAGGTGTTGTATCTGCGTGTTGTAATGAAGAAAGAGCTGAGTCGTAAGGCAAAGCTCTCAATTGACTGGTCCATCTAACGTTCCAACCCTCATCTATGGTAATTTTTTAATCTTTTACTACCAGCGATGTAACACAAATATCTGTATACTCATTACATTTTTAAGCAAACTTGTGTCTATAGTAGATGTTTTTATGTTCTATCATTGTTTGCCTCCCTGATATCATGACGGATTTTAAAGAAGGGATAAAAACACATAGAAAGGATTCCTTGTTGAATCAGTCTTTGCATCTCACCTAGGACAGATGAAACAAGTCAACAGACCTAAAGTACGCAAGAAGAAAAACAGTTTGGTAACATATTAGGAAACTTGACCAAGGAAGCAATGGATTAATGGCAGTATTTCAATCCACTTGTTTCTCTCTTCTTGTTTTCTACATTATGTTTATTCACACAAATGTGCCTTTCTTATTGCAAATGTAACTGTTTCTCCTCTACAGGGAGGAAATTATCAGCCCCACAATATGCATCCAATGGCTACAACCTATAAAAAAAAATGGTTCTAGAAATGTATAAAATATACTTTCCCCTTTCCCCTTCACAAATTGCTGAAAAGGTTAGGTTGGGTCTTATAGAAAGGTGTCAGAATATACGATGAAATCACAGAGGTGTTTTGGCAGCAAAATGGGGACCTACACAATATTAGGCAGTTGCTTTCAATGTTATGACTGTGTAGCTGTGTATATCTCTTACGAGTGGAAACTGATATAACTAGTTCTGAACCCAAAATAGTTGGTGAAGCGTTATGTAGTGCCTAAATTCACTGTGCCTGTGTGTGTTGCTGTTCCGCAGACACGGAGGAGACATGATGGTCATTGAAATGCAATCACATGCTGATCAGCTGAGGGGGAGGGTCATCGCGGTCCTCAGTCCACCTGAGTGTTCATCTTTGGGGTAAATTAATTTCCTGTTCATTATATCCCTGAAAATATTTTTGTTAAGATTTGCTCCTTCTTTTTGTGTTTAATACTTTGTTGCATTTCAAGTTTTGCTTTAAAACAAACTTGCAAAAACAAAAAAAAACAAAAAAACAATCAATATCTGCTCGACCCCATGCTGATGGAAAGCTGAATGCCTTTTCTGCATTTCTGCAGCTTCACAGCAAAAGAGGTTGAGAACAGTTTTGTAAAAAAAAACTAAAGAACGTTTTTTTCAGTACAGCAACCAAAAACATGTATTAAGATTAAATAACACTTAATTAATCCTAAAAGGTAAATAACAATATTACAGCAGCATACAACTAAAATACAAAAAATACCCATTGACAAAATACAAATTTGACATAAACTATAATGAAGAATACTTAAAAGCTACTAAAATAGTGTCCAAATTAGTTTAAGTTTATTTGCAGGAGTTTCAATACAATGTGACTTTGTATATATGGGATGTATACAGTATATATGTATGGATTTATTACATGACTTTACACAGCTTGGATGATGTAATCGGGGTTTCCAGAAACTATTTAAACTAAGTGATCATTTTGTTTGTCCGTAAGCAGAATTACACAAATTTGAAAATTAAGCTTAAAGTTATTGACAGATCTGCAATCCATGTGATTTGAAATCAATCAACTGGGCTTTTGTTTTGGCTTGAAGACGTTTCACCTCTCATCCAAGAGGCTTCCTTAGTTCTAACTAGCTGCTCATGGATTTTATCCCTCCAGTAGGTGTTTGGTACATAGAGAGTCATTTTGCAGTTGTTGTGCATAGCTAATGTAATGACAGATGTGCATGAACCTCTTACATACACAGTCATCAGGGATTGGAACAGGTTTACTCAGCAAGGTTCTTATAAGATTTTTCAATTGTGAATTTGAAGAAAATGGAAACCTTTCTAAGCCTCTCCACCTGCACTACATGGCCAAGATGTGGGTGATGAGGGTCAGACGTGTCATGTCCATTTTTTGGACGTTTTTTGCCCACCATGCAATTTCTCATATTATACTATATTTGACGTACGTGTTAGTGTGAACTCACTTACACACTCTAACTGCAAAGGGTAAGTACTGGAGAATTTGAGACACAGCCCTAACCTCTTAAGATGTTTGTGTAGAGACTAGAGTGAATATTTTTTCTTAAACTTTAAATGCAATCAGGAAGTGCAAACCTCTGCCAAGGCTGCTCACTTTCTCCACTTGTGATATTAAACTTAAAAGCAACAGTCCCATGATATTTTGATCCACATAATGTGACTCCATGACTATGAAAACCCATATTTACAATCTGGAGTCATATCACATCGTTATCATCATTTATAGTTTGTTAGTAATTCGCCAAAAATGATATGTCACTAATGGCAGAGTTCAGGGTGTAGCTTAAAAAAGACTATTTCTTATGGTGCAAGCCAAACCCGTCCAGTTTCATGGTAATCCTCTGAGTGCTTCCTGTGTAACTGACAACGCCGGCATTGTTGGTCAGCCATTTGAAAAAATATCCTCCCCCTAAATCCATTTACATTCCAGAATAATGGTTTCTTCCCTGTCATGTGCTGAACCATCTGAGTTGGAACTTGGAACTACCTGATGGAGCTCCATCAGTCTTGGAACTCCAGATCTATGTCCCCGTAGATTTTGTGTAATCTTGCTAGCAGACACGCAGACGCTGGAGAAAACATAACCTCTTTGACAGAGGTGAAACAAGTGTGATTAAATTATTTTCAAATAAATTTGGGGTCTTCTTGAGCCTTGGACTTAATGTATGAGCGCCACAGTTAAGTGACGCTGAGTCACTTGATGTTTGTTTTCGTTAGTTTGTTGTTGTTTTTTTGTTGTAACATCATTTTGCCGTAAGAACCAGAAATGTTTTGTGGAATAAAAGACGTGACTGGGCTTTCCATTAGCACATGGACAAGTAGATCATGACTGAATTTTGTTTTTGCTCTTAGGAATGTATTATTTTTAACCTTAATGAATTAAAGTAATATACTTTCATGAACCCATTCTTAGATATGCCTGAAAGCAATTACCACAGTGGGAGGAAACCCAAGACGCTAAATATTAATTAACTGATGTAGCCTCAATAAAGCTGAGGAAGATCCTTCATCATCTGCTTATGGCACTGGGCTGAGTCTGTAATTATTGCTGTAAAGAAGCCAGCAGCTGGTCCTTGGCAGAAAGAACTTCTGTGTGAGCATCCACAAAGGGGCCTAGCCCTTTTAGCAACTGGCAATAAAAGGGCCACCCAAAACAGGGTCCCTAATAAGCAGTTATTACATGGTGCACCTGTAACAGGGGCGACACATTGGGGGGTCATGGTTCAGGTGAAGGGAGGGGTGGTCAGCCCCGTAGGGCTTCGTTTATGTCGCTGTTCTTTGCCTGTAATGGTCCAGAACTGCCTGTTCACTATGATTCTATTTCCCACCATATCAAATGTATTAAGCCTAAGGTTATATGTGAATGTGTCAGTTAGTTCAGCTCAGGACTTCACAGAACCCTGCCTCACATGTTGTTGTCATCACGCGGCTGTATATCACAGAGCATGAACTAACATCAGAGAGGGATAATGACACGCCTCAGGAAGATGAAACAACGACGGATGGAGATAATTCGGGGTTGTTCTGCATGATGCATGGGTGGTTGAGCTTGGGATAACGGGTCACCAGAGTCCTTTCGTCCTCCCAAAATACTTTGAGCCATAGCATTCACAACGCCATTCCAAGAGAAGTTTGTTCCATCTTTAACATTATCCTCTGAATCCATTTCAGGAGAAATTGCCTTGTTGCCCACATTTTCTTGAAGTAGAGACCTGCTTGAACTACTTTATTAAAACTAGGAGGAATAGAAACGTATTTTCTAACTTAACTTACATTACCCTCAGAGGCTTTCCAGAGAATTTTTTCCTTAAAATGCCCAGTAACTTCTAGGAGGCGCTGATAACAGTTCTCAGAGCATTTTCACTGACTATAGCTCCCTCCTTGCTGTGCATCCCTATTTCTGCCTCTGAGATTGATCTACCTCTTTCTTCTCTCTTCCTTTTTCTCAGGATCCTTGAGGAGGCAGCACTAGTGGCAAAGGATACAGTTGTATGTGGCTTTCGTAAGGAAAACATGGAGTGGTGCCTGTGTGTCTGGAGGGGCTGGGGCTGCAACGAGCTGGAAGCCTTCTACCAGTCCTACGAGGAGCTGAGCCACTTGGAGAACAGCATGAGGAAAAGAAGGTAGCTGTTGTGCTGCGACGGCAAGGTGCAGAATCGCAGCTCTGTATGGTGGGCGAACTGAGGGGAATACACGCCGACAGACTGTCTGTGTTCAGAGCTGCTGTACGGTCACATCAGGGCAACATAGCAGGGGGAGGAGGTCTGCTATAGGGGCCGAGCATCAAGCTGTGCACTACTGTAATGTCCCCTCACCACATAGTTCAGTAACAATAATGAGTTAAGACCTGAACTCTCTCTAATCCCACAGCAGACATGAAAAGCTCTCAAGATGTATCACAGGTCGGGTTAACAAAACTCATGCATCTTAAATTTCAACGATGCTAAAGTAAACTTAAATTGCAAAAAAAAGTCAAATAAGTCAACCTTCACAGTTTTGGTGTCTGATAATATTATTAATAATAATAATAATAACAATATTAATTCTCAGGTTGTCAGGGTGATGGGTATCCAACATAACATTACACCAATTTACTTTTGATCCTTGATAATTTGGTTAAAGAATTAAAAAGTTGATATTGATTTATCATGACTGCACCCTGTGAATAGGAATCTCAGAGGGGTTGAACGGATCACAAAACTCACGGTTCAGATCTGATCATTTTCCGGTCAGCTAAGTACACAAAGGGAAAGAAATAGGAATTGAAGAACGTATTGATCAAGTTAAGTGACAAACTTTTCCCCACATTATTAAATGAATACATTCAAGCTGTTCAATGTTTTTAATAAAATGTCAGAATAAAATATTCAATACTCAAATGTTAAATTAAACAGGAAGTCACATAGGTTTCTGTTGCCCTTGAGGTCCACACGTCTGTATCGAAGCCAACTGAAGATGTTTTGAAGAATTTCTTTACAAGTTTGATCTGTTCCTGTTACAATGATCTGGAACCATCTTCGTAGAGATGTGGGAGCATGAGGGGATTTCTTAATATGACTCATGCCCTTTTTTTTCTCACATTGGTTTTACGGCCTAATGTGTGCAGGCAACAAACATCCAAATAGATTTGGTATCAGCTTTAGGCTCTCCGATTTGGCTTAAACACTGACACTGATTTTGGGAAATGGTTCACTTTATTCAATGGATGGCTTTCTTATGGCACAGAGCATACATGTCATAACAGTTTAGTCCACTAACCCTCTGCTTTATGCTCACATGTTGTCTGACATGAATGATGCCAGAGGCTTTACAAGATTTTCTGCTCCTCCAGTATCTATGACTGTCGTGCCCCAACATGAGACCACACAACCGTACTGTGTCTCTTCTTCAGCACAGTTTCTGGCAATAATGACTTCAAAAAGTAAAAGTGGTGGAAAAACTATGTCATACTACCATTTTAACTTTTTTATCGATCTGAAGTTATTGTGCGTGCCAAACCAGAGGGTTGGGTCCAGATTATGGATCGACCATTGTCTGTTATATCAGTTCAATCCTGCCAGTCCCTATTAGGACAAAAGCCAATGTCTAAATAATCCTATAATTTTTCCAGCAATGTGAAAAGGCTTTTTGTCCCAGATCTGGCCCGTGTGACCAGTTGGTGACCCTTATTTTATTAGTCATTTGGCCCTTAGCAGCAGTTTGAATGGAATTCAGATAAATATGGACTGTATCTGACTCCAGCTGTTACAAATGGTTGTTTATTCTTCCTCTTTCGGTTTGAGTTTTCCCTCATTTAAATCCAACCTCCAGTCTGGAGCTTCATACCTGTGACAGTAACACTGGTGGAGTGTTTTTGAATGAACTGGTATTGGAGTACAGCTTGTGCCGCCTTCATTTAGCTTTGCTGAGGAGACAAAGAGCAGGTTGTAGGTGGACAGATGGCAGTGAGGATTTCGCACTCAGAACACGTCGTTCCCCCTTTCTTCAGAATGTTTTAGCGTTAAACTGTGTTAAATGAATCTGCATGCCAGCTGCAGCTTGCACTGTTACCAGAGTGGTCTGTAAGCAAAAAGCTAACATCTGTGTTCTGTCCAGCGTTATGCAATAGACCAGTGGATCCCGGCTTCCCAATACCCCTGTATTTTTGGACAGATCTTATAAATATAAAACTCAACAGATTCCACAGTGTATTTCATGCTCCACTCTGTTCCACAAGCATCTGTAACTGATAAAAATGTTCTTAGGTTTTTACTTTTCTTTTTTACTGGCCTAGTTCTCCTTCACATTAGTCTCAACATACACAGCAGAGTCTTTGCTCGGTGTTGTGGTTCCCATGGAAAGATGTCAGTGACAGGCTGAAAATCAATAGGAAACATGGTTTTACTTATTTAAATCTTTTTATCATAACAGTTTTTTGTTTTTTTTTACCTCAAGTTGGCCAAAGTCCAGCAAGAAAACTGTATATTTCGCATAAGAGCCTTAAACAATGACTTCATATATTGCTATATAGGCTATTATATCAAGTGCAATGCATTGGAAGGTGTTTTGTACATACTCACTGTAAAATTTGCTCCCAAATAAAGTTCGTATGAATTGTTTGAAATTGAAAATTGTCCGCACACTCATTGATACAGATGGGAACTCTTTTCAGTTGTTTGCTGGCACGTGTCCCTCTTCATTCATGCCCCACACACTCTGTGGTAGAAAGACAAACGCCTCCTCTCATGAAAACATGATGATAGAAGGAAGCTAACGAGGCACCTCCTACATCTTAGGACCATGAGGAGCAGCTTCCTGCAGCTGTCAGCTGCACTGTTAGATAAATTCTTCAACCTGTTTTAGACTACACACATGTTTTTTTCTCTACCATGAGAAGTTATAAAAATGATAATCCATTGATTTAGTGTTTCACTATTATGGGTGACCGCGCTTGTAGCTTGTATCTCGTGGCGCTGACCAAAGCAGAAATTTCTCAAAATTTTTTTTTTTTAGTACTGATTCACAGAACCTTTGCGTTGGCATTTTTAAGATAAGATAAGATAAACCTTTATTAGTCCCACAACGGGGAAATTGCAGTGTTACAGCAGCAAAAGCATATTACAGAATAACATTATATACAATTAAATACAATTAAATTAAATGTGCAGTTGAAAGAAGAGAATCTCTTAAAAAGACAAGCAGCAAGGTGATAGGCTGACCATTAAGGGTGGTTCACTGTGATACTAGATGTATGTGGTTGGCTGATGAGCACAGCTGATAGGAATTTGTGTATGAAAGGTGTGAATGACAGAGTTGCATTAGAAATAAATGTTTGAAGACGGATAGGCCTGAGTGAAACAGAACATGTTCCAGGTGTCAGTGAACTAAACAATCGTAGCAGAGTTACCCTGAGAAAAAATAAATACTTCATTTTTTATACTAAGTGACCTTCAAGTATAAATTTCAAGTTCCCTTTTTTTTCCAACATACGAATATGAATGCACTTACGGTATACTTTCAAGTGTACTATTATAATACTTTTTTGAACTAAATTGGCCCACTTTTATACTACAAAAAGTATACTTGTAATTATAAGTCTGAGAGAAGTAAACTTTGACTAAACAGCTAGTTTACAGTTAAGTTTTATTTTTTAATGAAATTATACTGTGAACCATACTATAAGGAGTTATTATGAAAATGAGTTATCTGTTATCTAACCCATCCCTTTCTATGTACTAATATTAATACAACTCTTACTACCACTAAAAGTAAACATATATACTTGTAATTAGCTCTAATGTGAACAGAGCTGTCCTCCCACACAGCACACACCCAGACATTGATGCTTCTTTGCTGAGTCATCATTGTCACCAACAACAAAAAACAGTATTTGTATGACAATTGATAGTATTTGAACCTAAATGGACTCTGGACGATGGCAAAGACTTTGTTGATATGAATTGTCATCATCTCTTTCCTTTAATCAAGCTGCCGGTGCTGGCTGATGCAAACATCAGGTTGATGCTTCCCAACTTACAAGACCATTCATGGAGCTCTGTTGTCAATTCGCTCAATTCTGCAGTAATGTATCTCACATACAGAGAATCGAAAACCATATCTTTCTGACAGAACCAAAGTTCATGTCATGCATGGCCATGTATGAAGACTTATATATCCAAATGTTTTATTGCATTATAGTTACGGTAAGTTAGTCACAGACAACTGACACATCTAAAAAAGGACTTTTTAACTTTGTTAACTTTAATTAACATTGCTGCTTTTTGGTCAGGTTTTTATATAGTTATTTTATTTTTTTATTGATGCTTTTATCTGCTTTTACTATGTAGCACTTTGAGATTTGATCCAAATGTAAAGTGCATTATAAATTAAATGTGTTATTATTATTATTATTAAGATAAAGAATTATCAGAATTGGGTCACTTCAGCCTGGTAATGTATACACAGCCTTGGCTGATTTATTTTATTCAAACTTTATGTGCTGCATTATTCTGGATAATGTATAATGTGAAATGCAGAGCCAACAAGGACAACTCATCCAACCTGCGGAAACATTGGGTCAAACAAAATCTGTCTGATGTCGGGTTCCGACCACGCAGTATTTTGTTTTCCATAATGGTCCATGATGGTCCGTCAAGATGAATTCCCGCCAAGTCTTGTGTTGGAAGGCTGGTCAATCATGGTGGTGGAGGTACTCTGTGTTATGCCAGCAGTCTTCTGTTCAGAGAAGAAAGGAAATATGATGGTGGACCTGGTGAGAGAATGCTGTCTGAAAATTGACTTCTCTGACTGGAGTAACTGAGCCTCCTAGACGACACATTAATGTTCGTCGATTTTGTTGTACCTAAAGACCCAATCGTCATCTCCATGTTTGAGCCTGACGCAAGGAATGTCAAAATTGTTCCACAATCGTGTCGTCTGCAGAGTATACAATGTCCCTCACATCGGCTGCAGGTAGTATTAGCATTTGCAGCCCTCGCTGCGTTCAATTACAGTTTAAATTTAAATGATTTGCCAGCAACTCTGGGGTCAGTATGCAAACAGTTCTCTAACTGGATACATGCCAGATAAATTTTACTAGTTTATTTTACTAGCAAAAGCTTCCATGTACTACACACACAAACAATAGTATATATTGAATTATATTAATTTTCAGTCTGGGATAGGCCCCAGCCCCCGCCGTGACCATGATTATCTGAGATTTCAGATAATGAATGAAAGAAACCTGAGGATAAACTTGTTGGAAATATGTTGGGTAAAGTTGGTACACAAGTCAATGTATAAAAACCAGTGTGGCAGAAGTTAAATCCAGTTGCTGACTTAAACTTGGCTAATTACACTGGTTTCCGTCTCTGGAATCTGGTGTCTTATATTTATGTAATCACTGCTATTTTCAGCGAATGTTTTTAAGAAACATGACAGATTAGAAAAATTGGTCTCCTGGCTGTAACTCTGTGATAGTTAGGACAAGAAGGTACAGAGGTTTTCTTGGAAGAACCTGCAGCTCCTCCTTAAAGATGAGCTGTTAGGTGCCAGGAGTTTACTCAGCAGCCAACATGGTGGCACTGCAAATATCATGAATGATGTTCTTGTCATTTAAAAAGACTTGGCCTTCTGTTGCACAGATATGAATAAGTTGAGCTCAGTCCTCAGGTGCTCTCATTTAACCTCTGCTCAGGCCAGAATACCCACAGCAGTCCTGGCCTTGCAGCTTGACCAGCAGCCTCTTTCCTTGATTTCTTGAACCAGGATAAAATGAATTATTTTAATGGGTGCAGAACTGGATCTCTATCACTGACATAATTCACACATCTCTGCATTGTCTAACTAACAAAAAAACCCACATTTTTTCACATTAACTATTGTTTGAGACGCTTCTTCTGAGACCATCAGGCAGAAGATACTAACCATCTGACAAGGTGTATTAATTCTTGCTGTTGGAGATGTTTAAGATGATTTCCCTTTTTCTCTTCAGTTAATTTACTTTCACTCTTATCTAAATGCTACAGAAATCACATTCCTAGCACATACCTCCAACAAAGATGAACAATCCTACACATGACAATTAGGTGTGCCTCACCCACGATCCAGCACACAATAAAGATTCATGGGAGTCAGCACTTTGCAATTTGTATAATTATGTAATATGTAGAAACACACACACAAAGTATGTAGCCATGTTAAAATGGAAAAATCCAGTATTGTTTCAATGTTCTATATCTACAATACCGGAAGGATTCTTTCCGGACTTCCCATCACATTTTGTATACACCTGTCCAGTAGATCTAAACAACTGACCAAACGACCAACAACCAACTAACCAACCTTCTGATTCACCAAAAAAACAACCAACCTACTGATAAAAAATTCTACCTGCTAACTAACCAATACACTATCTGATCAACCAAGCGACCAATCAAGCATCCTAAAAATCAACCATACAACCAATAAAACTTCATCAAACAACAAATCAACCAACCCAATCCAACCATCTGATCATTCGACAAAAAAGCTAAGTGACTCTGGTTAAAACCACATTGAATGATTTGGTTCAGATGCATTTATTGAAGCACCCCTTACTGTTATCCTTTTTCTAGTTAAATGCAATGATCTTTCATTTCCAATAGCATAACTTTTTTTGTTCATGCAGATAGAAGATGGTGTTATAGCAAGTTAATAAGATGCCATCTCCTGTCCGTTTGACCTTCAGTGGAGTGTCCCATTAGGCTGTAAAAGAGGTACAGATAAACAAACGGATTCAGAATGTGTTCTGTAAGCGTTTTTTAAAATTCTACATTCTTTTACACTGAGCATGTTTTTCTTAATCAACCCATTTGTATATAGAATTATCATAATGCATCAGAGACAGGCATATCTTCACCAGACAGGGTTATTATCTGACCAGCTTATCAGCTTTCTCACAATTTTATCTGATGATACATTCAGAAAGCCAAACAACAGGAAGTGATAAGATATGATAATTGTTACTTCTTCTTTCCCCATGGAGCCGTTCACAAGTAGTATAGATGTGTTATTACTTCTTATCTCCAACACCAAAATGCAGCTCCATCATACGCTGCTGTTGCCAGTTTGCCTGTTGATGGGACTGGATGAAACCATTGAGCAAAGCATGAGCAGATCCAGACCAAACTCTGTATGGTAAAGATACCCAACAAATCCCACACAAGCAGGCGCTTGATGACAGGGGCGCATACAAAAAAGGATAATCGGAAAATGTGAGCAGATCCCAACTCAAGTTGAATCCCTCTCAATTAGGTTGAGAAAGGGATATCTACAGCAGCAACAACAATCATTAAATATGACATATATAATATTGATAATAGAATCACAAAAGTCAAATACAATCATGGAAACATTGTACATAGTAAAATATATAACAAATAACCCTATATTAATAATAGATGTCAATATAGTAACATGCATTTATGGGAGATGAATGTGGAGGGGAAGTGAGAGAAGTTGAGTGCATAATGGGAAGTCCCTTTTTTACACAGTCTGCTGGAGGAGGGGTTGTTGCACCTTTATTGCACTCGGCATTCTGTATTTAAACAGTACAAAGCTGTAATGAGGGGTTAAGTATTGCTCTACCTCTGAACCAGCAACAGTGTATAAAAGGTGATGTTGTGGTAGGGCATGGCGGGGCTGTGACGGCAGGATGTATTATAATTCCTTTCCACAACTGTAAGATTTAAAAAACAGCTTGTAGTAGTTAGCCACTAATTGAAAGAAGAAAATGATGATTGAAAAATGTTATTTTGTCGTTTACGAAGTGCCTCTATTTGCAGATATAAGACGTTTCCCTAGATGTTGATGCTGCTATGTTGTATGCTAATAAAAATCACCCAAGTTGGAGCATCTACATACCACTGTTGTTTAGTTCAGTGTAAAGATAGCATAAAGATGATAAATGGCCTGTTCTTCTATAGCGCCCTTCTTCCCGACTGGTCGACTACTCAAAGTACTTTATGACACGCGCCAGCATTCACGCATTCATACAGTGGTGGCAGAGGCTACCATGTTAGTCGCCCACTGCTCATCCGGAGTGATAAATATTCACACAATCATCCACTCACCAGTGGATCAGTCATTAGGAGTAAATTAGGGTTTAATATCTTTCTTAACCCATTCATAGGCCAGAGCGGCCTATTTCTCTGCACTGATAGAGGAAAATAAAAACAACCCCAGGTTTTTTTTCAGCACTGTAGCCAGGCTGACTGACAGTCAGAGTTCTATTGAGCCCCGTATTTCTAGAACCCTTAGTTGCGATGACTTCATGACTTTCATTAATGACAAGATTATAAGTATTAGGGACAAGATCCATAACCTCCTGCCTTCAATTGGCTCAAGTTTACACCCCAGGACTATGTGCTTGGAAACAACAGATAGACCTGGAGCAGATCCAGACCGCTTTATTCCCATTGATCTAAAACAATTAACTTTCCTTATTTCCTTATCCAAAACAACAACCTGTCTCCTAAACCCAATCCCCACTAGTCTACTTAAAGAAAGTTTACCTTTAGTCAGCAAATCTCTATTAGAAATCATCAATTTGTCTTTAAATTCAGGCTACGTACCAAAGTCCTTTAAAATAGCTATAATCAAACCCCTGCTTAAAAAGCCGACCCTTGATCCTGAGGCTTTAGCAAATTATAGGCCGATATCTAACTTTTCCTTCCTCTCTAAAATCTTAGAGAAAGTGGTAGCCGAACAATTGTGTGATTTTCTTCGTAAGAATAGTTTATTTGAGGATTTCCAATCAGGTTTTAGAGTTCACCATAGTACAGAAACAGCACTGGTCAAATTTACGAATGACCTTTTAATGGCATCTGATGAGGGACTGGCGTCTGTTCTGGTCTTGTTGGATCTTAGTGCTGCATTTGATGCTATTGACCACCAAATTCTAATACAAACACTTGAAAACCTAATTGGTTTTCCAGTCTTGGTAATCTTGGTTCGGGGGGCAGAGACCCTCTCTACATTTAAAAACTAGGCTTAAAACTTTCCTTTATGGTAAAGTTTATAATTAATGCTGGAATAAGCTTGCTCTTAGCTATGCTGCTATAGGTTTAGACTGCTAGGTGATCTCCCATGATGCACTGAGCTTTTCTCTCTTCCTCTCACTGTCCCTCTTTATACATGCCTCTCACTTTAATGCATGTAAGTGGATTAATTCATGTTAAATGGATTAATGCATTTTAATATATTTCTGTTTAGTATATTCTCACATACTTTTCTATGAAGAATAAAATATCTTACTTATCGAATAGGACTTTCAATAGCCATGGTTAGCCCTTCCTCCGCTGTTGCCCATTAGACCTGGGGTGTCCTCCAAGGCTCCAATCTTGGCCCCTTACTGTTAAGCATGTACATACTTCTCATAAATGGGTTCATTAAAGTAGCTCACATTTTTCAGGAAGAAGTAGTAATGCAGGATTCAAGGGTGAAGGACACTTCGATATCTAGACGGCAGGACCGAGGATCACATGATTGACCTTCTGATTTGTGAATGACCGTTCTTCTTCCTGAGCCACACCTGCCTTGGTTTGGTCATTGTCCCGGCACTATTACAAGATCTTTCATTAAAAAGGGCTTAATCTTAGGCAGCATAACTAGGACCTGGCTTTAATTACATCCTTTAAGAAAGGGAACATTTTAAGCCTAAAATGGAGAAAGGGAGTTAGTCTGAAAACTCAAGCCTCTGGCTCACTGGCAAAACCAACCTAATCAAGCAACCAGTCCTTGGGGCATAATGTTCTTTTCGAAATTTTAAATAAATCTAATAAACAAATTATATTCTAGTCAAAGTAAATAGAATTAAAGAACACATGTGGAAAAATAGACTCACAGAGATTGACCTGCTGGTTGTGCAAACTGAACAATTTGTAGCTTAAACTAGACTGGAGATATTTTACGATTTCAAATAGTGCCTGAACCAACTCAACCTTATCCCCTAATGAGACTCTACAAGTTGAAAGTAGTGGTTCGGTCAGATGGAGAGAAAATGTGGAGAGGAAGAGATGGGTGGGGAAAGTAGAGGAAGGATTATTGTTAGAATAATAACTGATGAGGCAGTAGAGCAAACGCCAAGCTGCGGGAGTAATGACACATGCAGAAGTTAGTGAGCTGAACAACGTCAGAGTTCTGCTGGAAATCTAATGAAAGCATTTTGACTTTGACTTTACACACTGAGTGTTTGTTTCTACATGGCCGCTGGTAATTTCACAACCAACAATCATCTGTGACTCACCGTACGGCACTTTCTTTACTGGGATTTCTGTTAAACGCTTCCTTAAGTGCTTTTATCCAAATTAACCCACACTGATGTGTTCTAATTGTAGGGCGCTCGCCTCGCCCAAGGATACTGAGACAGATTGGCAGGAAGTCAGGATTGGATCACCGAGTTTAGAGAGAACAGCGTAGAGTAACAGATTACCTCTCATACTGAAAAATAAATTTGAAAAAGACACACACTCTAGCATCTCTTGACTATAGATGCCAATCGAAACTAAATATTTATGTATTTCTGTAAATTCTACTTTATGCTGGTACAGTTACCTCATATCAAGCGTCTCCTGGGTTTTTAACCACCTCCGGGGCCTTTCCATGTGGAGTCCCCCCCCCCCCAACCCTTTGGAAGTTGTATTTAATGACCGGTTGATCTCAGACATGCGTTACATCTTTAAAATATGTACATTGGTTGCATTGCTTACTGTAATCATCCTGTTTATATACTGAACGCATGACTGTTTTCACAAGCATTAACAGATGTGTACGAACCTTTTCATTTATCTAAGAATCATTATTATTATATTTAAAGAAAGAACTAAGTGGGATCTTGTATTTTAGTTTTATTCTCTATGGGCAATTTAGAATCATCAATATTGCATGTTTATAGACTGTGGGAGGAAGCCGGATCACCCGGAGGGAACCCACACAGACACATGGAGAACATGCAAGCTCTCAGCAGAAAGGCCCCAGGCTCGGATTCAAAGCCAGAACCTCCTTGCTTTTTGGCAACAGTGCCAACCACTTCACAGGGTTCAACAGTGAGAGTGGAAACCATCAGCATGAACACAACAGAGGTAATAAACACATACATGTGTGTTATTAAGTCTTCAACTCGAGTGTAATGTGCACAATATTGTTTCCGACAGCTAAACTTTGTGATGAGAATTGAGATCAGAGCAGAGAGGTCGGGAGAGAGACTGGGTGGTTAGGTTATGAAATAAACACCACCCCCTTAGAGCAGGACAATACCACTGTTGTTTACCACAATTGCTTCTGGTTCAATGTCTCAAGGAGATTTGGCTCGTTCAGAGGAAAAGCTCTGGCACAACACTGACCACTTCCACACCTCCCTGTGTTTGTGTGTGTGTGTGTGTGTGTTTGTGAGTTGGGGGAACGCGACTCTTTCAATGACAAACTGTGAAATATACTTCCGCATATTACAGCTCCAGTTTTTTGTTTTTATCGGAAACTGTTGAGTCTTATTTCACTAAAAACAGATTAAATTTGTCAGCACAATAAAAATCCCGTTTCATCCCCACATAACTTTAGCTTCAACTTCAACTTTGTATATTGTCAATCAACCACATATGCAGTATGCGTTGAATCAAATGCCCTTTCTTGCACAACAGCAAACATCAGCAGGCAAAGTTAAAGATTTATCAATCAAATGTTTGTGACAATACGTTTCGGGAGGGGGGTGCAGTAAGGATATTGGAATACTTAAGTTGTAGGTGCAACCCGGGGGGAGGGAGGACACTCAGTGCCGTATGGAAGATGGGGGTTTAGATTTTTATGTGGGTGACAACCGCTGGGTGTCGGGCTGACTGAAAGCATGAGTGCAAAAGGTGCTGCAGAACCTTGCTGTAAAGGTCCTGATGCTCGACAGCCTTCCCCTGAAGGCGGGGAAAGGAACATTTTGTGGGAGGGGTCGTTCATTATGGAAGTGTTCTTGGAAGACGTCCTGGGTCTGCTGCTCTGCAATTCCCAGACCATGCAATGTAATGATGCAGCTGACCAGGATGGGGAGAATGGGCAGTGGAAGGTTGGTTCTCCTCAATCTCCACAGGAAGTGAAACACATACACTTCTAAGGAGTTGATGGTGAGAGATCAGCTGAGGTCATTGGAGAGAAACTCTTTCCATCGTGGAGGCACCGATGAGTATCGGAAATTTATCAGGTGACAACCTCCTCAAGGCAACAACCAGCTCTTTAGTTTTTATGCAAGTGTGACTGATACCCATTCCTTAAAATACAGTATTTCTCCTTCAGAGACACCTTGTAATCATTTCACTGCCCTTTTAGACATTTTAAACAATGTAAGAAAATTATGGAAGAGATGGAGGTTTGTTTCTGTTTACAGCCTAATTTATGGTGTGTAGCTCAGATATGTGAGTATTGTACAATTTCTCTGAAACCAGCGTGTTCGTATTTAAGAAGAAATAGCAGTAATGACTCATAAACACATCCATGTGTAGTACTGGCGTCCTCATTACCACTGGAACAAATGTGTATTTTAAATTTTAGGAGCTGAGAAAAGAATCCTGATCCCGGATGTCCACAAGTTTCTGTGCTCAGATTTATGCTATTCACAGTAGGTGTGGTCTCTTATATAACATCAAAAGAAAACACTCCTTACATTTTCACTGTCATCTGGACAACACGCAAACAGTGGTGTACAATATTAACACAAATCTACATCTCAATATTTCCTGGGATTGTGTCGATTACACAGAAAACATTTTACAGCCTGTTTATAACATTCTTACATTGCAATAGCTCGAACCTGTTAAAATAATAGCAATCTTAAATATTCAGTAGTCATTTGAAACTATCTCGCCAACCATCGGATTTTAAGACCTATCTTTTAGTGACTTTTGTTTTCTGCTGCTTTTCATGTCATACAGTTTTTTTTGGCAAATAATTCTATCCAAAGTCTGTTTTTGTTTGGGCGCCACAAGTTCAATACATTTATACATGGGAGCCATACCCGCTGTAAAAGATAACATGACAATTAATGGCCCAAGGCCTAACACGTACATATCTCCCTTGTCTTTCTTGTGTGCAGCGGGTGTAATGGGAAGCACTGTTACCTCACAGCAAGAATGTCCCAGGTTCATGTCCATCTGGGAGCCGGGTAGGATGGCCATCCGTCCTGTTATAGGCCAGACAATCTGGATTTGAAAGACCCTGTAAGTCCACTGGCGCAACCTTGAGCTCATTTGTCCTCCCTTTGAGATTATGAGGTGCAGTGAGTTATTTTATTCCTATTTCATCCCTGAGCGACTAGCCACTCTGATTATGCCTCGGAGTGAACAACAAATCAAATCAAACAAATGTTTACTGTTGACATCAGCAGGAGAGCTTGCTAGTGTATCTGTCAGCACACATCATTGCATGATGCGTTCAATGTCTATTTAGTAAAAAAAGTTTAAATTTAAATTACTTGTTGGTGCGAATGTAAACATGAATGGTCCCTCTCTGTGTCGGCCCTTCGTGAACTGGCGAATTGTCCGGGGATTTTACCCAGCTCCTCATCTTGGGAAGTGCTCCAACCCCACATGACCCTCAACAGGAGTAATTGCAGAAAATTACAGATACTGAGGTTACCAGTTTAATTGTATGATGCAATAATTTCAAACTTTTTCATAGGAAATATAAGAATATTGAATATTTGAAAACTAGCAACACTAAACGTTTGACCCAGACTATTCATTCACAACAAAACATCTGACACCACGTGGGGGCGGGTCAATCATGGCTACAGAAGTACTCTGTGCTGGCGGTCTTCTGTTCAGAGAGAGAAGAAAAAAAGAGGAAATAAAATGATTGTCAACACTTTCCTTGTCCGACCCAGATAACTTAAGGGGTATTGTTGCCACAGATCAACATGCCTTTCTTCTTTAATGGTGTTCGACTAGTTACATCACTGGGTCTACTCACCTTCATGTTTGAGTTCACTCTGTCATCCTATTGAACTACTTCTGAAAAAGTTGGGAACGATTTGAAGAACACTTTGACATGCTAGTCTTTTTCGATTGGTGCTGTGGAGCATCCAAGAGAACACAGCATTGTTTGTTGATGGTGTCATACTTCAAGACCTGATAGTCAGTTGTTCGCTTCACCTTTTGGGCCAACTCAGGGAAATAGGTCAGCCACAACCAGATTGTGTTAAAATCGGGCCACAATCATATTGTCTGAGCATGGTATCACTTGACTACCTTTTTCTTTTCTTTTTTTTCTTTTTCTCCTATATACAATGAACAAGAATTACACATAACAAGAACAGCTCCAATAACCTCTCTCTGTCTTTCATCAGGGAAACAAACCATTATCAGGAAGATCTTGTGTTTGTTCTCACTAATAACTGGGAACCTTCAGAAGACGTGACGATTGGCTCTAAATAACATTCACAAAACCTGGGTGAGGATTGTGTTGTGGTAAAAAAACACGTGTTAATTAAAGTACACGCCTACAAAATGACTGTTACATTGAGGATTTGACATGTGAAAGGTGATTCATAAACATATTACTAATTTCATTGGCTGACCATGTGAATCTAATTAAGCAACATTTTGTGGTTGAAAATGTGTTTATGAAATAAAAGGGATTGTTAGTGTGAGGATCTGATGTGACAGGTGGCTCACACACACCTGCGCCCGCTGAGCCTGACTGTCTGGAGTCGAGAGTCCCGTTGTTTCTTAAAAAATGTGTTAATTAAAGCACGTGCCTGTAAAGTGGCGCCAGCAGACGCCCTTAGAAGATATTAACTGGTCATATGACCGCTCCAAGGCCGGCGGGGGCTTGTGATGCAGAAGGTAAAGACATAAACATCATTTTTATTCGTTTTTTGATGCCAATAGAGACTTGCCTTTTATTACCTCCACCAAGAAGGACAGTCAACTTGTTAACAAAGGTTTCTTTCTTTGTTTACTGATGTGTGGTTCTCACCTGGCTCTCAAACTACAGAACACACAACGCTCAATTCATTTCCATCCATGTCCATTATTTATTACTGAGTAAAGATGAGTGAAGAAATGTAATGTTGAGGTTAAATACTTGTAGACCATTGACTTGTGAATTTGTAGATTTGTTTGTCACTTTTATTTGTCTGTAATGTGAACAGATGTGTAAACTATCCATCCAGGCATCTGGCCATTACTGAAGCGTCCAGAGAGAAGTTTATATAAAGTAAGATCGACGGTGTCGGTAATAATGTCTTCTTCAACCGCTACAGCTGTAACTGTATATTTTACTTAGATTTGTTTTTTATTCCTACCACAAACAAACCAGAGGCGTCCATCTGTTTCTTTGGATTTGTTGGGTATAACTCAAAAACTGTTTTATATTTTATATATATAAGTTTTGCACAGACATCAGTCATAACATGTAATATGAGTAAGCATGTTATTGATTAATTTTTTATTTCACTGTTTTATTGAAGCAGTCAGCTATTCAGACCACAATCTGACTCTTCTATACTGTTGATTCTCTCTTCATTGGCTTTAAGGACCAATTATATTCCAATACAATCCTGTGAGTTGAAAGCTATTACAGTGCAACAACTGAGACGGTAATGGCACCAACCTACTACACATATCATGATGCTATTGATGATATGTGATGATATTGATATTGCTATAGATGCTCTCTGTTTCTACAACAAAAATGTACCGACTTCAAAGCCATCTCTGCCAGCCCTTCTGTATGAAGTTTGCAGGTTCCTCCCCGTGTCTGTCTGGGTTCTCTCCGGGTACTCCAGCTTCCCCCCACAGCCCAAAAGCATGCAATATAGGTGAAGTGGTGACTCTAAATTGCTCATAGGAGTGAATGTGTGCGTGAATGATTTTCTGCCCTGGCAACTACTCCAGGGTGTACACTGTCTCTCACTCAGTTACAGCTGGGATAGGCTCCAGCCCTGAACAGGATAAGTGGTTATTAAGGGTAATGGATGGATGACTGGAATAACGTTTACCTTAAACTAATTTGATTTATGACATTGCAGCAATTTCTCTTTTTTCAGTCCTGGCACCCATTCAAAGTCTGCAAGATCTCAAGTCTACCCTTACAGATAATGGGAAATCTGGGGCCGGGAGAATGTACACAACTATGGTATTCTGTCATGTATGGATGAAAGGCAGACATGATCTACCGGTCCACAACCGGACTCAGAGATGCCCGTACTGGTTCCTGATGTCCGTTAGGCTCGAAAAGCCCAGTTCAAAACAAAGTAGTTCAGAGTAGCAAGTAGTTCTTGTGCCAGCTGTGCCAAATTCTTCTCTGACACTTTTGCACAATCACTTCATCATCACTAGAACCAATCCACAGGTGACTAACAGTTTTTTTTTAATAATTGCGGAGAACGTTCTTGACATTAATCCCATGCAAATGCGCCATGTCAGAAATCTGTTTGGGTAAAGATTACACCTAAAATTACCTTCCATTTACTGCTATGGCACCAATGACTTTGGGGCAGAATTCATTTTATTGTCTTCTCGGCCCGCTTTTCTTTCTCTTGCCAATCAAATTGGCTAATTTGGCAAATAATGAAATACTTCAAGATCTCATCTGTCAGTCTGGAGAACCATTGGAAGAAAAGTTATGCTCCAAGCCACCCGGAAGAGTGAAATCTATAAAGATGATGAGATGGATGACATACATAGTAGCTGTGGCATCTGATGCATATTGCATCAGCTACTGCATATTCAAACTGCATATTTAATTTAATTTAATTGAACATAATGTTATTCTGTAATATGCTCTTTGCTGCTGTAACACTGCAATTTCCCCATTGTGGGACTAATAAAGGTTTATCTTATCTTATCTTAGATGATGCCATTGAAGCTGGAGGGGCTCACGCAACTCCCAGATTTTCAATGTATACATTTTTTTTTCAATACTACTAATTGTATTACTATTTTCTACTTACCTTACAGTTTTTCCCTTTTTAAAAAAAAATAAGTTAAACTTATTTTTCTAGTCTAGTCATTAATCATATCTCAAAAAGACACACACAAACACACCCTTTCCCTATGGGATGGTTTTTTTTCCAAATGCTGCAGATCGCTCCAAAGGTCCACCTGTCACACCTTCAAGCTCACTCTACCTCAGGGTTGGAGGAGATGGAAGCTGAAGTGGTAAGTGGAGCATCAGTTAATTTTGCAAACGTGTGAAAATGAAATGCAACTACTTTTTAGCTTTTTAGCTTGAGAAATATGGCACAGTTTGCTTCATGAAATAGTTGGCTAGTATTAATAGTTTGGTACCAGCTGAAGTTAGCAATAGCTATCACTCAAACCGGTTGTTTACCCTTCTGGGTAAGTTAGTCATGACTTCTGATAGCATTGAATCATTTTTGTTAAAGGAGAGCTGTGGGATCTGCTGCCAGTGAGCTGAATATTTACCAGCACTATTACAGGATATAACGCTAGTCATTAAAACACTGAATTCTATTAGATAGATCCAATCAGGAGGTTGCTGGTACGAGGGTTACGTTTTAGGTGGAATGTACATGTATGTACATTTAATTTAAAGATGTTTTCCTTCTTTCAAATGACCATTCAGACCAGTTAAGGCATAATGATGAAGCCATTATTGGGCTGATCTGCAAGCAAGTAAAGATAAGTGAATAGCCAAATGATGTTCTCACCACCACCACAATAATAATAATTCTAAAAATAGTAATAATGATAATATTAATAATAATGTTGTCAGAGTTCTGTGCAAGAGGCAATCATATTATTTGGTGGTAAAGGAACAAGTTCGCTCTCATAAATTAATTTGCATTGTGCCTATAGCCTTTTCAAATGAACTCTTGTCCCCAGACAAGATGCAGCTCTTTTTCTCAACAAGTAGCAACAGTGAAGTATAGAAGTGAGTGAATAAGGGATGACAAATAGTTGACATAAAAATCTCAAAAACACTTTAAAATAATCAACCTGAAGTGTGACCCGTGTGTCTCCTTCTCTAATTGTGCCCCCCCCCCCATAATTTTCGCTTGCATGACGCCCCTGCATAGGAGCATGCTGCAAGGAACATTTATTATGTAGATGTTATACAGAGCCTTGACATCATATCCGGGGGGATAATGTTGGTAAATCCATGAAACATACAGGCTACCTGGGAACAAGCCACACGAAACACCGCCGTGGGGGTGTGATTTCTAAATCATCTAACTATTGTTGCCTGTGTTGACTACGCCAGTACTTTGTACCCTGGAGATGAACGCTTTGTCTTTTGAGTTTGTTTGGAGCCATTACTTTGTTTGATGATTTCAAACCGGGTACATTTGGAGAGGGCAAGACAGCGCTGCTGACCTCTACTGTCCTCGCTTCGGACCTCTTCCCTCCTCGCCACTGACCTCTACTACCCTCGCCGCTTACCTCTACTGCCTTCGCGGCTGACCTCTACGACCCTCGCTTCTGACCTGTACTACACTTGCTCTTGACCTTTACTACCCTTGCTCTTGACCTTTACAAACCTTGTTGCTGGCCTCTACTAACCTTACTGCATGAGTCTTTCATGCTTGTGTTTTATGTCGACTAAGGGTGGAGAAGGCCTTTGTTTTTTGTTTAGATAATAACAATAATATTGCTGACTACCAGTGAACTCTTACTATATGCTTCTTTTTTTAAGAGGGCCAAATCACATGGGATCATACCTGAGTATCCCTCAATTCTCACCTATTCAGCAATAGTCTATTTCAAAGTCATGTTTGGTTTGCAAACATTGACTTTATAATCTCACGAAATGTTCTTTTGTAGTAAAATAACCAAATTAATTCAGTTCAGCAACATATAATGCGGGTAAAATACATTTCTCTAGAAGATGTATAAAGAAGCAAAGCCTGATAACCCTCACAGCAGAGTAGCTCAGATCAGCTCTTGAGAAAATTATGTGGATCTGGTTTGTGCCATGATGAATGCCAAACCACAGTGGGTAGAGCCGTTGTGCTGAACCCGGATTGGGCCATATTTATTGGCACAATGGGTTATCAGGATCAAACTCCTGTACTCGTTGGAGTTTGTGTAAGACAAGTTTCAACAGATTGCCTCAATCAACAAGAGACTCAAACACACCCAGAGCTCAGCAGGAAGCCCCAAAATTGTTTTCAGCTCAGTTTGCCCTGAGGGAGCAGCAGCATTACACCTAATGAAAACATTGTGTGGCTGGACAGGCCAGCACAGGAAAACTGGACTGCCTCGTCTTTTCTGCCTAGCAAACAGTGCCATGTGAATATGCTCTGATTCATGACGTCTTTAGCAAAAGAATGAAACCCTGTATTACAGATCAAGTCCTTCATTCAGAGTCAACTGTGTGGTTCCTAGCTGACGAGAAACATCCATGAATTTTCATTCTAGTGTGCAGTGTTGGCATTATAATCTGGAACGTGTCATTTTTACTTTTCGTCCAAGACCTCCACCACTTCATTACCTCTGCTAAGGATAATACAAAAACTCTTGAGTAGATTTTGATGAAACTTGGAATGGTTGGAATGGCTTCACCATCACATGCTCACATGTGATGATGAATAAATCATTAAATGTTAGAGTAGATCTGGATAATTTGGAGTCTTTTTTGTCACTTTCTGTACGATTGCAAGATTGCACATTTGTCACCATTCCTGTCTTCCAAGCTTGAGCTAAACGATTGAGATTCGATGAGACTTGGTGGAAGGGTTGTTCATCTTGCCGAAAACAACATCTGGACCATTTTTTGTTACCAGAAATATTACCATGATACTTAGTCAAATAATGCGATTCCAAATTCAAGACGTAGGCTGTAATGATTAATGAGTCATAAAGTGGGGGTCAAACCATTGGGGGCTAAACTTTTGCTTTTATGGATAATGACGTTGGAGAGCTTAGCTGCCTTGGCGGAGGTTTGTGCTCCACAGGTCCAAGCTCTGAGTGGTAAAAAGGCTCCATTGAATTGCCAAAAATGTTTATTATCTCAAATTAATCATATTTTCCCTAAGTCCTCATCATACAAATGCTCTCTGGCCACCCTGAAGAGCAGCCCCTTTTGCAACTTTCTTGTTGTGTTTCTTATACTGTAAAAATGGCCCTATGACAACGATTTTAGATGTTTAGATGTTGTTCCAATTTTTACATTTTTGCCCGTAACAGGCATTGTAATTTAAAGACCACTTCAATGAGATTTACCCCAGTGAATAATGATTTTATTGGTATAATGTTGACCGCAATGAGTGAATAATGTTAATCAAGACTTGATTTGATGTTAAAGGGTATAACAGTGGCAACACAGTAAAGATAAGATAAGATAAGATAAATCTTTATTAGTCCCACAACGGGGAAATTGCAGTGTTACAGCAGCAAGAGTATATTACAGAATAAATTATAAAGTTTAACGTTTTGCCATGATACTGATGAAACATTGATTTCAAGACTAATTTATTCACCATGTTTATCTGAAAGAATGATGTTCATTTCAAACCTTGTATCTGCCATTTTTACCCCCATATTCTTTTAAACTGAGATTGATCAATAAGATGGCAGTGAGGAATCTAAGGTTATATTATGGCGATGGTAAAGGGGAATGCTAAAATTTACCAAGTAAAAAAGAAGTACTCGGTAGTGATCTGTAAGATCATTTCAATCAGAGAAGATAGAGAATGAAGAAATGATGAATGATTTTATCAGACAAGGACTGCCATGCTAGGTCCCACCTGGTCATCAGGACAGTAACCATTAACGCACCAATTGAGCAGTTGTTGGGAGCAACTTGGGGTTCAGTATCTTGTTTGAGGACACTTCAACATGTGGACTGCAGTGGCTGGGGATTGAACCGCTGACCTTCAGATAAGTGGACAACTGCTCTACCAACTGAGCCACCACCTGCCCCAATTTTGAGGACTTCAATTTCAAAGAAGGGGTCCAGCTCCCTCTCTTTCAACCTTCGAAGATTGCGTGTTTATTAGTTTCCAGGAAATGTACACAAATAAAAGTGAAAACGGTTATAACTTTAAAGATAAATGTGTCTGAAATGCATTTAAATGCAATCTCAGGCACACATTTCATATTTTCGATGAAAGTCCTTTGCCACTGGTCAGTCAAAGTCATGACTGACCTGTGAACAATAAAAAGGAAGCATTTTTTAACAATTGTCATCTAGCCTAGAGGTAGTGTTCATTGTATGGCCTTCACATTGTATACCGAAACATAAGGTTTAAATAGTGGGGGTCTTCTAACAGCATATGCCAGTGGACACGGGAAGTGGTCATACTGCTTTATGCACTGTAAAAAAAAAAAAGGGTTGTCAGCCAGTTGGACTCCACTGTTGATGTCGTGGCAGCCAGATGCCCCGTTGGTAATGGTGTGTAAGCGCTCTTTTAACGCTGATTTTTATCTAATTTCCATGCAGAACATAGGATGTGTTTGATAAGGAGGCTTTAAGTCTTCCCTCCCAGATCTAGAGTCCACATCAACCATACCAACGATAAAGGGATTTGGTATGTTTGCCACGTCAAAACCCAAAGATGTAGACAATATATCTGACCTTCTGATTTATTGACTCCTTCCTACTAAGTCACAGCTACACCATTGTGTTCTGTTTTTTTTTCACGACTGAAAGGAAATTCTCATCCATTTTATAGTTCATTGACATCAGTGTGTTTACTCTGCTGTGGTTGAAGGGTTGATGAGTTCAGCGCATACATATCTTAATGAGGACCCACAGAGATTCAGCAGACATGGCGGCTTCTTAAAGGTGACTCCATCACACAAGAAACTGGTAAAATAAAAACCGTAAGCTCTGACCTTACTGGTTAAATGGGGTGTTCATTTCCCACCTGAGACTAGCTCAGCCAACACTATAATCTCAAACAAGCTAACGTCATTGAATATCATTTTAATAGAGAAACAATCTCCACAAATTGATTTAGCACATATCAATAAATGCAACCTCACATCCCGCTAAGAAGAAATATTTTCTCACTTGGTTTGGTGAAGTGATGTTATCCATTATGTCACCCTCACCATAAACATCAAGAATTGCCAGGATACGGTGGAACTAACAAAATTCCTGTCTGCAGTACAATAAAGGAAATAGAAAAAAATGCAACGGCAAACGGCTTGCTCAGGGTGTGTTGAGTTTCAATTTGTGAACAATGGGCTCTATTGGGTGGGAATAATGTAGAAAAACATAAAGCCCAAAAACAAAACCTGCCTTATGGTGGTGTGAAATGGTCTAGAGTCGGCTGGGTCCAAGGTACAAGTTTAAAGTAATTGCAGAAAAAAAAAAATAGACTTACTCCTTGTAGACGGCACAATAGGATCCAAGTCTTAAAAAACGAAGAGACCATAAACTGATTTGAAAATAATAAATAATAACTTCTCTGCATGTGAAGGTGCACTGCTGGATGAGACTGAAAACAACTTGTGGTTTCTGCAGACCTCGTTGTCGTGCTTCCTGCTACTGGCGCCATAACAGACAGAGCTCTGCTGGAGATGCAGCAACAAACGTCTCGTCTCTTAACTTTACAATTCAGTGTTTCACTAAATTGACTGTTTGACCGGAGCTCTCTGCAGCACATGTGTTCTAAATCTTTGTGAGCTGAACACCAACAGCTTTTCCCTCAAGTTTAGGAGACAAAATAGAAGATTTTAACCCATAAAGGGTGTAAATGACAAATTTGGGGGAGAAAAAAAAGGAAGTGTTTTCTTCTGCGTTTGTATGACTATGTTGTGAAAATGATCATGGTGCAAAAGGACTGAAGACACTGTAGTATTCCTGTCAGGCTAGGGGTTGGCGGTTTAACTTATAAACGTCCATCAGACAGAATAAGACCAAATGTTTTCTTGTACAGCGAATAAACAAGAGAAAACAAAGAGATGATGATGAATGCAAATCCTAATACAGATGTTTGTCTGAAAAGACAATGTTTGAAAAATAAATTGTGTTTTTATTCGGGTCTCATTTACAAGAGATTTTTAAAGCTAAAGAAGTGAAAATGATACATCTACACACGAATTCTGCAAAAACAACTGAAAACACGTTTATATGGAAGGCCAGTAGCTGGTGGAGAATTGTTTTTATCACCTAGCTTCCCAAACACAGACGATTACAGAAGTTAAAGAAAATAAATAAATTCTGAAAGGATGATAAATAACATATATCAGACATCAAACTAACAACTTTAAAATCTATCTCTACAGTAACGTGTTTACAAAACCGATTATGAGCTTGTGAAATAAAGGAGATGTCATGACTTTCAAACATTTCCAATATCAGTGTTTTTCATAGTTAACACCGAGTTAAAATCAATAACTTCCTTTAAAATCTAGGTTTTTTGTGAAGGAATGGATCTGTAACCCGTTCATGAATGTCCCTGACAAACTGTCCCCGTCAGTGTGGGAATAAAATCAATTCCTTGAGCTTATAGATGACAGTGGGATAAGAGCTATATGTGATGTGACATCTGTGCTGGCGTTTCCGGAATGTCATAAGATCACCACAAAAGCACTGAAAACGTTGCTTCTATTTCCAAGAACGGTCTTCAGCAAACCTAGATTTTCTGCAATGAATGCAAGACAAACATAACCGCAGTACGTATTGGACTTGAGGAAAACTTATTGGCTGTTTTTGTGTCCCATCACCCATTGATGGTACCATAATATTGTTTTGTTGACTAGTAAAGGGCCACTTATGGGCCTGTTGAGAAGGACAAGTTAATATCGTTACTGAGAAGAATGATAGTGGTATGTCACTTATGACATATCCATCTGGCGCTGTCATGATTCAATTAACAGGAAGATTTGACGCTGAACTATGAAGAGGTTCCTACCTTGGTTTCATCATTACTCTTTACTTGAAATCCTTGAGGACAGCGGGCAGTTTATTTCATCAATAATAATTTGTGTTTTAGCTTTCAGAAAAGGAACTCTGCATCTTTCCCATTTGAGATCATTATCATCTGTATACCTAGCACAAAGACTGATGGCGGGGTGACAGAAAATCCTCAAACCTTGAAGCAGCTCCAGCATTGTCTTTAGCAGATTTGCCATATAACAGCGCACCTTTATCATTAGCTAAATGGAAGGATGACCAAGCTGCCATGGATAATTAGAAATAAGTGCATGTCTCTCTGCCTGTCACTGATACTGGCTGGCAGGGATATGGTGACACAGCGGGGAGTTCTAATGGAGGCTCGGCGCTCTCGTCTGAGTGATCAGGCTGCAGATAAGGCAGATGCCTGCTGTGTTCTCCTCAGGCTCTGCGTTGCATGATGAAGGGCTTCACAGATGAAAGACAAAGCTCTCCTGATTGGAATCTAAAGGATTTAACCAGAGTCTTCAGTTCTATTCTGTAAAGACTTGCTGATACTTCCTACTCTGGAGTATCAGCAACCACACAGGGTCTGGAATGTCTTCACCTGCAGCCCTCAAGAGATCATTAAAGTTAATTTGAAACGTGTCTCAGATTTAATTTGTTTTCAAGGAATAATGGAAGAGATTGTTACAGTTGCAGCACACTTGCTAAAAACGGCACAATACTCACCATTTACCAAAAGAAATGGATCTGAAAAACTTGTTTGCGCATCTGGGGATTTTGCGTAGTTTGGATCAGTTTTAAAAGGCAATGAAGTACATGGATGACAAGATCCCCTCCCACCTAATCCCAACACTTTCCATTTTTTATTAATGATAGAAAATTCACGGCCCCTGTCTGAATTAGACCAAAACGGGTGGCGGTACCATTTACTTGATCATTACATCTTGTAATAATTATATCCCCGAAAAATCTGGGGTATTACGCTGCTGCGCCCATGTCCGCAGATTCTTTGTATTAATGCGAAAACTCAAAAATTATTTCACGGATCCTTTTCAAATTTTATACCTACGTAAACATTAATGTGAGGAACAACTGGAAAACTTTTGGGAAAGGTCAGTTGTTTATTTACAACACTTGGGTAGGACCTCTAAAGATTTTAGGGTCAAGATTTCTGACCTGTTGGTCCATCTTTGTCCAAATTTGGTGCATATTAGTTCACTGAATGAAATCTATCTTGTGTATATGATATTTTACTTGATGGTTTATATTATATACGCTAGGGGAGCTTTTTTTTTATGAAAAACACTATATTTGGGGTATAACTTACTAGCCGGGACTCTGATTTAGTTCAAATTTAGTGAATATGACTAGACTCAAGAAAATGTATCTTTTATATCGTGTGGATACTGGTGGGGGTGGCTGATTATTCTGCAGAGACCAATGAATAAAGAGGTTAAATGCATCTTTGAGGAGAGATGGGTGGGCAGAAATGAGGAAGTGGAGGGCGCCAGAGCCAGTAGATATGAAAGAACAAGATAAATGGAGAGAATTTGAAAAGACAACAGAGAGGCTAGTGATGAAGGTGAGTGACCCTGATATATGTTAGAGTTGGTCAGTTTATGAGCACAGTTGATATTAACTGATGCTCCAGACTTTGAAGAAAGTAATTAAGACGGACTGAAGTGTGAATGACAGAGTGGTATGAAAAATATATTGGCCTGAGTGTGTAAAGAGATAGTCTTCCTGAGCTAGATTGATCAGAGGAGAGGGATATTGCTGTAGCAGTTGTTTCCTGGAACCAGCCGGTCATGTTCAGCTGAGGTTAGTACGGCTAAGCTAGTTCTGCTGTGGCAGTGATACCCTCAGAAAGTCAAGAGTTGAATTCCAAAGGCATCCTCAATTTGTGACTCCTCCTTCAGACCTCCTTCAGATCAGAGACTGCTGAACTGTCTTCTCTGTTTTGTTTATAGATACACATAGTATTATTTACCCCGGATGCAATTCACTTTGTAGAGTCCATCCAGATAATACACATTCATACTGCACAGTCATCAATGACAGTGAACACAGTAAACGTCATTATGGGAAGGTGCAAAATAAATAAACCTGCAAGAGTAAAAACACATGAAATGAATACAAGAATAAAACAAGATCAGATAAAATAAAAAATAGAATAAAGTGTATTGCACCTAACAAATTACATTCCATGTATGTACCTTATTGCAAAGTAGGGCAACCATCATGTGGTTTGTGAAAAAATAATGTCAGATGTGTGAACACAACCGTGGTTTTTATCTTGACTGTCATCTATGCTTTTAAAGCACACGTTGCTCTTTAAAACTCAAGAGGATGCCTCTTCAGCTGTGCAGCAATAACAGAAAGCCAAACGTGTTGATGCGTTAGATTTGCTTTAAAAATTAAAAAGGTTAAGTTTTCCTGATTAATCACCAGCATTAATGTGCTAATATTGACAAGTTTAATTTTAATATTATTTAAGATTGTGATTATTTAAGCCTTGATTAATTTCATTAGTCGACTGTTTGGAGATCTAAAAGGACATCCCTCCGTCCATCCATCCATCTGCTTGCACCTACAAAAACCCATCTTTACATATTAACTCATCCTTATCAATTCCTTTCTTTTACTGACACTGACATAGAGTAGAATCCACTGGTTGTGCCTGTGTTCCTGCTGGTGGAGAACCTCCACCACTGACTACCGTGTTAACCTCTATTTGATGGCAGAAAACTGCAGTAAACTGGGGCCCAGTAGTCAAAGGCTCCTGCTAGCTTCACACTCAGCATGAATCAAGCTGGAGGTGAAATGTCACAGGGTCCTGCTGTCTCCATGTGTGTCTTTAAAAACTATGCCAAGAGATTGTAAACAACCCTTTGGGTGTGTTAGTGGTGCACGGCGTCTTCCTAAAGTAACTCTATCTGCAGAATGAGACCTCAGCACAAGTTCGCTCAATAAAAAATTGCATGATGTGCTCCATTCTGTCAGTGATTGCTTGTTTCTACATGGTTCCTCATTTAATCATCATTTATGTGCAGGATTTTACACTGATGGTAATGCTTTGTTAACTATGGAAGACGAAAACGGCCATGGTGGCAGATTTTTATTTATGGCCGTTTTCTTGGGATAACCCGTTATCTACAGTCACATGACTGCATAACCCAGAAGTTAAGCGAAGTGCTAAAAATATGAGAGACACCAGATGCAAAAAACCACCTAATGATGACCTTAACATACATGGTACCACAGTAAGCTACAGTAAACAAGTTTACTTTAATCAATCATTACAAAATCGTGCAAATTGACTTCTACTGTTGCAATGGCATCGTGTTCACAGCAGTTGTCAACTACAGAGTCAATCAATCAATCAATTAATCTTTATTCATATAGCGCAACAACAACAGTTGTCTCAAGGTGCTTTCCAGAAAAAGCAGGTCGAGACCAAAGTCTTTATATAATTATCTACAAGACCCAACAAATTCCTCCGTGAGCAAGCACTTGGCCACAGTGGCGAGAAAAAGCATGGCTTTTAACGTGCAGAAACCTTGAGCAGATCCAAAACACAGAGTGGATGGACTACTGCAATGACCGTCAATTTCTGCCTGTGTTAAAATTCGACCGGAGGAAAATCTGATGCATTGCAATGGAAACTCTTTGATCTGGCACATTATATTTAATCAGTAGCTACAACTATGGGACACTTGGTATCTGATGATCATTAAGAGAATACCAATAAATGACCCTGTTTTCTCATTAACACGAGAAAACGCTAGCAACAATTAATTCCTTATCCCGAGAAAAATGGTTGCTTGTTATCTCGTCATCTTGAGCAAACAGCTATAAATAAGCGTCTGCCACCACGGCCGTCTTCTGCTTCCATAGCTAAGAGGTGTTTCAAGAATGAATGTTGAAGCTTACGTACATTAACCATTAATGAGAATAATAATAATAATAATAATAGTAATATCGATAGTAACATAGAAAAGAAAATGAGGGAAACATTGTCAGACAATACAGAATAATAAATTACTGACGTTTTTGTCAAGAAGGTTATGTTTTCACTGAAAGGGAAACTGAAAGTCCAGTTGCTTCGGATTCACCTTTCTGTGATTTTCACTGGCAAGGCAGATCTGAATCAATCAAATGTCACCTGAAAAGACAGATCATTTGAGACACGGGTTGGAGTGGCTTGACCTCACTGACCCGTGTATCTTTACAGCCCTGTAGCACACAAACAAAATCAGAGTATTGACTTACCCAAGCTTTGGAGGCAAAGTTTTATTGTTCCTGCAGGGTCTTCAGTCTGAGAGACAGAGGGCTCACACACATCTGAGTGTGTTTGTGTGTATGCATGTGCGTGTGTTTGTGTCCGTACCTGTGTGTGTGTGTGTGTGTGTTTGTGTGTGTGTGAGCTTGTGGTTCCACCAATGACATTAAGCTCAGCTGCAGGATTGACTTCCAACTTCTACATGACATTTATCATCCTTCCTATGATATTATTACTGTTTTAATTAGTTGCAATTATTGCAGAATCTGAGCATGTTTTGAAATGATTACCTCTTTCTAACATGGACTGGTTATGAATTATAGCTATGTCACGAGGTTGAGGTACTGACAAGACAAGGAGGATAATTAGCTCCAGCTTTGAACTTCATGGCTCTCAGAAGGCTGTTCAGACCTGCTGTAGACATATTAGTGATACGACCCTGGGTGAAAAGTACAGGGGAAGACACATTTGAGATCTGATTACTCACTTGACCCCACCATTCAAAGCAGAGCGTTGCCAACCTTGAGTAGGATTGGAAGAAATGTCAGTGTCTTTACTCGCCTCTGTTACCAATCGCCTGGTCATTTGGGCTTTCTTTTTATGTTCCTTGAGATAACTTTTTCAGGATAAAAAACGCTGAACGTGGCCTGAAGGTTGCCAGATACTTGAAACAATGAGCCCTGGGGCCTCAATGAAGGAACACCAACTTAAAAGACTTACTCTGAAACAACAACAACCCACAACAGCACACATGATAATAGCAATAATAATAATAATAATCAAAATCTATTTATGTGGTGCTCTCCAAAACATATTTTCAAAGTGTTTTTCAAGAAAAGATAAGTAAAATCTGGCAAAAGAATACTAACAATCAAGTAAATGGGACTAAACCCAAGCAATAAAAATTACTGGTAATATTAGAAATAATAATAACACACATGTATAAAATACATTTGAGTGAGAGAGTTCATAAAATCCTTTTTCAAACAGGTATTCTATTTAGATTTTAAGTGATTTAAAAAGAATTTACTAATTCTGTGAGCCTCATACCCTATGGCAGGGAATTCCTCAGCTGAGGGGCCTCGACTACAAGAACCATGTCCCCTAAAATTCCTTAGGAATCGCAAGGCCCCTTCCCGAAGGTCTGTTTAAACTCGTCAATGTCACCTGCTTCAATAGCTTCAACAGGGTTTTATTTTTTTTTCATCATGACTTAAAACTTCTCAAACCATACCAATTATAAAAGATTTTAAACTTAGTATCAGTAAACGCCCTCCTAGCTTTAGTATCAGCTCCATCAGCTGCTTTATCACTTTCTTGAGCTGATGTTTCACATACTAAAAACTGATTTGCAGTGTAGTGGGCATTAAAACTGGCAGCATGTATAGTGTTTTACATGACCTGATTTGCAGACAGCTACAGACTGCCGGCATATCAAGAATGTCGGTTTAGCGTTAGCGTGGTGAAAATAAAACATAACAGATCAGTCCAGTCAAATTTAAACTGAGAGATTTTTCTTTTTCAACCTGGGACATACTGGTAATAGCAGGCGGAGATGCTTTTGTGCACTCATCAAGGACTACAAAAATCATGAATGTCTCCCGATGTTAAGGTAGTGTTCACAGTTTACGTGAAAGGTCAAATGGAAAGTGTGGGATGAGGTCAGAAAATAGAAACACATGCTTTTTTAAAAACTTGATATGACAGGTGTGTTTGTAAATCTGAGTTCAATTCTTGAGGACCACTCTTGGCCCATGGGTTGCAAATTTGGGTTTGGTGAGCTGAACTATCCGCTCCTCTAAAAGTGATCAGTAAAATCTTTTGGGGAATCCCTCCTGACTGGGAGGGGAACAACAATGAGGTGTAAGACATGTATTTTTGTGTTAAATTAGTGTAAATCAAATATATTCAGGTAGGGTTGAATGAATACACAAACATACATAGAAAAACAGTAATGTATTAAAACTTGGCTTCCTGTATTGCACTGGTGATGAAAAGGAACAGGGTAGCCCCCACCCTTCAACAGCAACCTAATAGGCGCGGTTTCCTACATAATAAGGGATAGTGTCGACTTAATCAACGACATTAATCAAGGGTTTGCTTCATCCATTCTCCACATCTTCCAACAGCACCAAATCAGCCACTGTGCGCCATTATGCATTGTACTTGCAAGCATATTTAAAACTACTAATCATAATAATAACAATCATATTCTGAAATGCAAAATATGATAAATGATGAGAAACAGGGTTTCTCCTCATTTCCGTTTCTGACGCCTCTGTCGGGCACACACTGGTATTCATTTCATAGTTCCCCATTTTTCAGTTTCTGTGAGTTTGCGTGGAGGAACGCATAATTTACTGTGAAGTTTGTTTTTTATAAATCACACTTATTGTGTTGAAACTGACCTTTGCCTTTTTCTGTTCGCACCCAGTGTTTATAAGTGAGTCCCCGGATTCTAAAATGTTCTTCGGTTGCAGATCAAACAAAACTTTTGTTTTCTCACATTAAGATAACATTTCATCAATTAGAACATAATGATGAGACTTTTGTTTGATGAAATCTGTATCATGACCCAATCTTTACAAGTATGATGAGGAACAGCAAAAAATGTCATTGGCATGCCAGTACATTATCAAAACTAATAAACTAGAGATGCAGGCATTGATTTATTACATTGTGTGCCGTGCTGAGAGGAGAGTAGTGACTTTTCATCCTCTTTTGATGGGAGGGTAAGAAGTCGAGAACAGGATCACATTGAACCATAGATCTCCCAGACGTCGCTGCTGGGATCCTCCATTTTTGACTTTGTCAAACATTGATGGGATGGGAGCAGACACTTTGAGAAAAGTCACCAGGAATCAGATCTGATTCAGGACCACATTTAAAATCAATCAATCAATCAATCTTTATTTATTTAGCGCCAATTCACAACAACAGTTTGCCTCAAGGTGCTTTCCAGAAAGAGCAGGTCTAGACCAAACTCTTTATATAATTATCTTTATATATATATATATATATATATCACAAGATGCTCATGACTCAGATCCAAGACTCAGGGTGGACGGACTACTGCCATGACCGGTCGGGTTTGAAAAAAAAGAGAGTGAGAGCGAGAAAGAGAGAGACACGAGTGAGGAGAGATACAGACGGGGAAAAGCAGATAAGATATCAGCTATAATCCACTTTCTCCAACCTCTCCATGGTCGGGCCGCGGCAGCAGCAGGGATCCCAGGTTGATAATAACATTAATATTAATGTAACATTTAGCGATAGCTTATGGGGAAATACTATACAATAATAATAATAATGATAACAATAATAATCATCATCATGAGTATCTTGTGATCATTGGACATCGAGCAGGTCCACAGCAGCAGATGCAATCACCAACCATGTGACCTTACAGGGCGAGAAAACAAAAAGACTCCAGGGAAGAAGTCAAGTTAGTAACATGCATTTAATCCATTAAAATGCATTAATTCATTTAACATGCATTAAACCATTTAACATGAATTAATCCACTAACATGCATTAAAGTGAGAGGCATGTATAAAGAGGGACAGTGAGAGAGGAAGAGAGAAAAGCCCAGTGCATTATGGGAGATCCCCTAGCAGTCTAAACCTATAGCAGCATAGCTAAGAGCTAGTTTATGCCAGCCTTAATTATAAACTTTATCATAAAGGAAAGTTTTAAGTCTACTTTTAAATGTAGCGAGGGTCTCTGCCCCCCGAACCAAGATTGGGTTCCACAGGAGAGGAGCCTGATAGCTGAAAGCTCTGGCCCCCATTCTACTTCTGGAAACACTAGGGACTACAAGTAACCCTGAATGCTGGGAGCGCAGGGTTACTTGTAGTCCCTAGTGTCTCCAGAAGTTGGACAATATGGAACTATGAGCTCCTTCAGATACGTTGGTGCCTGACTGTTAAGGGCTTTGTAAGTGAGCAGAAGGATTTTGAATTCGATTCTAGATTTTACCGGGAGCCAATGAAGGGAAGCTAATACAGGAGAGATATGTTCTCTTAACCTGGTTCTGGTCAGCACACGTGCAGCAGCGTTCTGGATCAGCTGGAGGGGCTTCAGAGACTTATTGGAACTACCTGCTAGTAGGGCATTACAGTAATCCAGCCCTAAAGTAGCAAATGCATGAACCAACTTTTCTGCATCTTTTTGCGACAGAATGTGCCGTATTTTAGAAATATCCCGCAGATAAAAAAAAGGCAGTCATAAAAATCGGTTTTATGTGGGAGTCAAAGGTCATATCCTGATCAAAGAGAACTCCCAAGCTTCTCACAGTAGTGCTGGAGGCAAGGGGCATACCATCCAGAGTAGATATATCATCAGATAAATTGTTTTTAAGGTGTTTGGGTCCCAACACAATAACTTCAGTTTTATCTGAATTTAATAGTAAAAACTTTCAGGTCATCCAAGTCTTAATGTCTTTGAGACACGCCTCTAAATTGGATAAGTGATTCGATTCCCCTGGTTTCATTGATAAGTACAATTGTGTGTCATCAGCAAAACAGTGAAAGTTTATGGAGTGTTTCCTGATAATGTTGCCGAAAGGGAGCAAATATAATGTGAGTAATATTGGTCCAACCACAGATCCCTGGGGAACTCCGTGGGTAACTTTGCTATGCATGGAGGATTCATTGTTAACAGATACAAACTGAGATCTGCCACATAAATATGACTTAAACCAATTTAATGCAGTGTCGTTGATGCCAACTTCAAGTCTTTGTATTAAAACTTGGTGGTCAATAGTATCACATGCAGCACTAAGATCCAACAAGACCAGAACAGAGGCCAGTCCCTCATCAGATTAAAAGGTCATTCGTAACTTTGACCAGTGCTGTTTCTGTACTATGGTGAACTCTAAAACCTGATTGGAAATCCTCAAATAAACTATTCTTACGCAGAAAATCACACAATTGTTCGGCTACCACTTTCTCTAAGATTTTAGAGAGGAAGGGAAGGTTAGATATCGGGGCCTGAAAGATCTGAAAAGACCCGGTTATATGTGTTTTGTGCTGTTCAGACCTTCATGAAAAAAAGATCCGATCAGGGTAACATATGAGCTCGAAATTAGTTTTGGGTCACAATTTTTCTGCAGTGTGAAAGTAGTGTAACAGAATGTTGTATCTTCTGTCAGACTCAGCAGACCCTGGACACAGTAGAAAGCAGTCTGGCTTTTGATGGCATTTATGGCCAGCCATAACTTGTTTACATAATTCACCATTGAAAATAATGTGAGAGTGAGAGCTCCTTTTTCCTTACCACTATCCATGATAATTGACAGGTACCAGCCAGGAAGAGGATTGACTGACTGCTTATAATGCTGCTCCGACTCACTGGCCGATCAAAAGGGTTTGTTCTGAGGGCAGGCCTAAAAAACTCCTTCCCAACCAGAGAGACTCATGCTTTTTATATTTTGACTATTTTGTGTTAATGTAGTAACTATGTGTAGGAGTATGTTATCCCCCATTGAGGTATGTGTGTTGGTCTTGTGCTAGCAGTAGCTGTGTTAACGTAAGCTTATCGCTAATAACTGTTGTATACTTTGGTATAGCTAGGAGCCTCTATATCTGCACATCAGCAGATCAGCACAAGGCGTAGGGTTGAATTGCCATTTCTTTTGTTTTCTCCTGTTATTATATATTTCAGGGAGTTAAACTTAGTTTATATGTCTTTTTGTGCTATTTCTTTTCATTTAGGATTTAAGTAGTATTGTACAGGGATGTTAGCTTGGGTTTTGGTTCTGACTGTACACATTTTGTTTACACCTATATATTTATTAATATAATTCACAGTTCAGTTTCAAATATTGATTTATTTGAAACTATATTATGCATAGAGATTCATTTCTCAAATTACTTACAGACATGTCTCACTCTAGTCGTACGTCATAACCCTTATAACCTGGTACATAACAATTACAGAAGTTAAAGCCTTGCTTTTCCAGGGAAGTCAAAAGGCTGTCACATTATGGTACAGAGTTGGCCTGCGGGCCACCAGTTGATGACCTGTCTGCTTCAATGGACTTTCCTCTCAATGACTGCATAACCTCCGATTCCCCTCTCAATTGTGGGGAAGCTGAATGAGGACAAACGTAATCAATGGCAACAGCCAGTTCCGAATCATTTGTGCCTGCTTGTAAATTCGACATAACATGCAACAAACAAGTTTTTCCTCTCTTGTAAAAAGCTTGTCACCGCAGCACAGCACTTGACTCGGTGTCTAAACTGCATTTGATTTTTAGCAGATGTGAGGAAACACAGTTGCAACTGATTTCACGTTTAACTACACGGACAGCAAACAAGAGGAGGGACTGTATAAACTTTGTAAAACAATGCAGCCTCAATCATTTGGGCCTTGACTCACCAGGTATCATGAGTGGCCTCTTTATGGTCTGGAACCGGCAACATTAGAGATTTCGTGTTGTTTTATAGCTGCCACAAGATCGAAGATCTACCAATGCAGGGTTTTCAGATATACTAAATTATGCACAAGAAAATAAGCAGCACATTCTATGCCATAAGACTGAAGGTTCCTCTGAGCATTTTTAAATGACCAATGATTATTTATATAATGTTATAACATATTTTATTATTTTTACTGCTAATTGTTTTTTTTTAAACTCATGCCAAATCAGTATGTGGAAGACAAAACTGTTTTCCAAACCAGATCAGACAGGGCTTGGGTTAATAAATACAACCAGTGTTACTGTTAGCCAACAGGGTACCGGCGATATGAACTATGGATGGAAACAGATGAGCCACTGTGGTGAACCTGAGAGGGAACAGCCGAAGATGAAGGAGAAAGAATTTTTAAAAGTTATTTTCCAAATTGTATCATCTAACGTCTTTCATTGTATTATTTTATAGTTTCATTGTGCTATTTCTTTTTATTGTCATTGCTGCATTGTGAGCTTAGGTTTTTTTACTTATATAATGAATTCATTCTTTTTATGCAACTACTTGTCCTGTTCACAGGACCACAGAGTCAACGGGAGGCTGGAGCCTATCCCTGTTGACTTTTAAGTTTTAAGTTACCAGTTTACCTATACTGCATTTTTGGCATTTGGGGGGAAGCTGGGGCACCCAAAGGGAACCAATGCAAACTCCACATAGAAAGGACACCGTTGGATCTCAACCCAGAACCTTCTTGTTATGAGAAAACAGTGCTACCGAATATGCCACCCGCTGGCATTTGTCCAGTTATGTGTGTAAAGTGCATGTAGTGTAGGGAAGTGAGATGGGTCCCATCACAGACTACCTTCCTTTTTCTGGAGATCCCTATCAATGTCAGGCATGAGCATTCTATGTTCCCCTATCTACGTTCAACTCTGTTCTGTGAATGGATCCGATTTGCATTCATCTCTAACGTCTACAAAGAAGGAGTAGCGTAAGCAAAATAAACGAGAATAAAATCAAAACATTGAGAAAGAAGTCAAACTAAATCACAGGAGAAAGATTTTTTTTATTCTGCATTTAGAGAATAAAGTCGAAATATGGATTCACAATGACCAGCTGAAGCCATAGGACATCACCATTCATGCTTGTATTGATGGTTTTAGTCGCTACGCGGTGTGGATTGAAGCATACAGAACAAAAAACAACCCTAAATTAATAGCAGGCTATTTCATCACATCCTTTACACGCTTGGGAGGATGCCTAGAGTGATTTCGCGCTGACAGAGGCAAAGAAATGCAAAATAAAAAATCTCCCTGTGATTTAGTTCCTTTTTTCTCAAAATCAAATATGAAAAAAACTAAATCTTCCCCAAATACTCATTCACAAATGTGCAGGCACATGTGAAGTGCGTTATAAATAAAATGTATTATTATTATTATTAATCTATAACAATGGGCAAGCACACATTGATGGACCTTTGCACCTTTTCTTTCTCACCACCAACGAAAAAGGTCAGATTTCTAAGGCAATTTATGACATTCAAATTAAAAATGGAAATGTTACTAACAAATGTTTGCAGGAGATATTTGCTCTGAAGGACAACAGCACTTAATTCACTGATAACTGATGATTTGCAGTGATAGCATCTTTCATTTTTGGTCATTTCACCATTCGGCTGGTGCTGGTAGATGATGGCAATCATCAGTGCATATCTCTTTGCAAATATCAACACAAATTCTGATCAGAACCTTCTCTAATGAGGGTGACTCCAATCTGATTTGAAAAGACCAGATTTTGTGTTCACACAGCCCTGAAACTCAAGCAAATGTGTGGCAATAATTAAGTTACTTTAGTGAGGGAATGTGAACAAAAATGCCAAAATACAACAGATTAAGAAATAGACGCTTCAAAAGCCACAGTGCACTCATCTCGACACGCTTATTCTTATGCTTATGACTTACATTAATCAGTCATTGGTGATGGAAAAGTAAATCATGCGATCCCAATGTCAATATTAACCAAAAGCCTTTACTATTTAGCTCCAATGTGTGCATCACGTTTAAGTGTCCTCTGGAAACACTTCTGTTGTGCTGTGGTATTCGCACTTGTGTTTCTCCATGTGTTGTCATTTTACCAGCACAAGCACCAAATGATGCCAGGGTACTCATTGGTGAGTACTTGCTCGTGTTTTTGTCTTTGTTGCATGTTTTTTTTTAAAGTTGCAGCGTGTTTTCCTGCAACTGTACCTTAAGTCGAGTTCACAATGCAGAAGGGTTAGTCTGATTTCACGTAATTCACACTTCCTGTCAACAGGAGAGTAAAACTTTTTTCCCCTATCCATACTCTATTTTTTTTTTTTAAAGGTGAGCTCTAACAGTCTGTTCTTTCGGTGGAGAAAATCAACAAGGTATCAGCTAATATTAAATGCATATGTTACTGGCGTACGCAAGCTAAATCTTTCAGTGAAAATAAAAATACTCAGTTCAGTTTATTTTAAAAGGGACTTCAAGTGCTGATTATTAACTGAATTGAGAGACCAATTGTATGGACTGGGATACCTGATACTAGAAAATCGGATAGGCTTTTATAGGTTTCTAGGTCATATGTGTCATACTAAGAGTAAGGCTTTCATATGATCATAATAATCATTTATAGGTTTAGGATTTGTCAATAAGCTGAATCTAAAGATTGCTGAAGCTCTTCCTCTTTTGCATATGTTTCTAGGAATGCCAGTATTAATAAAACTAGGGAGGGTGAATTAATCTAAACCAGGGGGGCCCAACGTTTGTACGCTTCAGATCTACTTTTACATATTTAAACATGACAAGATCTACCTTGGTTGGGGCGACGGTGGCTCAGTTGGCAGAGCGGTTGACCTCTTATCTGAATGTTGGTGGTTTGATCTCCAGCCACTGCGGTCTACATGATGAAATGTCCTTGAGCAGGATACTGAACCCCAAGTGGCTCCTAGTGGCTGTTCCATTGGTGTCTGAATGATGGCGTGAATGGTTACTGCTCCTGATGAGCATGTGGCGCCTTGCATGGCAGCCTCTGTCATGAATGGGCGAATGCTGACTCGTGTTGTAAAATTGCTATGAGTGGTCAAGCAGAATACAAAAGCTCTATGAAAGTACAGTCCATTTACCTGTCAGAAAAAAACGTTTTCATACATAATGAGGTGCATAAAGCTACTTTTGTATATCAAACTCTTTTGACATGTCAGAGAAGGGAGTGATTATCCAGCACTTAACGAAAGACACTAGGAAGAGGATGCTAGATTGTCATAATCAGGTTTCAGTGTTTCCCATGGAATTTAGAGAAACTGTGTGTTGTGAACACTGTACCTTCTAGGGGGTACCTTCATAGTTCAATGGATCAATCTGGTGCACTTTGTTAAACATCAACAGATGCAAAGAATCAACTCATGAAAAGATGAAATTATAGGGAAATTTTCAAAAATATAAATTTCTATGACCACCAGCTGGTCAGTATGCTGCTACTGTTCATCAGACATGAATGCAGAGTAAAAAAAAGTGTTAACTGACATCAATGAATGACGATAAAAACTGGAGTATCTGCTTTGTTGAATGTCCAGTATGAGCGGTTACAGAAAATTGATAACCGAATGTCCAGTATGAGTGGTTACAGAAAGTTAATGAATGTCCAGAACAAGCGGAGGCAGACTCACCTTCTTTCTCTATCTAGTGCTGTGATGAACCTGAGGTGAATTATGCAACGTTTGAGCCGTTTACTTCTGATCGGATCATCCAAAACAGCTGTTAATGGCAAGTTTGAACAAGGCTGCTGTCATCGTTAATGAGACAGACAGCCTTTCGACATTTACAAACACTGAAATATAGAAAAGGTGACGCTAGCATTTTGTACCTGCTGGTTCTGTAGTGACCCTCACCTAGCAGGTGATAACCTGAAGGGAATATAATAGTTTAGTGGCTGGGCAGCTGTAGCTCAGGAGGTAGAGGTCCATTTGAGATCAGTGGTTTGATACCGAGACCATGTAGGTTGCATGTCAAAGTGTCCTTGAATTAGATACGAAACTCCAAGTTGATAATGATGGCTTCCACACATTGGTGTGTGAAGGGCTGTCACTCCTGATGAGCAGGTTGCATCTTGCATGGCAACCTCTGCCACCACAGTATGAATGTTTGTGTGACTGGGTGACTGTTGACTCATGTTGTAAAATGCTTTGAGTAGTCAAGCAGACTACAAAGGCTGTGCATAAGCACAGTCCATTTATTTCACAAAAATATGACAAAAGCACCAGACACTTTCCCCCCATTTTATTTCTTATTAAATAGAAAACCTTGCCCAGTTGGATAGGGCTGAAAAGAACACAAATTACAAAAAAAGTAAAAGAAAATAAAAAAATTACTCATCCTGTTACATCAGTCTTAAATTAGCCATTCATGTTGTAATGCTGAAAGAGTAGCATTAACCCGACGGAGTGCTAAAACATACAGTACCTGCCATCTGGCAACACAGGCAGGAGCAGGACAGTGACACAGGCCTGCAAAAGGTCATGTTGGCCCTCAAACCTGTAACACAGGACCAGACAATGGGTTTTCACATCACAGCTCAACGGAATCAACACCTCCGTAGACTGGGACCAGCCACAACAGAAGAGATTTAAAAAGGGAGACACTGATGAGGAGCTGGCCGACCAGAGCACTGCTCTCACGTCAACCCACTGGAATAAAGGCCAGACTGGTTCCCCACTTCATGCATCACAAGGGCCTGGGATAGAAAGAGCTTATGTGTGTACTCTTCATCATACAGCCGGTTTCATGTTTGTGCCTGCAAAACACCACCCACACATCACGCACACTCACGCACTCACACATAGGCAGCATGACACCTTAAGCAGACTGTGCAAAACTCTTTGGTGGCAATGAGTTTGAGAAAAACAACATCAAACAGAACACACAACTTAAATGGCTATACAATCTTTCCAATACACACATTTCATCAGGAAGTTGAGAATGGAGACTGCAAATTCAATAAATTAAGACAGCAAAATATGAATTGCAGATTTAAATCCAGCAGTTCGGTTCACAGAAATCAATAATAGAAAATACAAATGGAATCCTGCAGTAACAGTGTCGTAATACTAAAACCGTATAAGCAAATGGGAAGAACTGTGAATCAGAAATAAAGAAATAAAATGACCCTTAGGAATCATTGTGATCTAAGTATGCATTGATGACCTGTTGTTTGGAATTAGTCTTTTGTAAACATTCACAATCAAAATGTTCTTAGCAGTGCTGGTCTCAGAGTACATAGACACCAGTCTGTTTTCTGCACACAAGACAAATGGAATATTTAAGACCATGATGGTGAACTTCACTGACCTCAGTGAATAGCACTCCCAGCTCCCGACAAATTACAGGTAAGAAGCTGGAGGAGCATTGGGGCCCAGCTGTAACCAGGCTCACGCAAGAATACTGGTCCTTTTATCATGAATCAAGCAGGTACTCCCATGCTAGATCCGACACTTGGTCTACGATTTGTTCATCATGGTGTTTACGTATATATATATATATATTTTTTTTTAAAAAGAAGAAAAAAAAAAGACATATTTTGGAAATGTGAAGTCTTTCAATTCAGTAAAAAATAAATTAGATATTGAAAACACCACTAGGAGGAGCAAGTGAGCACAGACCAGGTTTAAGTTCAGTTCCTAACAGTTTGAAGTCCCAGCTTTTCTCACGCTGTCCTAACTGAGCCGTTATTGCTGGCTAGTCTCCTGAAGCCATGGTCATTCTTCTCCAGCCAAAGCTCAGCCAGTTGCTGGGTTGAGCCGTGCGACGAGGCTTTGGAGCCCAAACACATCTTGTATTGTTTCGCCTCAAGATTAGGATCACATATGACTGGGTGATGGACATGCACTATCCCCGTGTCTGTGCTTCTGAACAACTTAATCCCTGATTGGACAAATTTGTTATAAAGATCCACGTCCTCCAATCCCCAGCCCTGTATGGAGGTATCAAAGCCTCCAGCTCGGACCAAGTCTCCCTTATAGACACAGACAATCCCAAAGCCGTAGTTCCTCCACAGGCCTGTCTTGGATGTGAAGACATAATGGTTGTTGCTAGGAACTTTCCCAGCGTACACAACCTTGGGGTCATATTGGCTGAAGATGATGGGAAAGTAGGAATGCTCTCCCAGGGCGGTATTGGATCGACAGCGCTTGAGGAAGTCGTTGGTGAAAAGCAGATCCACATCACAATAGAAGAGCAGTGAATCATTGGAGAAGTGTAAAGAACCCACTTCTAAAGCAAGAGCCCTAGAAAAGGAGCCGGTCACAGGTTTTATCTCCATCTCAGCCCGGGGATACTTAAGGCGATACTCCCTCATCAGCTCAACCTGTTTCACCCGCTCTGTGTTATTATCTGTGCTGAATAGCAGGATGACCAACTTGACGTTCTGGTTGGGGATCAGACAAACTCGTTCAAAGTTGGCCATGAAACGAACAAAGATGTCATAACGTCCTGACAGGGGAACCAAGATGTTGACTTTCTTTTCTTTGGGTTCCCTCTGTTCCTGTCCAGAGGTGGCCAGCTTGAAGGGCACCAGCATCTTGAGAGAGTTGGACAGAAATGAGAGGGAGTCTGACTCCTTGTTGATGTGGCTTGCTAGACCTCTGGCGTCCATCTCCTCCTCCTCCCGGAACTGGATCCTACTGAAGGTCTGTTGCAGGTAGGCGTGCCTCCTCACGGGAACTGTCATGGTCTTTCCTTTGTGCTTCTTGTACAGCAGAAGCAGATCAAGCACATATTCTGCCCCATATAGTGGATTAACTCTCCGGTAGCCATATTGGATTTCTTTGAAATCAATAACTCGCCCCCGAGTCTTGGCGTTGGCGTTGATCATCTCCATCACTTGCATAATGATGTCATCCAAAGCTTGCCTCTGGGAGGAATCCATCCCACGGCGCGGAGGCTGACCCTCGGATGCTGAGAATAGGTACTTCCCTGTCAGAAACTCCCACTCTAGGACGTCTTCTCTCTGCCGTGGGTGGAAACGCATAAATGAGGGTGGCATACCAAGCTGGAGGTCTTCTCGGCTGGGTTCAGCCGCTCCGTAGCGCCCCATCTGGACAATCTCTCTGTGGAGTTGAACGGTGCGGTGGCGCAAGTCTGCAATCTTGCGGCTGAGCATGTAGCTGTGTAAGCGATACTGGTAGGGAGGGTTTTTGTTGGGGTGGAGAGTGATGGCTCGATGGATCTTGCTGTTGTGGAGATCTCGTATGTAGCCTTTTTTATTGGGCTCATAATTCTCGTAAAAGAGCTGCTGCATCTGTGGAGACAGGAGATGAGTTGGTGTTACTGAGGAATGCTGAATGCTCATTATTACACAACATACTCAAATGCAAAAATGTCACTTTTTTTCATGTCCGTCCCATCTCACGAAGTTTGCTGCACTCAGACTCATGTTTCTCCAATTACCAGTCTTACAAGCCAAAGTCCTCAGAAACATCTGCACTGAAGCCAAAATAAATAATCTTAATTGAAATTTTTTACAATGTATACCTCAATTGTTTCATTGTTTTTGCTATAAAGCAAAAACAATGAAACAATTGAGGTCACCACTGCCTCTGGTCCAACTGCAGGACTCACAACATATGTTTCAGAGACGGTTTTGATTTTTTTATTGTCTGGTTCTTCATTCTCAACATTTTTTCCTCTCTGTGCTTTTCTCTCTCTCAGTGAGGCACTTTGGGCTGTATGTCTGCATGAACACTGCTATAAAAATAAAGCTGAGTTTGTATTTATTAATCTATTTGTGAGGGCCAAACACCATATACGTTGCCATTTGATGCATTTCACAAGAGTTAGGCTCAGGGTAATTTTATCTACACTCCCCCCTCAGGATTACAATGAAAAATTCCACCCAACAACATTACATAACACAACAACAATGAGACAAACAAATCCGTAAAAATAAAACAACAGAATTATACCCCATATAATTTTGGTGTATAACACCTATAAGGAATGTGCATTCATATGATGAGCATAAACAACAAATTGAGCATAAACAATAAAGAAAAAAAAGAATATCTTGGTTACGAATGAAACAAACATGACCTGTAAAAGCTAGTGAGTAAAAAGTGGAGATACTTTAGGCAGATTTATAAAAAAAAATCTTATGACTGTACACTAAATCGTTTTTTTCCATCTGGTGAAGCATTCAACTTAAAGACTGCTGTCTATCAATGAATGCTCAGTGGCTAATGGGTACGATATTAGAACCTATCTAGTGGACTTCATTGATTCAATGATTTTGAAAAAAAATGTCACAAGTTCTCAAAGCCCAGAGGATGTATAGAATAACGGCTTACCATCTGTCAGACAAAAAATCCAACCATGTAGGAAGGAAGTATGTGCAACTTAACCACCTGTTTACCACCAAGTTTACAGGAATTTACAAATAAATCCTTATTCTTTGGGTGGTGATGGTCCTTATATTTAACACTAGTGCATCTCCAATGAAAATCATCAGCATAATGCACATTTAGTAGCTAATGACATTTAGCAGTTATCACTTTGAGATTTGATCCAAATGTAAAGTTAGTTATAAATGAAATGTATTATTATTATTATTATTATTATTGTTTAAAAGGTCTGAAGTGTAGGATATGTGATGTCCAGTAGCGCAGTTGTTCATATTATACATATTTCAAGGACACCTCTCAGGATAACACTCCTTATACTGCATTTGGTTTTTCCATTGTAGTTAATGTAGAAACATGTCAAGTCAACACCAGGTGGACCCTGGAAGACGACTATCTCAATCTTTAGATATAAAAGATTCTTTTGAGGTAAAAAACAACAACATTAAAACAAATGTTTTAGTATTAAATATAGTATGTTATGTATTTTTTTCCTACTAAATCCTACCCACTGGTCTTTTGATTGAATATAAATCCACTTGATGTAGACCAACAGAAAAACTCTTTGTCCTGTATTCTGTCGATGCAAACTCCAAACTCAAATAAGGGCCTCAAGGATGTTGCAGCCAAGCATCCAATGTGCAGTCTAATTCTGACAACAAGTAAGCAAGTTAGTGTTTACCGCAGTCCTTTTGGAGCTTTACAAACCTACTGTTCCTGAAATCGCAGGAGGCTCAAATCGTAAACATTGGGACAGCTGCTTTAGAGCAGCTGGAAGGATCTCAACTGCGGTCAAAAAAGCAGGGCTTGTCGTTGCCTCCCAATGAAGGGAGCATCAGAACGGCTGTAAGTCTAATTTGAGAGGACGGCTCTGGAATGCAGCCACAAGCATGATCCCCAGGGAAGGGCCATACAGGGAATAAGACAGGACAGGCCTGAGAGCTCTGGAAAGTGATACCTGAAGCTGAATACGATCACAGGAACTGCTTGAGTAACTCTTTGCTTTTCTATGGCTTTAGCCTGCATTCCTCTCTACCTAAGAGAGGGCAGCCTGCCAATCAAAACACACAGTAACCTTGTCATTAATGGATGTCTTCAGCCAAGCTGTGCCTTTAGAGGTGGAGGGTCAGTCTTTGCATCTGAAACCAGGCCACTGCTCATGCCACAACTGACAGAAATATATGTGAAGCATTACATTCAACAGAAAACACTGCTTGCAGTTTCCTCTGACAATGTTCATGTATGCTCAAGGCCACTAAATCTGTTGAGACACCAGGGTTGGAAAAATTCACTCACCAAACTTCATTCTCTCAGTGTGCAAAGCATCAGTTACAGTTTCTCACTTTTAGCTGCTGCCGACTGTTGCTTTAGCAACTTTCAGTTACAACTTTATGAGTGGCAGCTGTCACAAATCAATGTCAAATTTGCAAGTTGATACAACAACAATTGCAGCAGAGTGATAGGTCTTCTCTGCAGCAGATTGATGCAGGTCAATCACAGGAGACGCAACAATTTGCCAAAGACACTGCTGTATCCGAGCGCCACAGAACTTTAAGTGAAGCGTAGAGTTCAGGACTTCTCGCTCGATGTCAGCTGGTATAGGCTACAGCCCCCAGCGACCCTGAACACGATAAGCGGTTGATAATGAATTAATGGATTGATTCATGAATGAAGTATCATTATAATGTGGTGTCACTGGGCGTTCCACCCCTAACAATTAAATAATATAAAGTCAACACATTGCGGTTTACATTGATGCATGTAGGTAATAGCTTGAGAAATATAAATTGTACAATATTTAGTACTGTACACTTCCCATTATATTTAAATGTCTCTTAATCATATTTACAAATTTAAGTCAGGAACAGGCTATACGGAAGAGACTCTTGGTCAGACTTTTACATTTGTTCGGAAGATTTTTAATTTAGGTCTTGTGCTTATAATAATAAATAAGTGACAAGATAGATAATGAAAGTGAATCATCCATGAGTTAGATATTTTACATAGCCATGAGATAAAGATAGAGTAGATATAGAACTTCCGGGTTCAGCCTTCCGTTATTTTTTATTTTTTTGTAATTGTAGTAAAAAATTTTAAGTTATACATTGGAGTATCCCCACCCAATCATCCTATTTTTTCAGGTTTGTTCAGTTAATAGGGAACCTGGCAGAGAGATCTGTGCGGCTCAGACTCTATCCAGCAGAGTAACAGCAGTGATCATCACCTGACACCCTGCTCAGGAAGTTTATGTCTCTCTCCTGCGGCTTCAACATCATTAGCACCCTTCCTAATTACCTAAATTTCACTTTGTGCCACTTTTGCAACTTATGGCTCATTAAAGCAATTCCTTCACAGCCATTAACCTTACAACATCCCCTGAGCCTGATACAATGGTTCTGACCAAAGCTAGAGAAAGGTTGGTTGCCGGGGCCTCAAGAGTTGTGTACTTCGTTTCAAACACAGCTGTTGGATAGCTGAGCGTTGATGATAAGCAGAAGAGCTGCTTGAAGATGTAAATTGTTGTTAACACTTCAGATATCAGAACCAACCAAAGACCATGTTGGCAAAAGGCTTTACAGTCAATCCTCGGATTAGGGTGAGTGCATTTCTGAAGATCTGACCTGTGGGATTTTAGAATTCAAAGTTTACATTCTATTGGCGAAAAAAAACCTTTGAGTTAGTTTGATTTGTGGTCTTTATCCTGTTGCACACCATATTGGTCTTTTCCTTTCATGAGAGCTGGGCTCCCGAATCATAAGATCAGAAGTTGCTGCAAACCAGATTGACAGAGTTTAGTTAAGCAGAAGCTGTCACATTACATGTCTTGTTATTCCTCACCACTGTCGCTAAGTGGTTCCTCATGGGGAAACTGTACGGTCACTGTAGAATAAAGAGATCAGTCAAGATCTGCTCTTTTTGGAATAGCCTTTATATAACATTTGTTGGGATTTGGTGCTATATAAATAAAATGCATTTGGATTGATTTGATGTTGCTTGCACCTATTTGGGAAAGGATTCATAAAAATAAGTGAATTAATTGACTTGAGTACAAATCAATTAAATAGAGGTTCTAAATGTCAAATTTTTATGATTTTTGACTTGGCTTCTCACAAACTGGTGTTGCCGGAAAACATTGATCTCCTTTGCCCCACACATCATGCATCAACAAGGTGAGGCAAGACTATGTCATGCAATACTGGGAAAAAATAGAATGTGGCAGCATTTAGAGTTTTATCTGAGGAAGAGATCAGAATCAGTATTTCTGCTGAAATTCGTAGGATATCCTCTCATGTTGTTTTAGCTGTCAGATTGTGGTGAAGCTAGAATTGAAAGATTTAAAATGTGAGTTTAAATCCTTGTTTAAGTTCATGAGGTCAATTCAAGAATATTTGGTTTCATTATATTAAAAATGTATTTTTCATTTGACTCAAAAGTATTTAAAAATCGCCAATGTTGTTACTTTTTGAAAAGTGAATCATAAAACATAATAAAAAGACTCCAAATAGTAAAAAAACATGATGCATTTGTTCCATTTTCCGTGGATGTTCTGTTAAAATGGGAATTTTGCAAAACATATCGCAATTACCATTAAACATTACATATTAGTTAGGACATTCGTTTGAACTGAGCTTTCAGAAGCCTCATTAGTCCCTAACGATCTTATTACATTTATTTCTTTTAATTTGGTCAGAAAAAACACAATAATCAAAACCAAACAAGAGAAACAGTATTATCAAAGCAACAACACAGTCATTGACAAAGCTATCAGAAGAGAATGAAGATACCAAACCATGAGTCCATGAGAAGTGTCTGTGCTGTGATTACATTAGTGAAATGATACCATTATCATCGTGCAGGGGAGCAGAACCTAAGTAAACACACTGCTTGCTATATACTACGAGATAATAAATGCTGTGACACTGATTCTCTGCAGAGAGTTGTTCTCTAGCCTGGCAACCCTCAAGAGGCATTCAGTTTACAATTTACAGCACAGAAAGATGGTCTGTGACTAGGATAAGTTATATACATTCTCACCTTCTGCAAATTCATATTTCAAACTCACAAAGTTGTTCTCATCTCATTAGTGGACCCCAAGATTGAAACATAATGGTTATCTGATCTGAGCCTTGAGTATTGTGTTCTTTTACATCCCTAAAGTGAGAGGACTCTGAATCTTATTATTCATCCTTAAGTCGCTTACCCTGTCTACCGTCTACTGATACACACAGTGAAAGGCATAGATGTATCAGATATTGAAATCAGATATTCAACCTACCCATGAAGTGCTGCATTGGTCCCTGGCCTACAATACAACGGTCGATAAGAAAATGTATCCATTTTTTTAGCTGTGGGAGCCAGCACATCGGTAAAATTCTTCAGACTTTTCTACAACATCCATAAGTAGTCAAACCAGGTAAGTGTTTGAACAAAGATATTATAAAGTTCAAACATGGTGACCAATCTTTAAAAACAATTTAACTTAAAAAGGGCACTCAACCATTACGATCAGTTTACTAATCTTTGTTGCTACCATTTAGTTCCAGAAAACTGTACAGAAATTTACACTAAAAGAAAAGAGGGCAAAGGGATAGCACAGAAAACATTCTACGGAGCAGCACTTTACAGGAATTTTAGAGCTCATTAAGGACCAAAAATAAAGATATTTAAGCTTCTGCCGCAATGATTTTGACAATTGTTCTCAACCTGTCCCAAGTGCAGCATAGAAAATGAAGTTTAGCAGTCACCCATCAGAAAAACAGGGTTGGTGTGGGCTCTTGGATGGAGGTTCTCAGATGTAGGTTTGTGTGTGTGATGCTACAGCGCAGGATGGCTGCTGCTCTGGCTGGGTTTAATCTGCGCAACAATGGACTGTTCCTGCCTCGGTGCGAGCCATGCAAATCTAATTGGAGACGCCATTATGCTGCTGTAATTGGCTCTTTTGTACACGAGGGTGTTCTGTCCAAACTAATTTCTCCACTAACAGAAAAGTTTCTCACATCTCAGACAGTTCTACAATAGGTCTGGCACAGATATGTGTGATTGGAGGTGTTTGCACTGTCAACAGCATCATGTCACCAGATGACTCCACCAGTATTAGCCATCTAACTTGTGGACTGCTGATGAGACTATACAATCCACAGTCACGCTAAGATCATCTGCCTTTCATTCACGTTTGAATGCCTACTAAAATCCCACATCCTCTCAGCGGCGCTTTGTCAGACTGCTCATGCATAAGTTAATAAGCAGAACAGATACATGAGTTATTCTTGAGTTATTTTTGAAAGACGATCTTGGCAAATCATTTTACTTTGACGTTAGTAAGCACTGCTTCAGCCTTTGCAAGTGTGATGTGTATCTACTATGGTGATATTTTGATGGTTGTTTAAACAGTGTGCGAGGTTGGTATTATTATTATGTCACTCACTTTGCACACAAAAAAAAACTACACATCATCGACCATCAGCATCACTATCCACATTGTTAGGCCTAGGCTTAGTCTTAAAGTGTCTATAACCTTAGATTAAATCTTGGTGGTTTGGGTGTAAGAAATATTATTGAGAAGACGGTCATTTGCAAAAAGCTCAACTACAACATTGCTCAACTACAACACTATATATATATATATATATACACACACACACACACACTAGGCAATCCTAGGCTCTACCTAGAATTGAGTGAATAACTCTGTATCCCAAGGACAGTTTTTTAGGGAGAGGGCCGTTTTGAATAACCTACTTAGATTGCTGTTACTGCATCCCGACTCCGGATTCAAGGAAGAAAATGGATTGATGTATGGGAATTCAAAAAACGCAAAGTCTGCAGTTCTAGTTAATGATGAACTATCGGCTGTCTTTACAATAACTAACATCATCTATGTAAGTACAGAATTCAAATTGCTGAGTACACCCCTTCAAGGACCGTCAAATGTTGCTTTCTTTTTCAATTAATTTCCATTACCCCAATACTTGTTTTGGGATATTTCTTCTCATAAAGCAGTGGACCAAGTGTTTATATATATATATATATGGTTGACGTATACGGTTAGACGTAAGACAGAGAGACCAGATTGAGATGGCTTGGACATCAGGCATAGACAAGTAGTGATATTGGCTGAAGGATGCTGGAGATGAACCAGCAGGCAGGAAAAAAGGGAGAAGAATAAAGAGTAAGTTTCTTGATGAGGTGAGAGAGGACATGCAGATTGTTTGTGTGACAGAGGAAGATGCCGTGGATAGGGTAAGATGGATACAGACAATCTGTTTTGGCAACCCTTAAAGAGAAAAGCCAAAAGAAGAATAAGATCTCTGTTGAGAGTTGATCATGTGCAACCGTAATTGGATAAGACATCAAAAGTGACACAATATTGGAAGAGATAAAAGTTATTATACAGTGCTGCATACAGTTATTGTAAGTGTGTTACAGTTACAGTGTCTTACAGTTATTGTCAGTGTGTGGTTCAGATTTGTTACGAAAGTAAGTGAAACAATAAAGTTACTTCAAGTGCTTTCATCTGTGTTTCTGTAAGATTTAATACTACAAAAAGTTAAAAGATCTTAAATATACTGAATAAAATGTCTGATCTATCTTCATTTACTTGCTTTACTAGCCGTCCTAATATAATTTGTAATCAAGTCGCCCTGCTGTGGGCCATTTGTGAAATCCTGACCCCCCCACAGTAATCACAAATTTATAAAAAGTTCCATTCTCCAAAGTTAGCATTTCCTTTTTTCTACAGTATGACAGCTTGCTTCAGGATTTAAATCAGAAAGCAGCACAGACAATGCGATCAAAGGCCATAAATTCTTGCCGTGTCTTGGATGGGAAACTGGCACGAGTTTGACCCCAACAATTCGTTCACACCGAGTTATTCAATGTCGATGTGGAGGCGATCATCGTATAAGCACTCTGATTACACAAGACTTCTGTTCAAACAAACAAAAAAAAAAGATTGAAGATCAATTCTTGAATGTCATGAAGAGGACCCTATCAGTCCCTCAAAGACAACTTGAAGGAAATCAAGTGACCAGTGATGTTGCTGGGTCTAATCAAAATCAAGTTGTATTCACTCTGTTATCTTATTGGTCAATTTCAGAACAGGTCTGGAGCAATTTCGAAAAACTCCTGTAATGCTAGATGTCTCAGACTGTCTGGACTGGTAGTGCGTCCAAGTCGACAGGGGCGTGATTATGTTAAACTTCAAGACCCAAGTCAGTTGTGAGTTGTTGCCTCCATATTTGGGTGTGATTCAGGGAAAATGTCAGGCAGGGCGACTTAAACTCAACAGAAAATCGAATCTAGAGCAACAGCTATGATTCCTGCTTCGACTGCTCTCATATTAATGCCATCAGGGACACGGTTGAATTTAACAGACCAAGTGCAGCCTTTGCACTTTTTCTCAGTGATTCTTTTTTCCTCTCATCTCAACCATACACACACAAAATCAAAGGTCCAGTTGATTACAACTTAGTTTTGTGTATTTCCTACTTGTTTTTTTTGTTAGTTGGATTATTAAATATAGTTGGATAAATTAAACCCTTTATTTATGATGATTCTTGATTAATAATTCTGCTGAATAAAGGTATTCAACTACTTTATGCCGTCAAGTATGAAATCCACAGCCAGTTTATAGCAACACTGTCCAGTGAGTACCACATCTCTCTAAACAGTTAACGTTTCATGGGATCATCCTGTTTTCAGCTTTATGATGACACATTTAACAGATTATCTAACAAATTTTTCATAGTCTGTTCAACATGATACATTTAAAATTAATGAATTTGAAGACACATGAAGACTACAAACATTTTAATCATAAAGGTAACTCGTAACTACATCAGTCTGGCTAATACAATGTAGTACAAAGTATGTACATATATACATATACATATACAGTGTATTAACTCAATTATAATACTTTATGCTACTATTAGGATAAAGTAGTATACAATGAACGTTATCAGGTAAATAACAAATACCTAAATTTATACTGAAGTACAGTACCTGAATAAATATACTAAGTTACTGTCCACTGCTGTTGACACAAATATTTTTAAAAGGGGTGCACCGATCGATCTGCGCGAGGGGAGCTGAGATATCAGTGTCTTGCTCAAGGACCAATTGCATAAAGGGTTGAGGAACAACCGCGCTACCGTCTTAGCTAAACTCCAACAGATCCCTGAGGATTTTGCAATGTTTCAAGTATCTTGCAAACATAAAAACGCACAAAGCAATGGAAATGAAAGTTTGCAGGATCAACCTCTTTAAAGCTTCCTGCAAGTCCATTCATATGACCCCGCATACTGGTAGCTCCAACACTGTCCATAGTGTATGGTGGGAAATATATGATTAGAATGAAAACTTGACCGAAGAAAATGGTTATTTTAACCTGATGCCTACAGGTGTAATTATATGACCTCATAGCAATCATTTAGATTTGATTGCTTTCTCGGCTGAGTAGGGACACAAGGATGGAGTGTATGAAATACATTGCCACTGAGTTTAATTATTATTCTGCTGTCCAAAATTAGGTAGGGCAAGTTTTTTGGTCCTTGTCTATAACACTGTCATTACTCACGGCTATAACTTGGGTTACAATAGTGATTATTTTTTCCACCGTTTGATTTGGTGCGATATACATGAGGAACCTCCTGTCACCACAAGCTCTCAGCAGTCACCCTGCATTGTAATAAAAAGGCATAGCCGGCAGCTGCTTCATTAGTGGCCGCCTGCCTGCAGATGAGCCGGCAAAGAGCTGATCCACAGCATGAAACTTTCTAACAACAAGGAGATGCCTAAATTAAAACCTTCCAAAAAGTAAAGGGAAAATCTACCCAATATTGGTACATTTTTTCTCTTTTCTTTTTAAAGGTAATTATAGCTCTGTGGTGGGCAATGCCATCCTTGTGGAGTCCTGCTAGAGCAAGCGTTTAGCGAGTGCCGCCCAGGAAAGATGAAGGAGAAACAGGAAATCAGACGTGGGTGTACGAAAGCTCAAAGACAAGTGTTTCTACATACACTCAGAAACAACTCTGAAAGTGAATATGTTTATTCAAGCCTATAATCTCCACCGAAGTCCCTGCCCTAAACAATCCCTCCAAACTAAGTCACACTTTGAAGTCTAATTTCTCATTCAGCAATGTTTAAAGCTTTTATCGCAATGTTAATGGGGAGGTAAAAGAGACAACATTTAATTCACTGTTCCTGCAACTGTATGCAGTCAGAAGCCATAAATCTTCAGAAGACTGAAGGAAGACAAAGATGAGAAAGGAAATGGACGTGGACTGTTTGAAGGGAGATCCAAAATCAAAAGTAAAAAGATGTCTGATAGAACGAGATCACATGATTGATAAAGAAAAAGACTCAATCAATGTACCAGGAACTGCATTGAAGCATGTTTAAATACATTTGAACAACATAACAATTCATTAGAAAACAGTGTAAAATATATTTTTAACCATCCAGCGACCAAGTGGGGGTCATATGTATATTTATATGTGCGGTTTTGAGACTTTAAATCGGAAAAAGATTTATCTGATCCAGTATTTGTGAAAAATCTTCTACAACTTCTGGTATTTGTTTTCATTATAAAGGCAATGGCCTTTCAAAAACAATGGAAACTTTCCCCAAAGTACTTTAGAGTATATGCTTTCCACCTGCAAGTCCATTAATATGACCCCACCAGTTGAATGCAAATCCATTCAACTGAGCCACCGTTGGGTGGTTCCGCCACTGCGGTCCACATTTCAAAGGCTAGATACATGTGGCGCCTTGCAAGGCAGCCTCTCTCATCACTGTATGAACGTTTGTTTGAATGGGTGAATGATGGCTCACAGTGTAAAGCGCTTTGAGTGGTCGTGCAGACTAGAAAAGCGCTATATAAGTACAGTCCATTTACCATTTACATTATATGCTTTGATGTTCCACAATGATATGAATATGATGCAGTTTCATCAATGATTGAAAGATGGTGCTCCAAAATATCAAATGAATATGAACTCCGACCTCTCCTGGGTCTGTATTCTGAACTGGGCTCTATTTCATGGTGTCAGGTGATGAGAGTTATATGTTGTTGCAATTTTCTATTTCTAATCACTATATTTTAACAGACCAAAGGCTCACGTGTCTCATAAGTTAGTGTGTCCCGAAAACAGCCTCAAACAAGTTATGTGTTAAGGTTCTGTTTGAAATAAGCAAAAACCTTGCTACTACAACTTTAATGTAATCTGTAAGTTTATATTCAATGACTAGGAATCTCATTTTGACAGTTACAATTTTAAGACAAGAATGAAACATCGCCCTGACTTTAATAACTTCAGTGTAATTTACTGCTGAGCAAAATATTCACGATTCTGTCATTCATTATCCATGTACGCTTGACCTGTTTATGGTCGCGTGGGGCAGGAGCCTACCCCACCTGACATCGGGCGAGAGGCGGGGTAAACCCTAGATGAGTCATCAGTCCATATTTTCATGTTAAAACGATAGTAGCATACTATAATACATTATTAAACAAACATATCTGAATTTAATTTGCAACGACAAACATATGATTTAAAAAAAAAAAAAATGGAACAGACTTATCTCATAAATGTAAATTTTTCATACAATAAAATTTATTGAAATCATTTTTGGATAAAGAAATTATCATTTAGTTCCTGCTAACAAAAAAAAGTGTAAATTAATGGGATAAATGGAACATTTAACATCGAGAAGAAATAACTTCATGAATAATATTTGCCAATTTAATAAAATGGCTCTAAAAATCAAAAATGTTTTACAAAGCTCCAGTTAATTCAAACTCAATGACTGACAGTACTGAAGCTGGGTCTATTCCCATGAATGGCATGGAAATAACCTAGGGTGGTTAGATTATGTTATTTTTTACCTGTTTTTTGTCAATAAAGTTATCTTCTTGAGAAATCAAGTAAAGCAAAAGTATCTCATGACTCAAAAATAAAATCAATCAATCAATCTTTATTTATATAGCACCAATTCACAACAACTTTTGTCTAAAGGTGCAACTCGGGGTGGACAGCTTACTGCCATGATATTTATATGGGGAGTCTGGGGATATTGTGGTAACTTTTGCCGTCTGCTTCGTAAATCATTCGCTGCTTATCTTTGTGCAGACATACAATTTGCATTACAGAGAAACCAATGGAAATCTGACGGAAGTAATCTATGTCTGGTACTGTTTCCTCCTCTTGCTTTGTGGAGAAAAGTTTATACACATTCATGTCCACACGTCAGAGAAATCTGAGTCATGTTTTATCATTTCTCAAATGCATCCTTGTGTGAGTGGGGAACATTCACAACTGTACTTGAGGCTCTCCACTTGTGATGGTATCGCACAGAACAGATGATAAAGCAGGTCCAAAATAACTATCCCACTGTTCTAAAGATAATCCATCAACCATTAAGCTGTTTCTCAACACAAAGGCACTACCGAGTGCAAAGATCCAAACATCATATTGCTTTTCCTGAGTTTGACCTGCATGAGGATCAGAGGTACTGGTGAATAATGAAGAGGAGAGAATGCCTGCCAAAACTATGGAGCATCAATATGAAGCAGGCTTTAAATTCCAGGAGTGTCTGGAATTCAGCTGTGGAGCCAAAAAATGCAAACATTGATCAGTCCCATCTCAGCTTTGTGGCCTGCCCAGAAGGGATGACAGGAGGGGGGTACTAATAACAGCCTCATTCTTGTTTGATCCCTCTGAAAGCATGGCTGTCCGAACCTCAGGTTAACCCGGGAACAGCTGTATGCTGATGGTTATGTCTCATGGTCCAGATGTCACCACTTACACAAGGAACAGCCCTGGGAAACTTTCTAAGATCTCTTCAGGTTACTCAAAGCAGCCATGTGACAACCACCAGATGCAGAAAGTGAAGGGAAACACCCACGGCTACATGCAAAAACAAAGACGCATGCTGACGATTCACTTTCAGATGTTTAGCATGGGGGTGCATAATGATACCAGCATACTAAAACGTACCAATGCTTACATGTAGTGTTTCGCTCACAGAAAACAGCACATTTGGTTAACATTTGGTTACTCCCATCTTTTCCCTGAATGAAATGACTGAACACGATAACACAAAACCTCCTCCTAGATCTAAAGTCACAGGGAAAATGGAAAGTGCTGCAGCATTGACAGTAGTTCACACAGGATGGTACAGTCAGCGGAAACATGCCGATGAGCAAAAGTCTCAATGAATGAGTGAGTTCTCTAGTGGATTTTTCATTAAACTTGAATGGTTTAAATAAAATCTCCACTCTTGATATTTCTAACAATTGTCTGTGCATGTAGTGTCAAAACAGAAATGTTGAAATACTGTATAAATAATAATAATAATAAATAAAATAATAGATGTATATAAGTAAACGATATGCTACATGAAAATTCCCTAACATCAGAACCCTAGTGTAGTTCAAGTATAATGTATTTAATGGACTGCCGAGTTTTTCGTTTTGGCTTTAAAAATCTGTTTGTTTTATAGTCAGAGATGTCAAAAGTAGAAATAAATAAAGTACACACAGTAAATACAGTGATTTGCGCAAAGAAGACTGGTAAAAGTAGAGGTATTGATTCAACTTCTTTAAAGTTAAGTTAGAGTGGTAAAAAGTTGTCACAAAAATAAATCTCAATTAAGGAACAGATAACTGAGAACTCAGTGAAGTTAAGTATTAGTACTTTTTTAGTTATAGTTTGCTATTTTGTTGGAGAACAATGTAAAATGGCAAAAGCTAAACTTAGCCTAGTACTAGGTTAACCTCCACCTCTAGCCTCTAGTTTCACCACCTAAACTAAAGATTAGTTTAAGTGGTGGTAACTCCAAAACTAACCTCGTCTAACCTTGTCCTCTTCAGCTCAAACCTGACTAAAACCCTGATCTGATAAGGTCTGATAATTTATCTTTTTATGTTATTTAGAAGAGAACTCAATTATGAAATACAGTCACAAACCACAGGCGATTCGGCCATATCTACTTTTGAACAATGTCGCGATGTAAAGTCTTGGCCGGTGGAATCAAAGGACAATAAGCTCATCCTGTAAATATTCCGTATTCAGCATCACAAACCGCCAGCCAAGCACGTCAAATCAGTGGTTGGACTGATTCCAATTACTGATGGGACGTCAGTCCAATCACTGAACGTATCAAGATATGTTCAGGAAAACATTTCCTGATACGTTTTTCTGAACATATCAGGAAAATACCTCCATTTCCCAATAAAGAGCTGTCTGCAAAGGTTTCTGACATGGCCCTTATTGTAAATTTCTTGAACTATTATATACTAACTTTTTGGATCTTTGATTAGAAGTTATAAATGAGCTGGCAAGTGATGGACATCCCTGTAGTTGATGGAGGTGAATGTCAGTGACTGTCCTTACAGTCACTGTGTGAAGAGACACGAGGGATGCGAACACTGTTGCATTAGAGTCCAGGTAAGTAGGTTGCCTAGCAGCATCACAGCACAGCATGGATAGCTGTGGGGGATGATGCCACCACTAACAGGATTGAAAGACTTATAAAGTGCCTTGAAGGTATCCAGGAGAAGCCATTCACATTAACGCACATGATGCTTTTCTTCTAATTTTGTCATTTTCAAGTAATGTCTTTTGTCTCTTTTTTTTAATATCATAAGGTAAACAACTGCAATAATCTAATTTCATCAAAATGGGCCATCTTCTCAGCTGGCTGTCAGCAGGGACTTTCTAAAGAGAGCAAAACGGATAATAGATGTTACCAAAAAATATAATTACTTTTCTAAAACCTATTACATAAAATTTCAGTCTCAAACCCTTGAGTGGACACCTATCTGCACTGCATATGAGTAAGCTTTCCTATTTTTTAATTTATATTCTCTGTTTTGCACAGAGAAGAGGTTCCCTACACATTTTGCTGACAGCCAACTGCAGATAGAGAATAGTGTTGTTGGTCCAGGTGAGAGATCAGCTCATTTGGATGACTAAGAGATGGGAGCCCTTCCGCTACCTCACTACAGTGCAAACAAGAGATTGTTTATGTTTAGACTTTTGGGAATGAGTTATTGATTGAGATATTGACAAAAAAGTTCAGTAACAATCACTTCCTGTCTATAGAACCTACCTTTTCAAATTTACAGTTAGCAAATTTGTTTCAAGACTTGCAAAAGCCTTTCAAGACTTGCAAAAGCCTTTCACATATTGTGGATTTCTTATGGAGTTCTGGACCCCCGTACTTTGACTAAAAGTGAAACTCAAAAATAATGTAGGGAGGAAGTCAAAACCGTAAACAGCTTCTTTTTATCCTCCTTTGCTGCATCATTATTACATGTGAATTGTGTTTCTGGCCATCTGATGAATTTAAGTCAAATAATCTCTTTCTTAGCTGATTTTGGTTTGGGGCCATTGTGGAAATTATCTGACTCCAGCTGATGAATGCTCCATTATGTTCACCAAATAGCGACTGGTTATTTATCTGTGTCATTTGGTGCTTAGCATGTAGTGCATGTACATTTACAATAGCTGTACTCCCTGGTCTGAAATGCTGTAAAAAAACACATGATGTGTTCCTTTCAGTCAGCCAGTGGTATAACCATCCTCTAAAAAGAAGCCACTTCTCCCATGCCAGTTAAATTCATATCCATGTCTAATTAAAGTGTATTAATATGTAGCCGATAAGTGGGAGGATATCGTGCCTCATCCAAGCCCAAACTGTCTTTCATGTCGCTAACTATGCTGAGAGTGAAAGTGACGATTCCTTGTCTTACCCAGTATTTACATTATATCCCTGCTCTAATGAGGACATTCTCATCCACTGAGCAAGACGACAAGCACTGCAACTTTCACCAGGGATTTGAGAGAAAATCATGGCACAATCGTGTCGGCTGAAAGAACCATGTCAATTGTAGGAGAGCTACATGCACATGCTGCATGTTCTCAAATCAAACACTCCTGGAGGAGGTTCACTCCCTGTTGGAGAATACATGATTTGGTTAAAAGAATTTCTCCCACAGCAAAGAGTTTTCCGATGAATATTTGTTACCTGCTTTGCAAAATTTGACGCCTTATCTGAATGTGACCCAAAATACAGTTCTGGAAAGCAGAATGATATTTTGAATATAAACTTATACATAAAAAAAATTAGACAAGTAAAATAAAATAAATAACTGGAATTCTGTCCAGTACTGGGAGATATGCAGATTATTTTCATGAAATGAAGATTTTGAGACAAATGTCACTCACAGATTGAGTCTATATTCAAACATTAATCATGGTACCACAACAACCAAAAATTATCAATGGTGGCGCCTATTCTATATGTGATTGTGTTAAATGGGCTAATGATCTCATAAACTGAGGTGAGGTGCTTGCTTATGAGAGCAACACACCTGGATCACATGAACATTGTAATTTGTCTTTGCACGGTGAGTAAATATTATTTCATTGTCCCACAATGAAACAACATTGCTGTTTAGGGTCTGTGCCAAAACCTCCGATCATCAGGTTGCATTTCCAGCTTTGATAGTACTAATTTTTCACATGACAACAAAAAGTGAAAATGCAGGAAGAGGGAAGCTGGGATGCCGTGAATTCAGAAACAAGCTCAAGTGTCGGGTTTTAGCATTTGCCTCGTCATAACGTCCAGGGATTTTGGTGAGACGACTATTTCCGCTGAGGAAAGTGGAGCACAGAGCGAGAGAAGTGAGGAGATGGAAAACATGAGTGCTCTTCTAGACAGTACGCAGGTTAGAGGGGGAAAAGGGAGGGAGCTGAAGAGCGTTAGATGGGTTAATTTGGGAAGTGATGAGACATGTCAAAATATAAATCATTAATAAAGTTGAGTTGAGTAAAAAAAGGAGATCCTGTTCCAGGCAAAGTTTAGGCATAGTTTCTTCTACATAGATTTGGAGGCCAATGATGGAACAGCATTCCTTGTTCTTGGAGCTATGAGCAGCTGAGTCTAGATTGCAGTCTGTGATTATACAATTGTATTTTCAAATAGCAGCTCAACGATTGATGGAGGAGCTGTGAAATGAATCATGGGCTCAACTAAATGTCACACCGCTGCAAAAAAAGTACAGAGCCAATGGTTTAAAGACTAACACCACAAATGATTACATACTACCGTCACACCAACACTGTCTGAATGTAGAATAAAATGAAGAAGTCCCCTGTCCCCTGTCTGCTACAGCTGGCTGCATCTCAGCCAGCAGCGACTTTTGGTGGATGATGAATCACCTATTCAGACAGAGCCAGACGGAGACTCAACATCAGAGACAGAATCCAGTCAGCACAAAGTCAGCCCCGTGCTCCACAAGACATAATGAGTTTCCAACGGCCTTCTTTTCTCCCTTAGTAGCCTTGAGACTGTACGCTCTGCAAACCTCGCACCTCAGACATCCATCGCCTTAGAACGCAATTAATCTGAGCTATGCCGCAAGTGAAAACATGTCGGCATCCCAGTAACGCAAACCTTAGCCATTGACTGACTGACAAATAAAGTAACTGATTGTTATTTGATATTGAAGGACTTTATCCCTTTTCTGGAATGAACTACTGCAAATGGGAGATACAACAATTACAATAACAACAATAACCAACAGGATTAGATTAATCAATTAAATGTTCGTACAAATTTTATCATTCCATATAATCTTTATAATCATGTTATCTAAAGTAAGACAGCGTTTCTTTTCAAGGGCACAGAATAATGAGTTATTATTCCATTTCTAACTGCCATATTGACATGAGAATAAGTCCGTACATTTACAGCTAACCACCCATGAAAAGGAGAGAATATTTGCAGAAATAACTATGTATGTTGATATTCAATTTAGTCTGAAAACAGCTGCTTCTGCTCCGAAAGAGTTTCTTCTTTTCTTGCTTAACCTTCAGCTGGAAACAGACCATCAAAACACAATGACCAAAGAGAAGACACGTGTTAAGATGTACAAATTTTTTTAAGCTGTGAATGAATTGTTACAGTTTGAAGGAAAAGAAAATGATAGCAATAATCACAAAAATACTGAAGATCCACTGCCTCAGGTCTATTTCATTGGGTAAAGACCAAAAGTAGTTGTTTTGGTTGCCCAGATAATCGAAACTCTACTTGACAGAATATCTGAGATTCGCTTAAAATTCCGAAATCAGCAATGTTCCCTCTCCGATGAATGGGAAATGAGTAAATAAAGTTTATTTGTTATGTTTAGAAAGTTTTGTGAAAAATTAATACACTTTTTTCGTGTTATGCTCATGAAACAGCAATGTCAAACATATGATAATTTTTACATTTGTACAATAGTTTTGCCCTCCGTTCAATGTACAATCAATTATGCTGGAAGTCCTTTATTGGCTTACTTGAATGGATTAAGTTATCTTGTATTAATTCAAATACCTGCATGTTAAATACATGGACTCAGCATCCGTATTTACCTATCTACTCATGTAATATCTTTGCAGCCAATCAAACCTGCCAGATGATGACATTATCAGCACTCAATTGTGCTACAATGAGCACAGAAAAGAAAGCCACCGAAGGAGAAGCCCTGAAATTAGAGGTGCTCTTTTCTCCGACCAATGTGTTAAAATATTAAACAGTAGCACTTTGGCACATTTACCTCCAACAAGGAAGGAGGTTATGTTTTCAAATAGATTCAGGACGGATTTGCATGAAATTTTATCCAGATGTAGATTTTGGCATATCCTGGAGGTGATAATTAGCATTTGAAATCAAATCAAATCAAATAAAAGCCATTTGGAGTAGTGCCATCACAATGTAGCTATTGCTGCCTTTGAATCCTTATTCAAGATTTTTTGGGGTGGAGCTTGGGGCTCAGTTTCAGCAGTTCCTCTCATTTCTTTGATATTGACTTGGGGGAGTAGCTGGGGCATCACTTGGCCGAAGAGAGTGGAAGAAGCAGAAAATGACCGGCCACAGAGTATTAGAGTTTGATGGAGTTGTCGGTAGATTAAGAGGCTAGCAATAACTGAGACATTAATTGTGAAATCCATATGAATTTTTCCCTAACCTGTTGTGCCTTGGCATAGGTTTGTGCTCTGACATTCCTAATTAATTATAATATGTAATTAAAGGGGATTGTACTGATCTATGATCAAAATGAGGATGCATAGTTGATGTTCACAGTCATTTTCCTCAAAATAAAAATTACTTAATAGATCATTTGATGAGGCACTGCTCACTCAGAATTAATTTCCATGTGTTTTGTCACAGTTGGTAGGGAAGAGCAAGACATTTGAAGATGTGTAAAGATACTTCTGTCTGGAAAAAATTGGATTTCCAAGCCAATCACAGATGGAAACATAGATGGATGACACTTTCATCCTTTTACAGTAATTCCGCCGACGTCTAAAAATGAACGTTGACTGATAAGCAAGGAAATGCTGCACATAGCTTCACATAGCAGGGGAATCATGCCTGAGGACAACTGTCCTGCTGTATGTGATTCCTCCTCACCTCTGACAGGCATTCTCAACTCCCCTACCAGCAGGAGCTCCAGCAGTTACATGAGTCCTCCAACCTGCTGCAGCTCATAGACAAAGGCAGCTTTCTAATCCTACAGCCACACGCTGCACTCTGTGCAAAAAGCAAGGAATTCCTTCCCCTTCCAGTGAGTATGCTTGAACACACACCTTGCACTCTTAACACTTGTATCTTATATTTTCCAGTCTTTGCACACTGAGGGCAAACTGTTTTCTTCATATGAGCAGGTTCATTAGGTCTGTAGCCCTATATTTCAGAAACCCTCCTAAGTGATTCCTGGCCTCTCTACATGGGAGGGAGAGTAAGCTCTCTTTATTTACTAAACACACACACAAACACTCAAAGATATATAAGATAAATACGCAAAGATATATATCACTCACTGATATAGCAACAAAAATATATATCATCTATAAGGATGTGGAAAGAGCTAAAACACACGTTTTTAGCTGATCCCGAGAGAGGAAACCAAGAAAGACCACAGAAAGGGGGCCATATGGCTTGTGGCTTGTTGACAAGCAAAAGTTCCAGTATGTCAGAGCCAATAATCCCAGTCCAGGTAACAAACCGATAGCTTTGGTATTCCGCGGTGGCTGCAGGAAATAAAATAATTTCTACATTTATTTTTCCTCCACCAATTCACTTAAATTACAGTTTTGCTTAGACACAGGTTACCTTTCAATTCTGTCTGTGCAATATTAGAAAAAACAGATATTATGATTAAAGAGTACAGGAAATGTCAACGGATACATGCAATGTGTAATTAATTTACATTAAATCACATTTCTTATCATGCTGGGTACTTTATATTGCTTTCCTTCAAACGACTGAACAATAGTACTTCACATTTCATAAAAACAACCTCTCCTTTTAGTCACAATACTAACTATACACAATACTAAGTTCCCGAGACAGAATCACACAAACAGCTTCAAGAAGTTGTCTGACCATCTTCTTACTGTTATAAGGAAAGAAGAAAGCCATTAACTCTCCATATCACTACCACCTCTATCTTGGTAAATCTACACCTTATATTTATGGACTGTCTAAAACACACTCCAGTCCATTATAAGTGGTATCAACTTGATAGCTTTTAACATTGCAATACACCTAGCCATGGTCTTACCCCCTTTATTTGGATATACTTCAAATCATACCCAAAAATCCACTTATTTTGCCAAAAAGATACAAAAAAAACAACTGGCTTTGGAAGGAACCATGACACCATTTTCTGCCTTTTCACCTACATTGCCACATCTGAAGCGGTAGAAGCTGTCAGAAATTCTTTTTTTGTAGATTCTCATTCATTCAAGCCATAGTAATCCATGCGGTTTGAATCCAAAGCAACTGCGCTACTGTTTTGGCTTGAAGTGAAGAAGCCTCTTGGATGAGAGGTGAAATGTCTTCAAGCCAAAATATATGTGCAGTTGCTTTGGTTTCAACCGACATGGGTCAGTAAAACACTACGGCAAAACAGCTCTTTAAACAAGAAAACAGACAAACCATATCAGATATGTGCCATACTTTACCTCGGCTTTACTGCCAATTATCTATAATATGATGATGTTTCTACAGACAGAAGTACAGCTGTTTTCCTTGGTTCCAAAAGCAAATGATAAGGAGTAATGTACAGCATTAAATTTACATGAGAGTTTCATATTGTGGCAAATTTCTACATGGAGAGCAGGGAATGACACCTTGCATGGTTCAGTTATTGGAATGACACCTGGGTCAATATCAAATCCTGTTAAGAATTTAAAGATCTTATCAACTCAGTGGACACTAACATCAAGTTCCCAAAGGCAGAGATCAGAGAGCATAAGCTACAATTTGTGGACTGTGAAATACATAGTGAGGTGGATGGAAACATCAAAAATGAAGTTTACCATAAATCTAGACACACACAGACTAGTAGTTGCTGTTGGACTCTCATCACTGTCACCACCCTCACCTGGGCGTTATCAGAAGCCTACACCACTGGGCTGAGTATGTCCCTTTGGAGGCAGCGGAAAATGAAAGGGACCATACACATATCAAGAAAGCTCTAAAAATTGTGACTGCTCCAACAGGTCCTTCGTCAACAACAACTCTACATCAGTCACAGAGGAAAAGTAGTAAGGGTAACCATCACTGTCATTCCATGTGTTGCTAGAGGGATTTGTTCCAAACACAACATCCGTGTGCACTTCATTGCCAGCAACACCTTTAGACAAACATGGTTCAACTAAGGACAAAACAACCAAACACAAACTGAGTAATGTGGTCTGTGAAATTCAATAAAGTGAGGAATGCACAGATCAATATATAGGGGAGACCAAACAACCAGTCAACACAAGAAAGCCAGCTCATCAGGTCAGGACTCAGCATCTCCATCTAAAGGGGCACTCCTGTGAAGACAACAATGTCCACATTCTGGACAAAGGACAGAAAGAGTGAAGTTGTTATTCAACCTTTAAAATAAGCATGACCCAGATGGTTGATGTTCTTCTTTGAGAAAGCTACTAGCTTCTCACATGAGCATGGAAAATGGCGAGAGAAATTGGTTGAGAAGGATTGGGAAAAAAATGAGTTTATTCATAATCTTTACATGTGTCCCAGTTATCTTAATTCCATGTTACATACCATTTCTAACCATGTTTAACTTATGCTTCATCAATGTGGTGGAACGTAAACAAGCTGTCATGTAAATGGAAATCCTTTTAAGTCTATCTTATGTATCTAAAAGCAATATATAATAACATGACATGTTTGACATAATTTGCCTTAAGTGACTTTGCGTTCTCAGCAATGATACTATGCACAATGTCTTTGATTACATGCACAGCAGTATACTGGACAATTGAAGGTGGACAAGCCCATTTGCATTGTGGTGCTTGTATTTAATAGTACTATGCCAGCTACGAACAAAATTTGCCTTATTTTCTATAACTACAGTCAAATTAATTTAAAGTTAGCCTTATAATTACAAAAATGTCATTTTGAATTTCAGATTGCTATGTGTATGGGCTGGAGATGGCATAGTGAAGACTAAGCAGGGCTAGAATACGAAGTGGGTGTGACCACCAGAAGTATTTAATGTAAGCTCCACATTGATGATTAGAAAATTATTTAAAAAACTGCCTCAGAATTGGGCTTCAGATTAATATACTTGACGATCTTAAAAGCCTGTGCTCACACTGAAAGGCTGGTGTTCACATAGTGTTGAAGAGCTTGTACTGGCCATTTGTCTATCCTTCGCTTCATAACAAAGATATCATCATGACAGAGAAAGAAAAGCTAATTTGTCGGAGCAAATGGACACAAAAGGATGCCGGGAAGTCTTGCGCTCTCTTCATTGCAAACTTGTCCTGTTTTATTGATTTGTCTGTAAACATAATGTAAAGCTAGTGACTTAAACCAAATTAATTCTAATGTTCACCTTTTTTTTTCTCGCTGAACATGCGAGGAAAAGATCTTGGACAGACCTTGTCTGACAAAAAAAGAGAAAACAAAAAATACCCATTAACAGACCAGGCTCTTTTTCATCACTAAAAATTACTTAAATTATCTTTAATTATCTAGAATGAATGATGTTCACTCAGCTACCCAATGTACCCATAAAAGTAAATTATCTATACTGAAATCTAATTTTCTTGATAAAATAACACATCTCACAATGTGAGAATAAATTGATTCAGTTTCAGCTCAACATTTTTTGTCAAACTCTCAGGAACATGAGCGGGGTGTGCAGTTATCGTATTGTTCACAAAAAATGTACAAATTAGAATAAAAGTTAAAAGAATTAAGTATCATTAACTCTAAAATACTGTCATATAACTGTCAAAATAAAACAACATACATACCGTATGTTGTTTTGCCTCGACTGCGGGTTAAAGGTCATGGTGATCTAAACATGTAGTGCCAGCTCCTCTGTGAAACACAAGGTGAAGACTTGTATGGTCATTGTAAGTCTCTTAGAAACTAATCTCCCCTAATTGGATGCTGGAGGCTTAACACCCCCACTGTGATTGACCATGATGGGTGTCATGATGAATCGAGCATGGTGAATGGACAGGCTCAGGTCTCCTTCGCAGTTCTGAGAGGCTTCACTTGCTTGCGTGTATCTCAATAATGGGGTAAGTATTGAATCAATGTTTCCATTATGAAGTCATTCATGTCAACATCAAAGATTATCAGCTAAAGAGCGAATCAGTGACTCAACCTATATAAAATGTGCTAGAAGAAACTTCTTTCTGAAACTGGCATTTGTAATGTAATTATACACACTGCAACAAACATCTGGCATGGCCTGTTTTCCGGCCTGCTGAAGATCAGTGGAGCTGCTGGACACCATCTAACACAGTGGTCACCAAAGGGTGGCCCACAATTCAAATACGTACCTCAAGAGGATGACTTCCAGACCACAACGGAGTTTGACAAAACATGGAAAAATGTAGACTTATATTAATTTTGTCATCAAAGGAATTCACAAAATGGCTCTTTACCAGGAGCAGAGTCCACACTAGAGTGGGCTAACAGTTATACTGGTGCCAATTATACCCATTCCCCACTCTACAATCCCATCCAGAGGCCACTTTTTCATGTTTTTTTAAAATGGGGGGGGGGGGTTACATTACTACTGTTACCAAGAATTCGGGCTGAGGGTCTTATGGTATTACATCGATGTACAGTATAATGATATATAGAGCATTGTAAATCATTTTAGAACAAGAATATGGCTCTGCCTAACAATATTAGGGGGTTAATTAGGGGGGTTAATTAATACATTAATTTCTACCTACACACATTTCTACCAATTTACGTACATATTTAGTTAAAACAAGGCTTTTGAAGTATATTGCAATTAGCATTGCGATATTTCACAATGGGATATATTACGAAACAAGTTAACATTTTGTTCCCAGGTTGATCTGTTGGAAAAATAGGAATCTAAATGACTTTGACAGAAGCAAAACTGGCTAAAGGACTGGGTCAGTGCATCTCAAGAACTACAGGTCTTGATATGTTTACTTGGTCTGCAGTGGTAGGACAACTGGGAATGAAGGATAGCCGGAGTTCTCTGATCGGTGTAAATCAAAATACAAACATTTACTTCACAGCTAGCAAGTAAAGGATCCCAACAAATCCTTTATAAATGGACCAGTAGAAAAAGAAAGGGATTATCAGAAGAAGTGAGGTGGTGAGGCAAGTCGTCCCTCACATCCAAAATCTCCGCAAAGTCAGGTTCTGTCCGGTTAAACCAGACAAGAAGCAAAACAAAAGAGTGAATGTCTAGAGGGAGGATCGACTTACAGACAGACAAATACGTATATCCTGACATGGATGGATAAAGATTATAGCTTACCCACTACCCCCAATGTCTGCCAATGTCGGCAGCAGAGCTTAAATCTGCTTTACCTGTGAGGAGAGATCGCTGCCCTGAAGAAGAGCAGGACGAGCCTCTGACCCCTTAACACCGATTCAACTTTTTGTCATTCAGATTTAGCCATAGTTGCCATACACATTACTTTTCTCGGTCGCTTTTTAAAGGAAAAGGACGAGACAATGTTTCAATCAACTAAAATGGTTCCAGTTCCTGATTGGTCAGTACCGAAATTGTTTATGATCAAAAAAATCATTGTAAAAATTGATAAGGTCCTTGATAAATAGAGCTGCTACTGGTTCTATGCGTAATTAATTCATTGTAATCTAGCTAAAGCTATTGGTGTTGTGTTATCATGTCATGACATTCTGCGCTCTGAAGTTGTGGCTGACAGAGCAGAATGTTCGAAAGTGTCAGCTCATTTTGGGTACATTTCATGCCCACATTAATAAAACTGCGTTTTATATAATATATAAAAGTTGCGTTTAAGGAGTTTAACCTCATGAGATACTTTCAGAATCAACAACCAATGTAACGTGTTTGATCTTGTAGCTCAGATACATATGCATTTACTTCATCAAGTCAAGATAACGCTCAGGGTTATTTATTAAATAAGTATAATTATTAAGTCAGGAAACAGTTAGCATTGGACAGTTGTATTTTGATTTTGATTAAATAATCCAATTGCTTTCAGTCAAGCAGCAACGTTCAAATCTATTGTTTTAGAAACATTTTGAAAGTTAAAACCCTTATTTTGTTAAGATGAGTTCACTTTATAATGTTACTTGTAGAAAATTAACATTGCCTGATGTTTATACATATAATAGAATACAATATATACCATAATTTAATAATAATAATTTACTATTGTAATTTGGTTTATAAGCGCCGATGAAATGGCCTGCTGATTTATCGGTGTTGTGAGTTCTAGTTGGATGAAATCGGCAATCGGCCGAGCAGCCTCTCTCAGCCCATTTTGTTCCGGTTAAACGCATGCCCAGTAAACGCACACCAAGTATGAGCCACCACAATTCCAAGCATGACGCAAGTAAACCATAAAACACCGAAAAACACAAAGCTTGCGATTTGTATCGCACCAGTATCGACAATACAACACGTGGAGGGACAACCTTGAAAACATTTGGCATAACGACCTTAATTAGACACTTCAAAATGAATAACCCTGAGGAACATAGTAAATTTCAAGAAGCTATCGTTGGCAGAGTGGCTGCAGCCAGCTACAGCACAGAGCCAGGCATGAGCCCTTTAATCCCTTAACAAAGCCAACATATAACATTAATGGATTGAAAGAGGCTTACAAAGTTCTATTTTCACTTCAAAATGTCATACAATTCTAGAATACATGCACATTGTCAACCAGCCTTACTTCCTCTGTAATCCTTCAAAAGAAGAGCGCTTATATTCATTAGGATTTTAAAAACTTAAAATTTTTTTTTTAATTGGCCAAAATTGTTATGGGCCAGTCAGACTTTATAAAAATCGGTGATAGGTTATCACCCAATAATATTGCAATTGATGCACCTCTAATAGTTTAAGATAAAATTCAATTCATTGTCACTTCATAAATTTAGCTTGATGACTATTTTTTCTCAACCTTGAGCTCAGGATTTCCAGTTATTACAATTTCTCTTCCGAAAAGTTTTGAAGATGATCCTCATGCAGCCTAATTCTGAATAGATTCGGAAAAGAATTGCATGTAAACACCCCTTTCTGAAAAAAAAGGCCTTTTCCGAATGAGATTCCATTCCTTTGTTTCAGAAAGCTTTCTGTTTGAGTTGTATATGCGCAGTGTCGTGACGTAATGCTCCGGCTGAGTGTTTTCAGCGTCGCGATGCATTTTAAATATGGCGATTTCGAAACATTAACAGTTTGCATTGGAAAGTAATTTCATCATCACCACTTTGAAAGAGTTTTAACATATTTGTACGATTAGATGGATGAAAAAGTCACTTCCGCACTTGCCCTCTGTGGTATTACTCTTCTGGGCGCTTGTTGGCGGTTGGCACCCAGCTTATCAAAGCATTATCGCCACCTCATGAATTGCAGTTTGGATCATCTGCGCGTGTCAGAAAGCGGTTTCCGATTAGATGAATATGCATGTAAACACTGGGTCGGAAAACAACACGAATAAGTCATGTAAACAGGCGACCGACATTGCAATTCGGAAAGGTTTAGTTCGGAATGGAGAAAAGTGTCCTATTTAAACCCACCTTATGTCAGACCAGTAATTAGCCATGCGACTTTTCAGAATAACACCATGTGTCTATGTGTACAAACAGTTAAATAACCAACCACGAAATCGCAAGAATTATGTTTTGCATTTTTACACATTAATTTTACGTCAGGCCAGTAGTTTTTGGTGCAAAATTTGAAATTCAATACCACACATGAAACTACCCAGGATGTATGTAATGTATTTCGCATCCGCTTATCAAAATAACAGCAGCAACTCTAGATAGAGTATCATCAATAAACTCTCAACAGAGTCTGCAGAACAAACAAAACAAGATGGTATATTTTTATTGTTTCCATGTTACATATCAATGAGACTGAGACAGCCATGTGCAAAGGGGGGTTGTGACGTCATCGTTTTGATGAAGTGTTGTGTTTTTCCCGCTTATGCAGAGACGGAAACAGTGGTATTTTCAAAAGGTTTTTATAGTTTGTGATCCCTGGTGCTGTGTAAATTAAAGGTCAAGATGCAGGCACCTGCGACTGAGAGTTCTCTTTGCTATACTAGTGCATTTATATTACATTCAACTTTCTATATTCATCAAGGACAGCTTTAGCTCAGTGGGTAGAGCAATCTTTCCTCAATCAGGTGATGACGGTTCGAGCCCAGTCCCTGACGCAACATGCTATGGGTCCGCCCACTGCTTCCTCAGAGATGGGTCAAATGCAGAGATAAATTTCACAACATGGTACTGTATGGATGTACTGTGTAACATGTGATAAATAAAGGAAAGATTCTTATTATTATTAAAATGTCTTGGATTAAATTCATTACATCTGCCAAGGAAGTGGGTTTTCACTCCTGTTTGTCTATCTGAGTTAGCATGATTATGGAAAAACTAATTGATGGATTTGCATGAGATTTTACCTGGAGGCAGGTTTTGGCATATCCTACAGATGATAAACATTTGGTGACGTTATGTGGACGTACCATTTAGTATAAAATAAAATAAAATTAAAATAAGCTCTTTGGATTAGTGACGTTACAATCTGACGAGGCGCTCTCTTTAAAATATGTCCATTGTTGATGCTTTGGATTCTTTGATGTTTCTTTGGGGCTTGAGCTTGGGACTCAGTGGGCCTAGCAGAGACGCTGAAGTAGAAGGTGCAATGACGACCGGCTATAGAGTATTTGAGTAATATTGAAGAATTTGATGGAGTTGTCGGTAGATTTAAAAGCTGGCAAGAACTCACAAATACACAAATGTAGAAGTCTGCAAGATTTTTTCTCCTAAACCTTGGGCATTGTTTTGCTTTGTCCATTTGATGTTTAATACTGGAGAGGAGCAGGAAATGATTCAACAATTTCTGTTTTGACAGTAGGTTAGGTTCAGAAGAAGGTTTTGGTCCTTTGTGGAGGTTTACGCTCTCTAAGTGATTTTTCTAGTTTAATTATAAATTACCTCAGGTACACATTGACAACAGTTTCACTTTGTGCATGGAGTTTCAACGCAACATGGTATTGTGCCCCTGGTTGACTGGTGGAAGCTGCGCAGCCATTGGCTGATATCAGAGCCAACTTCAGCTTAGAGCATCTGGTGAGTCCATAAAGATCACATTTAGGATCAGACATCCCCATCCGACTCTCCCTCGCTCCATTTTTTCTGTTTCCATTTCAGGAATTAAGTGACTGTTATATCTCAGTGTGTTTCCTTTCTTTTCGTCATTGGTGGGTCATGAGAAGACACTGATCTAGATTTCTAGACATTTTTGAAAAAGGTTTGAGCTGGTCTAAAATGGTGGAAAAGCTTCTCTGCTCTTCTCTCTTCGTGAGACATCCATTCACTTCTATAGTCACCAGCTGCATAATCATACACACACACACAGGCAGAGCAGCTGCGGTCATCTGGATGAGACTAAATCTGGAAGTTTAACCCTCTTGTTGTCTCATGCATTATAGGGGTTGGTCAAGAGCAACATGGATAAACTTAAGGAGCAAGTCTCAACTCAAGGCAATGGTTTGACTACATACACTTTGCACTGGTTGTCCGTCGTAAATTCACAGGAAGAAGTGGAGGCATGGCGCATCATACATAGAACTTGGGTTTTGCAAGGTGGCCAAAAAAATTTCATTAATATTCACAAGTTGCCTACTTCACTTATGGTGAAGAAAAGCGTGACTCCACTGTCCCACACCCTCCCACACTTGACTATGACTCTAGCTGTTTAATAAACTATTAGCGCTGATGACACAAAATATGCAGGGCTAGGCTCTAGTCTAGACAATCAGAGCTGAAGCAATGGTAATTCACAGGGCCAACAGGACGGACAAAAAGCACGGTGAGGGTACGGTAAAGTGGGGTAATCTCTATGCACATGATCACCCGTCCTGGCAGTGATTGCACATCTACCCTGTTTACTAAGTCAAGTCGCCAAACAAGGGGGAAATCACATATTTTGAGAAAAAAATTAAAACCATTTGAATTCTAAACCACCAACGAGTGTTTAAAAGCAATCTGAAGTGCCACCCACATTTTGCACCACCTTTGCTATCATAAAAACAAACCTCATTAACCGAACGTGAACAGATATTTCTTTGTTGTCAATACTAAATATGCTCCCTCCTTAACGATATATCCACTATTAAAATCTAGTATTAATGCCTATTCATAATACTACGGTGCAGCTGTCATGCTCACATTCTTCCATAAATCCTTAACTTGATGTCAATATATCCACAAGATATATCTGTTGTGTCCTGCTTTATTTATATATAGGATACTCCCAATGCTTTACGATGGTGCAGCTCCGTTTCATCCGTAAGTTTTCATGAATGGTCATAAGAAATGCAAGAATACATTCAGTGTATATTCAGTGTTTGTAACGTGTAAAAATAAATGAGCCTTTAGTTTAATATATTTTATGTTAAGAATAACATCTGAAATTATTTAGTTTCGCAGCAGAGCATTGTTTTTCAACATGAAAATAATGCCATCTACTGAATATAACATTGAACAAAAAGAAGAAAACCAATCCCACCTGTAATAGTTCATTATAGTCCGAGCAGCCATATCTTTATAACAACTGACAGGTGAAGAGATTAATTTTTATTAGCTAATGCTGCCCAGTCCTGTACAATAGATCCTATTGCAGAAATTGCGAAAAGAATAAACAAATAAAAGTAAAGAAAAAATTAAAAGTTAATGCCAGTTCTGATCGATAGGTGTCAAAACACACAGTGAATTGCAGAGCTGTTTTAGTAGAAAAAGGGGGATCAGCGCAATATTACATAGGATATTTTAATGTTTTAGCTGAAAGGTGCATAAAAATTGTAAAATAATTGATTGAAACTTATTCATTTTAATTAATGTCACCAACACCAAGATTTTAAGTTTGTTTTGATGTAGGCCCAAGAGTATGAAATGATCTTATGCTATTATTTTCCTTTTTTGGTTGTAACATGAGTGCTTGTGATATTGTCAGTAAGACACATTTGATAGGCTGGAAAGATTTCACGTGAGAAATAATAATGCTTACTCTTCATTATCACATTGTCATACACAGTACATACAGGACAACAATTTGAAATTTTTATTTTGCATTTGACTGATCCCTGATGAACAGTAGGCAGCACCTGTGAAGCACCCGGGTTGCAAATTGGGATTTAGGGTCTTGCACAAGATCCTACGACATGATGGGGCTGGAATCGGACTTCCAGAGTTATAATTCAGGGACACCTGCTCTACCCACCGCAACGCAACAACGTATGGGTAAACAAAGACGCAGGGTTTCTGACGTTCTTCTGTGTCGGCAAATTAATTAAAATTAAATATCTTAGCCATCAAAATAAGTGATCAAAAAAAGATTAAACTATTGCACATTCTGGATGGATTGACTTGGGTTTTTTGGCATTATTGATGGGTGGTACATCTTCTGAGGCTGAAATGGTCATGTAAATACAATAATCATCGCACATCTAGCAACCCTAGCGACAGAACCTCTTCACAGACGTCAATACATTTGCCACAATTGACCTCATATTCAGAAGAAATGCAGTTTAGTTTGCAGGTAAAATTGCAGCTTTCTCATTTCCCTCTTCATCTTTTTTTTCTTTTTCTTCTCCTGCTTTGCATGACATCCCTTGTGCAAAATCACCGTGTGGTTCAATGGCACCTACGTGCATGTGAAGTAGCTTCTTGGCTTGGTAACCCTCAGGACATACTGTATGCCCAAATGTTAATTGCACTTTGTTATTGTTATAGGAAAATTATGCATGATAAAGGGACAATGTGAATCATAAGCTGTAATACTAATTTTTTCTTTAATGGGTAATACAGATAAATACATGCAGCTTGCTGGTTGGTGTATTGTGGAAATTGAGGTTTAGTCACCATCCTCGGCTGGAGCATAAATGTTTTAAAGATGTTGCTGTGCTCGCTGCAGGTGCTTTATATCATTTTGGGGCCCTTAAAGAATTGACACAAAAACACCCAGTGAGAAGAAATGGCCAGCAGCAAGCTGACAACAGCTGAACCCAATTAACCCATGTGAATGGGCTAATTCTGCTCTGAAGAACAGACACAAGGAGGTGCTGGCCAGTCAGCATGTATTTTTGCAAGGCAATAATGGGCATGGACGCACACTTCCCTCCCAGTGGGCAGCTGCATAGGATTTTATCACAACTGCTACCATAATGACTTGGCAAACCTGATCCCGGGATAAACTTTGAGATGTTGTTATGAATACATCTCACACAATGCCTGGCCTTCAATGTCCCACCAGAGCTTTAGATTGTCAGAAGCTTTTTCATTCAAACAGGAAGGAGGAGAGCTTCTGAGAACAAGAGGAGAAAGCAAGCACCGAAAGACAACAATACTGTGGGAGAAAAGGCAAGAGTTGTTCAATACTACAGCAAAAAGTTGTATTCAAAATGAGTTTTTTTTTTTTATAGTTGGGTAACACAATCACTGAATGTCTCCCTGCTGAGTCTCCCCCTCGAGAGAAAGTGTGAGTTCACGGATACAAATGTGACAATGGCGGCATTCACACTCACCATTCCTTGTGAGCCATATCAAATATAATTTTAAACACATTCTTTCATTAATAACCGCATTAACTGTGTCTTAATTGGTCTGATAAGAAATCGCAGTACCTCACAATTACCAACAATGAACCAGCAACACATAAACCATAGCAAAAAAAGAAGTGTGGTCATTTTTTTCTATAATATTTGTTGAATAAAACGATTCTCCGTCATCATCCCATATATCACATTTACACTCTGGATAAAATGGGTTTCTAACTGGACTGCATTTTGCCTTCATAGTTTCTATCTGATCATCCCAACAGGCATACAGTTACACAAGTGTAAATGGGGTGTAAAAAGCCTAGCAATCAAGTTATCCAGTTTCATATAACCCTAGTATGAAACTGTGAATAGACAGGAGAAAATGGACATAATGCAAGAACTCGGCCATAACAGTCCTGGCAGGACTGGTTAGGATAAAATTAGGGTGGCAAGAAAGGAGTTGTTGAATAAAGGAAAGTAGGAGCATGAGCTGGCAGTGGGTTGGACGTTTGGTTGGAGCTTGGCTGGATGACGTTTAGATGTAGCCTGGTTTCCTCTGCAGTTCTCTCTCTGTCTGCAAAACCCGCCTGGCAGGGTTAACCTCAGCATTGGATTAGGAACTGTGTCTGGAGAAAGACTTTTCCAAATTGACCAGGCCCAAGGGTCCCAATGCACAAATATCTTTTTCTCCTTATTTTAAGGATTTTTCTTTTTCTATGAGGATGATTCATATGGGGATATTTTGTTTCATTCCCCATTATTTTGAAGAAGAGAATAGTCAAATGACTATGATGGATCAGCTTCGGTAAAGTTTCGCTCAACTAAAAAAAGAAGACATCTTCGTCTAATGGCACAGATGCCTCTACTACTGTAAAAAACTCAATGCAAAATTGAGAAAATTGAAGATACCAATTATGGGACCCAGTCCTCGACGGGCCCTACAAAAGCTTGTGTGAAATTTCATTGAATTCTGTCCAGCAGTTTTTGAGGACATGACGATGGACATCTTATTTATGTATGAAAGACGGACAAGGATGATGCTATATGTCTCCTTTTGTGGAGACAAAAAAATTTGCGCAGACACAAAGAAACTGTGTTATCAATCTGATGTTTTAGATTTGATCATGAATTTGACCACAGTCTACTTTTAGAAAGTATAGAGAGCAGTAGCTTAATTATTTTTCTAAACTTCACATGAACTAATGCAGTGGTACTCAAACTGTTTACACCGCGTACCACCTCAGAATATATCCGGCTCTCCAAGTACCACCATTATGACCCATGTAAAAATACATTAATAGAAGTAGGTAACCCTATTCAGCTAAACGTAGTTCAAACAGAAATAAAATATATTCCCAATAAGAATATTATTTATTCTTGACTTGTCAGCCACAACCATACTTTGCAAAGGAGAAACTGTAGAAATGGCACTTAAATTCACATGATTATAATGCAAGGGGCAGCGCCTCACACACATACAGTATGCCACAGAGCAGGGGAGAACATTAACAATAACAACTGTAAGTCCCTGTAAATGCACATTTCAAATTTGAAGTAGCCTGAGTTATATCTTCTTACTGATTTTTGTCGTTTGCTGCAAGTTGATTCAAGGATGCTGCTGTGTTCACTCTCTTCCACTGCAGTTTCTACAACGCTGCTAATAATATTTTCCTCCCGATCCACACTTTTCTCTACTAAAAGTTCCCGTATGAAGCCACGATTGCATTGTTATTAAACACCTCGTAATTTTAGCTTCCTCCGCATACTGTGTTCTTGTGCTCACAGTTTAGCTTGTAACGGCTGGGCATGCACGCCACATTACACTATTAGAAAATATCCAAAGTACCATCATGTTTCACCTAATCATATTGCTATGACCTGTTAGACATAACAATTCATTGAATAGGCGCAATATAAATAAAGATTGATTGATTGATTGATTGATTGATAACCCGTGGAATGGTCACAAAGGTTTCATTCATCAGCTTTCCAAGTCTTTTGTTTCCCCATCCCAACTTCTTTGAAACATATCATAACCCCCTACTACATATTGAGAACATTATCCCCAGCACGAACATTCCGAAATTTGTGCAACAGTAGCTCTCTTTGACATCACCCTTTGTCAAAGTTCTTTAAGATTACTTAATTTGTTATCTTCCAAGACATTAAATTAGAACAAAACGTTCACTTACCACCCAATATATCCCAGCGACAGATGCCATGGAAAAAGGTAATCTTATGGTACTTGCATAAAGTACATTATGTACACGCAATATTTTTAAGTAAGTTATAAGATAAGTTTTCTGATTAAGGACTACCCTAAAACTACTTTATTTTGGAATTTGAGTTTTATTCTAATTACACTTACTAAGCAGAAACTAAAAATTAAATGAATGAGTTGAAAGATGATGAAATGAAAGGACGCTCAAATGAATCAGGGACAAAACTAAACCCTGCTGATGAGAGTGCAGCAAGGCTCAGAGGCCACACAGAAACATCACACTTTGATGATGCTGCATCAAATGAAGTGGGATACTTTAATGGTCATATCCAATGCGCAGTTTGCGGAACAGCAACAAGATTCTAATCAACTCCTTGAACATCAACTGGAAACATAAGAATCATATGAACTTCTAAATTTGACCAAAGGAAGCTGCTGTACATTCAGATTTAACAGTCCCTGTTGCCACATTCCCAGTTTCTAATAAGCTGAGAAACTGAGCGGTGCAGAATGCAGCAGATTAGTGAAAACCAGCCATAAACACACAATCTAATATGAAACTTAATCATATGCATACTTGTCATGATTTCAGGCCAAAGGAGAAAGAGATGTTGTGATTTACCTGGTGGACAGTTTTCTATAAGGACTGCAGTCTATATAAAGAATGTGTCCACTCCTGCTCAAAGTTTTGGACGAACCAGTTCAGTAGGTTCTGAGTAAGCATGTTAACGAAAGTGGAAAATATCCTGGATCTGACCCTATATCCGAATATAAACCAAGGCCTATTCCCCATCCATCTATCACGTCTTGCGGATATTCATCCAGTAGCTTTTGAATAATCTTGCCATCCATAAAATTTACCAAGTACTTCCCAGCTCTGTAGTGTATATTTTTGTTACTGGAGGTCGAAATACCACTGCTAACAGCATAGATATATATGAGGAGTCAGGTCTGACAATAAATTAATCAGATTATACATGAAGCCATGGCAGCTGGCTGTAATAGAGAGGCCAATGAATATGTACAAATGTAATTACAATAGGAAAGGAAGGAGAAATTGGGGAAGAAAAGAGGCAGTAAGGTGGGAGAATAATGCTTCTATTGTTAGTAGGATGAGTGCACGTGCTTCATTGCGCAGAGAGAGGGGCTGGCTGCAGGTTTGGCGGCCTTGTGGGGCACTCAGAAGAAATTAGGATCAGGTAGTGGACTCGTAGCCCACGGCAGTGCAGCCTTGTGATTTCCACTAGCTTTGTCGGAGCATTTTGTTTACTGGCATGCAGGATTGACGTGGGGTGGCCTCAATGCCTCAGAAGAAAAAATGGCAAGGTCAATACCTCTGCACCCTGCGTTCTTCAACTAAGCAGGCAGTGTGCAGTGTCAAAGAAGCATTGAGACCTGGGAAATTTAAGTGCGAGTGATTCAGCTGTTTAGACTTGTAAAGCTGCTCTCGCTTATATAGGGTGATGCATGTCTCATAAGGGCTTCAATGCAGGACCTTACAAGCTGGCTACTCCAGAGCTCTATAGTGTGTTACGTGCAGAGCACTAAATATATACGGTATTTTAAACACTGAATAGGTCTACCATAAACTTGCAAATTAAAAAAAGCATCACAAGAGGGAACATTGTAACATGGTGTTTAGTGCCAGGCTCTGGAGGAATTGCATTCTTTTGCAGAATGAGACATTATAAGAGAAAATAAAGCTTCATCAGAAAAAGCCCACCCACAGTAATGAAGACTTTTACAGGTTTCAGTGGTTGCTACAAGGCCCATGAAATCTCTTTCTCATTAACTCACCCCCCCTTCTCCAAAATGTCACCATCTTGCATACCAGTTGTCTGTTTCTGCAGCCACACACAGCCTCTGCTTCATGCTGCAGAGCTGTAATTCATGCTAATTCAGCACCCTGGCCATCCATTTCTGTTTATTTTTGCATCACGGGTGTTAACATTTGTTTGCTCTTTGGGCCTCTCTCGCAGGATCTACTTTTAGTTTGTGCTAAGGCACTGCTGAGGAGAAAACATATGGAAGGGTGGCCGCAGGATGTCTGAAAATACACGAGGCTCACCACATACTTGGCCGTCTGAACACAGTGCACAACAGGAAAGGACAGACACATACAGATTCAGATACTTAGTCTCAGTACTGACACAAAGACATTTATCTTTCTAACAACTTGGTTAGAAAAATATCTTTCGACCATTTTACTAACAAAATACGTAAACCAATCAGCCTTGATCTCATCTTGAGGCTACAGTGAAAGTTTGAGCTTTTAAAGAATGTAGTCAAGAGAGCTGAATAAAGTAATTTTATTTTGTGTTTCGTTTTTCCAGTCTTAAGTTCTAAAACAGAGTCCCAACTCCTTCAGCTGTTTATAAGAAATAGCTGAGCCGTGTTTATAAGAATGCTGCTAAGCTGTAGGCTAGAAGAAACTTCCCCTGATTTTCCACTAGGGTATAAGTAGATAATGACAGGTGTGAGCTGCTCCTGTGGCGCAGTATAGTGACCATACCACAATTCAGCATTAAGCTTGGTCTACGCAGTGTGTGTGTGTGTGTGTGTTTGGGAAGGCCAGAGGAGGACACTATGTTGAGAAACTGTCGTATGTTGAGGCATCACTCACAAGTGTGGGCTGCTGACTTCCTCTGTTTTTATCTAGCCTGAGCAAGTTTGACTGATGGTGAAATATCGCTCCTTTGGGGGCTGAAGCACAAAAAGCAGAAGAAAATAATTAATACTGTGAGACAGCAGTGATGGGTCATTGTCCTCGCAAAATTCTCTGTACCTGCTCCACCAATATGGATCAAAGACGCAGCTGTGACATAAACAAGATAAGATGTGAGATACAAATTCACAAATATGATGATACATTACAGAAATATCTATGTCATTATTAAACAACTTTAACCTTAGACCTCTGGGATGAGAAATTTAGTAGGAAAATGCTAAATGGCCTTGCAATTATAGAGATATTCCGTTGTACCGATAACTCTGAACACTTTACAACACTGGCCTTATCATTAAATTAGTGGATGACCCAATGTGCCCCCTGAGTCAAAGCTATTTGATCCATCTGCCCTGAAACATGATCAGAACTACAATGGAAGAGTGATATAGAGTGCATACCTCAACACTGTTCCGGACGACCTTTAAAGATTATTCATAGTCCATCAACTTATGCAAACTCGGTATCCATCAGTACCCACTTGCTTCTGAGAAGATAGTTCACGAGTAAAACAAATACCTTTGTTGACTACACTGTATATTTTCCCAGAAATGCTGTAAAAATAAAAAAAAACAGTTATAAACGTTACTAATGTTTTAAGACCATTTAATGCAACTGAAATAATGACAAGAAAATAGCTTAAATATGGGATTGTGTGTTCGTGTTCACCACGTGACATACCAGCACTCTATCCTGGGTGTCACTATATGCCTCTGACCCAATACATGCTGGGAAATTCCACTTATATTTGTAAGGACTTTACCAAGCTGTGGTGGCAGATCTAAAAGGAAACATTCCGTAGTTCTATATATTGTAACTATTTAGGATGTTCTTCTTCTGTTTTAGAAGACACCGTTTCTGAACCCTCCATCTAAAATAAAACAAAAACACCATTTCTGGCCTGCTACTCTCTTCTAACTTGCAGAGGAGCTTGCCAAATACAGTGGTAATTTCCGTTTACGAGTGCCTTGCTATACTATTATTATAGTAAAGCATACTATTATTATAGTAAAGCATTATATATAAAATATTATTGTATTTTTATTTACGAGCAAAGATTCGTCAAAGAAATGTACGAGCGGTGATTTAATTTACAAGCGTTTTTTTTGCTCAATTCCAGTTTTTTTCTCGATACGAGCGAGTGCCTGTATCTTGTAAGAAACTTGCTAGGTATACAAGTTCTCTGCTTTGATTTACAAGCATCCTGTTTGAACAAGTGGAAGACGCGAGTGTGCGCTTCCTTTGTTCGCCCCAGGACTAGAGAGAAAAACTAATTGATCTAAGGTCAGCCTCCCCAGCGCTCGCTCTCAGTTAGCGTCATACACTCGCAGAATAGTATCCGTCCGCTCGTGTCCGCTTACATTTGGAAGGAATCGAGTACGAAAAAGTTAAGTGAGACAGAATCTGACGGCTTTTATATCATTTATCATTGCTTTTTGATAGTAAAATTACATTTACTCTGAATAAAATAACATGGAAAATGATTTTTATATGAATATTTTTGGGATATGGAACGAAATAAGGGGATTTCCATTCATTTGAATGGAGAAACTCGTTTCGGTTTACAAGTTAGTTGGTTTGCAAGCAAGGTCTTTGAACGAATTAAGCTCGTAAACTGAGGTACCACTGTACTACTCTACTCTACTCTTCACCTTGATCATTGTGAGTTTAGTCAGAATGAACTGTTGTTTAAATCAAAGGTATAAAAAATAAATACATTTATATAGCAAAATATTATATTCCGTAAACTGTATAGATGATCATAACACAATTTTCATTTACATTTTAGTTTACATGTAAACATATGTGGATCATAATTCTTTTGATGATAACTAAATGCTAGAAAACTAAACCTAAACCTAAATAAATAAAAAAATCTATACATACGATAATGAGTAATAAGCATTTGTTCTTCTGTGAAAGGACCTTTTACACTTTACCAAGTCTTTGTCAGCACTTTCAACTATAATATAGCATTGACAAATTTGCCTTACCATAAAAACCATCTGCCTAACATTATGCAGGTTCCCTTTTTGCTGGCAGAACAATTCTGTGATGAAATAAGTTTTCCGACACCTTTTGATTAATGTGTTTTCATGCACACCAGTATGCCGGTTGTGAGTCTTATCCTGGTTTTGATCATATTCAAGATATGACGTTTACATGAACACAGAAAAATCTCGTTCTTCATATTCTGGTATACATGGTAAATACTAGAATCCCAGTTACTGATTACTGTGTTCTGTTTGCAAATGCCCTTTAATGTTTATCATGTGCATATATTGTAATTTCTCTAACTGCTAGCTAAATTTCAAACTAATTTGACTGTGGCTATACAATTATCCTATTAAATTGTATTAAATATTATCCCGATACAGCACGGTGGCACAGTGGTTAGCGTTGCTGCTTCACAGCAAGAAGGTACCGGGTACTATCCACCTGTGCCGGCCTTTCTGTGCGGAATTATTTCTGTGGCTTCCTCCCACAGTCCAAAAACATATATTATAGGTGAATTTGTGACACTAAAATTGCCCATAGGAGTGAGTGGCTGTATGTGTCTATGTGTTGGCCCTGCGATGATCTGGCGACTCAGCTTGGGTGTACCCCGCCTCTCGCCCAATGTCAGCTGGGACAGGCTCCAGCCCCCACGAACCTAAACAGGATAAGCGGTTGATAATAAATAATGAAATCCCCCACTTTGACAGTCTATCAATCTGACACTGCTTATGATAAGGGCAGCTGGATGGAGCAAATATCCATAGGAGTAGTGGCTATGTGACCAATTTTTGTTTGGCCACCTAGGAATGATTATTAGTGTTTTCCATCATGATCGAACTTTAATTACTTCAATACTGAAAGAAAAAAACTTTTGGTTGCTCCAGAAGTGAAAAGGTTTGCTGCTGCCACAAGTGTTTCAGTTAGCAGCGGTCACAGACCAGGATAAGCCAAACTGCCAAAACTAGCTTACTTATAACTGTAACAGAGCTGTGATTGGTAGCGACCTTTCACTTATAGCGTCAAAGCAATATGTAATCGTGGGATGGTGGTTAACTGCATCCCCAAGGATAGTAATAACACCAAAAAAATAGAAAAATACATATAATCCCAAGACAACTTATTTGAAAGAGTCAAGTGGCCTGAATGACTTCAGTGAACAGGGTTATTACATGCAGTCTTTGCAAGTACTCAAGCTAGAATATTTGAGTTTCAGAAAATCAGCATGAGAGAACAGAATATGACGTTTACATGCACCAACACAAATACGAGATACTCCAAAAACACAATAATTACCAGGATACTGATGTGCATGTTAACAGTCCATTAGAACCACCATTCACTTTTCAGCATTTTGTGCTACAGTAGCTCCTCTGTGAGGCTAGCCTTCGCTCCCCAAATGCATCAATGACCCTTGGATGTCCACGACTGTGGTTGAAACAACACAGTTCAATCATTTTCCAAATTCTTTTATGCCACTTGAGCTTTACTACGACTGAGTTGTCTAGGAATAAGACATAGATTTCCCTTCTTTCTTTTTGGTCTTGTTAAGGGGATGCAGTTAACCACTATCCCACTGTTACATATTACTTTGTTAATTCAGTAAGTGAAAAGTCCATACCGCCACAGTCTTATTATAGTTGATCTGAAATGTTTCTGTCTTACTTCAGAGCCTGAACATTTGTAATGAAAATGACTGATAATTATATAAAGTAGTTCCTAAATAGGAAGGCCAAAGGCTGAGAGCAACATGCAGTGTTGTAATGTGAGTTGAGATTTCTAATTCACACTGCTTCATATTGTCAATAGCGTGACAGCCGGACAGAACACACAAGCTGAGCACATGACAAAATGTTTCAGACCTCCTGTCGTGAATTACACAGAAACCTCTGCGATTCTGTGTAATTTTACATTTGTCTCAAAGGGCTATGATTCATGTGAACACCAGGCACGTGAGGAGCAACAGGTTTGTGCAACTGCCATGTCTAGACTTGTCTGAGAACAGGCTGAGAACATACATAAGCACACTCTCCTCTGACGCAAATTTTGATTTCGGGTTATGGGTCACTGATGTGGTTAGTAGAGTTTTCTTATGAAATTTTGACTTGAATTCATCTGCTAGAACAAGTCTTAAGAAATTACTCAGCACTGGGCACAGGGCAACCATTCTAACTGTAAAACATAAGTACTCTACGCCAACGCCGCTGTCTTTAAAACTGGAAAAGTTTTAAAGACAGACAAGCTGCATATCATCAATAATTATATCAATAATAATAATGATAATTATTATTATTTTTTATTAACTAGAAATATACATATACTACATAATGTTATTAGTGATATATAGGGTCTTATTTTGAAGGATTGCAGTGGTAGTAAGAAGGCTGGTCGGAATTGTGTTAAATGAATATATTCTGACCCGTTGAAATTAATCCTCTGTCCTCCCAAACCGTGGGTTTTTTATACCAATTGTTTGACATTGCAAAGTGAAAATAAAACTTTTTAAGCGTTGTTCAGTCCATTATATGTTATATTTTGGCTTTGTTCAGGGACTTCATGGCTTGTGGCTGGCTCTGAGCTCCCACTAGCTTTAGCCACTCTTCTAACCTTAGCTTGTAACTTGCTATGTTCCTCAGGCGGTAAAATTTGAAGTATGTGATCACATTCATTGTGCCAAACACTTACGGGGTTTACCGCCAGAGTTCCTTTTGTCCTTACGTTTTAAAACTATAAATGACCTTACTGATACATACATTCAGCGGGCTCGTGGTGCACCTCTACATATAATATTTTTTATTTAAATGTCACCTTTATTATACTGTATATTTATGTATGTATATATAAGTCTATCACTTTTCTCGTTCCGAAGAATGGATACGTATTTGGTTTATTTAGCTCATCTTTTTCTTCACTTACTCATGATACTGTTGTATTCATCTATCTAATAATAATAATAATACATTTAATTTATAATGCACTTTACATTTGGATCAAATCTCAAAGTGCTACAAAGTAACATCTATCAGCCATCAAAATTTTTATTCAAAATATATATCTAAATAATTCTTCTCGTTATACTTTTTTGATGCGAAATTTACAAAGCTGTCCGAACATCTAAACAAAACTGAAAAAAACTTTTAAAAAACTGGAGTTTCATGTGGATCTCGATCTACCACAAAACATATTCTGGGCCGGTATTCCCTAGCCAAAACGTTATAATCTATTTTGAGATATCAAATACACAGACAGACAACTGCTTTGGGAGATGTAAAATGAAAGAGCCAAAAAAAAGATCCGGTTTTTCCACTCGTGTTTGTTTGTTGGTTGGTTTGGAACCAGGAAAGAGTCTGTTAAAATTTGGTCCTGATCTAATGTATAACCAGCATTAAAATACGCATCTGGATATCTCTATTCAACAGAAGAGCAGGAAGAGCTTTTTAACTAACTTTTTCACAACTAGTCTCCTCTAGGCCTCTTGCTGCACGGCCCAAGTAAAAAATTACACGATCAAATTGAATAGAGTATACTTGTAATTAAAACATCTGAGTGAATAAACTTGTTATCGGTATATTGTATATTGGTTACACTTGTGAGATTTGTAGCGGCATTAGCGTCAGTGTTGTTGTTACTGTGACAGAGTTATAGAGCATAAATGATTGAGATTCCATTTCAGTCTCATTTAAGTTTTTGCTTTTAGAGTGAATATCACCTGTGAAATTTTGATTTTGCCGCCTAAAATGTCTTTTAAACCATATCACAGCATCTGAACATTAAACATGTGAAGTTTGATGCTAATATAGTGAATCAGAGCAAAGGCCCAGTAGTTATAATAGAGAAATTTTTCGGCTGATCAAACTGTAAAAATTCATTAACAACCAGCACACAATGGTGGTGCAGAAAAGTCAATGAACACATAAAACCATATTTGTAATAACGTTAAAATCACTGCACTCATTTTGGTGATTTGGATACCCTCAAACACAGATATTGTATGGTTTTAAATATGTTGTTTTGAACAAGAATCCATACATCGACACATAACTCAATACAAAGACTGAAATGAGTTTGCACTGAGTGTCTCAGCCGTGAGCATTGTGTGCAGTCAGTGATTTATGTGTTAGCAATCAAACCACTTGAAAAAAATAACACACCCATGTGTATTCCCCATCTAAACAAAAACTAGTGTAAACATGACACAAGAACGAAGGCAGGACACCGTGTGTCAACCAATGCAATGGTACTCTGTACACCAAGACAGGTCAAAGGTCAACCCAGAGGTCAGGGCCTAAACACAGAAACGGGGGGCTGTGACCTCATGAGGATTTACGAGGGGTCATAATTCAGTCACTCACAGATTAAACTAAATGTGTTGTGAATTCCACACACATCTGTCCGGTGTTAGATAAATATATATGTGGCCTGCCAATTTTAATAACAAAAAAACTTAACACTTAGCATCGCTTTTGCACCAATTGGTTTGAGACAGTCATTTACCAACTCATATATTAAGTTATTCAACATTAAAATGGTCTAGGAAGAAAACAATACAATCATGCAGGAGTTACAGTGGTTAACAAGTTGGTGTAGCAAGCCATCATTCTGTGACAGTCCAGACCTTTTACGTTGGAAACAGTGGGTCAGTGTGTCACTAAAGACAGAAGCAAAGCTGGGCTGGGTAAAAGTGAAAGCCTCTCGTGAGGGGAAAAATTGGATTGATAGAGATGACAGACTTTGCTCACAGTAGAGACTTGGCAAAGGTATCAGTCACTATGATACGCCTTCAGCCCGGGCCCACAAACTCATAATAAACTAGATTTATTTTCTAGTCTGCTTGACTAATCAAAGCACTTTTACAACACCAGTCAGCATTCACCCATTCACACAGAGGCTGCCATGTAAGGCGCCACATGCTCATCATGAGCAGTAACCATTCACACCATCATTCACCAACAATGGAACAGCCATTGGGAGCCCCTTGGGTTTCAGTATCTTGCTCAAGGAAACTTCGACATATGGACCGCAGCGGCCGGGGTTCGAACCAATCACCTTCAGATTAGGGGACAACTGCTCTACCAACTGGGCCACCGTTGCCCCGGCCAGCTACTGTTTGCTCAAACCTGATAAAAAGTTTGAACTGAAATGATTATGGTGGACGTGCAGTGATAATATAAAGCATAACCAAAGCGACAGAGGACAAACAAAATGGGGTCAAGACACTGCCTCTTAAATTTGGTGTCCCCCAGGGTCCTCCAGTGTGTAAATTTAATCCCCCATAATCACAAATTTTCCCATCGTACAGCTCACAGTCCTGATGCAACATTGTCGCCACATAAGATATCCCACATGATTCACGATACAATATATCACCATCTGTCGATACATGTAGTCACAATCCTGCAGTCTGGCTTTAAACTTTTAAACATTCATGTATGCTGAACCTGCGAGTGCGGATGTTGATTCAACTCCAATCATTCTCAAGTGCTCGTGTTGGCTTACATTGCTTTATATTGCACAAAGAATTCTCTGTTTAGAGTGAATATAGCTCGCAGCCACAGACACATGACTTGGATCAAATGGAAGGACACAAAGTGTCATTACAGACACACAATCAATGGTTTATATTTACTGCTGTAATTCCGGCAACAAAGCTTGTACTTCACTTTGATGATGTTTACTGAAGCACAGCTGATCTCGGATTTATACATGGCTGGATTGTGAATCTAAAAAAGCCAGCAATGTTTCAAATATCACCACTGAAATACAAGACAGTAAAACACTGGAAACGTGGAAGAATAAAATGTCCTCACGGCATCACTGACATAAACAATGAATGTCAATTTCATCACTACTGTGCAATCTAGTCAACAAACCCCCAAAGGACACAGGGGATAATGTTTTTGTTTGTTACTTGCAATCTAAAAATATTTCAACGATGCCTGTTTGACTCAATTCTTTCTCTGAGGAAGGCCGCACCTTAATTGCGAGAGAGAGCTGGGTCCCAAATTCGGGTTCTGCCGCCATTGTTGAGTGTGTAACTTAAATGTTGTATTATTTTTTAGAACACTGACATGCACAGTGCATTTCACTTCATCAAGTATAAGTCCGTTTGAAAACCAGTTTGGTTGTTACAGAAAGCTTACAATGCAAAATTTTTCCAAGTTGTGTCTCCCAAGTCTTAAATCTTGTTGGGAGAATAGAATAAAATAGAAAGATCGTTATTAATCTTCACGGGGACATTTGGGAATTATGCATGTTAATGATTTAAGAGAATATCAAAACAACATTAAGCCCTCTCACCTCATAGGACCAGACACACTGGACACTGGCAAACCTTCTGACACAGCGGCCGACCTCCACATCTTCATGAGTGGTGTACATCTCCTGCAGACACTCTCGGATGTGCGGCACCATCCTCTTGAGGACCTCGCGGCTCATGATGACTCCCGGGCCCCCCATGCAGAAGTTCTCCCCTGGTTCCAGGGCCAGTTTACCCAGTTCGTCCCGGGCCCCCATGCCTGTTTGGCCAAGGAAAATGGCCTCACTGCTGTTGAGACTGCGAAGGAAGCTCTCCAGCTTCTCGCCCTTGATGTAGACATCGTCATCAGCCCTCATAAACCACTCGTACTTGTCCAGATAATGGTCATGCATATACTTGAGCATCATGAAAGACTTCTTCTGAGGTGGGTATGAGTCATCCACGTTCCTCAGAGAAACTATGGGAATGGGAATGGAGGTGTCAGAGCCCTCGCTGGAGAAGAACTCTACGTGACCTGGAATTGTCTGCGCCCACGTCCTGTAGAATGAAAACACAGACACACACACACACACACACACACGCGCACACATATACACATGCATAAGTGGGATTGGCTTTAAAAGCCTGCAATAACAGAAAAGAAATAAAAAAATAGCAATTTTAACTCAGAAAACACATATGAAGGAGCACCATGCAAGTCTGTATGTAGATTAGGTGTCTTCGTACGCAGAAAAGAGGTACACAAAAAACAGACAAAATTTCACCAAATAAAATAAACACCGTACATGGCATGTACGCTACAGTGGGCGCCTGTACGCTACAGTGGGTGTCTGTAGCTTAGTGGTTCAAGCCCCAGCAGTCTTCATGGGTCCTTGAGAAAGACCCCGAACCAAAATTTGCACCCCGAGCGCTGCAGATAAGCTGCCCACTGCTCCTCAGGGTTGGGTTAAATGTGGAGAACCAATTTTGCTACCGCTACCTTTTACAACTCCTCTGATTGTATGTGACAATAAAGACTTCTTTTACTCGTCTTCCACATTTTTTTTACATTTAACATGTCTTACTGTTTATCTCTCAAAGAGTTTAACTTTTTGAGCATTTATTGATGTAAACATTATGAATCACTTAGTCGAAAAAGTCAAACAGCATGCTGCTGGGGGCATATTTTACACACAGTGCATTACTTGTGCTCATAATTTGAAAAAAGATTCAACCAAAATTAAATAGACAGCATTCAGAGAGCAAAACCTCCACTTAGGCATCTCAGTGTCCAAATAATGTCATTGCATCTAAAAGTAACAGTCTTTCGAGAACGGCAACCCACCACTTCAATTCAGTATCATATTGGTATTATTACTACTTGGAAGTTATTCAAGATAAACAACATTTCACTAATAACTGTTCGTCAGGTTGTAGATCTAAAATTCTGTGATTCATTTTTGGTGATCGCCTCACCCTTCCACTCGGTTTTATCGTAATCAATAGAGTAGTTGATGTGTAACAGACAAAACCAGTCCAAAAAGCCTTATCTTGCAATGTTGAAACCAATAGGAACAAATTTCTGACACTGCCCTTTTACCCAAAACCACTCCCAAATTCAATGAATTATTCCTCCCCACATACCCAGCCTTTCAACCAGGTTTCATCAAAATACTTCTGGACTCTTCAAAGTACTTTGTTACTGCACTTGGTATTTATTTTATGACAAAAATGAGACAGCTGTATAGCTCAACCATTGACTTCGGTCCCGGAGACTGGGGTTCAAATCCCCGTCAAAAGAGGGCGTGGCAGAAATCTGGTGTGGACCCTTAGGCAACGTCCTTAGTTCTACCAGCCAACCACGCCCCAGCTACAGTCGGCCCCAAGCCCGAGTAAATGGGAGGGGTGTGACAAGAATGGCATCCGATGTAAAAAAAAAAAAACTATGCCAAATCAATATTGAAAAAAAAAAAGGCGCTATTTCATCAAAAATATCTGATTTAATTTTCAAATTAGGCTTATTACTTCATTACATTTTTATTTTTGCATCATTACTTGCATTTCCAAACATCTAGGCTGATTTTAAATGTTAAAGTGAAAACAAATAGCTGACTCTGCCCCTTTCATCTAGACCCACTCAAACATTTAATTTCTCTCTTATATAGAGTTATTCGCTCTAATATACTCAACAAATCAGGAAGTTTCAGGAAACCTGTCAAGTAGTTTTTGTGTAATCCTGCTTGGAGACAAACAACCAGATAAACGCCAGTGAAAACATGGTGGAGGTAAATATGAGTCAAATCCCAGTAGTAGACGGTAAATGTAAGTACAGTGAGTTCCATCACAGCTGCAGCAGACAACTCAACTGATAAGAGGGCAAAAGATTCACATACGGATGCCAACGCCGTCCTAGATACTTCACTGAGTTTATACACGTGGACCTGATGGGCAACCAAACGCCCACGTCAGAAAAAATTGCATGTTTTGGTTGCCCATCTGACGTGTGTACGTCAGATGGGCAACCAAAACATGCAATTTTTCTTGTTTTAAGCTGCCAAAAATCACAGCAACAAGCAAGTCAAATCAATAAAAAGTGCAGTCTATAAAACTTTCTTTCAACATTTGGTGCAGTACCAGATCCTATCCCTCTCCCAAGAATGTCAGTTACAAAAAAGTGCCGAAAAGAGGTACTGTACAAACCAGTGTCAATGCTGACATAGAGGATAAGAACTATTAGGATTTGTTCTGCATTGTGGTAGCATTGACAGTCCCAGCTAGGGCAAAGTGACAACCTGAGGAAGTGGCAAGGTCCGAAAATAGGAAATTTGCCGAGCTGAAGCCGGTCAGTGCCAACGAGAGACCCTTTGAGGAGATCCTTCTGCCATGTGCCGCTGTTCTACGCCTGTCCCTAACATTTATTCATGATCTCGTCTTCATTGGTATAAGAGATTATGCATTTCTACATCCTCTTTCCGACAACATGGTGGACTCCGTATAAGAGGACCCACTCCATCTGAAAATATAAAACGCTTTTTCTGAACTAATATTAAAAACAAAATTCTCATTTCAGCTTATTAGACACCTATAAAAATAAAGTACGAACATTATATTCAATTAATTCAAAGGTCTAAATGTTGCATGCTACACATTTAAAGCAGATGTTTTAATGTGGGAGATGCTTCCAGTCATGAGTGAACAAATTCCCTGCAAACCGTAAGGTTTTTTCTTGTCGGAGGCATTAATTGAACATGTTTCAAAATAAAAAAAAAAGCTGGAGGTTTGGAAAGACATGTCAAAAATGTGTAATACTTGAAGCCTGCTCCAAATCATCTCATCGATTTTCTTCACCACATATGCATCAATAGAAACGGTGTTGATAGTCAGTAAAGTATGAATTCTAGTGTGGGGAGCCGTAAATTAAGCTGGACTCTGTGGAAGCACGGTGAGGTGCGACAACAGTGTCGGAAGATTCTCACTTATTAATAAAACTGATATTTCTTAGCTTGACGGTTAATTGCAGCTGTGTTGAAAAGCGATGTAGCTGTCCTTAAATGTCTTCATGCTATACCAACAAATGCATAAGGAATCTTTAATGCAAATAGCTAATAAAAAAGATTTATAGTATGTTCCAGTATAATCATTTGCAGGTGGTGGTTATCTAACATTAAGTGAGATTGTCATGGAGAAAAAAATGCTATCTGTCCTTAAAATTCCCTCTTCGCCCATATGGTAACTCCATTAAAATCTCAGGTGTTAGGCTATTGAATTTAGTGTAGGTAAATGAATCATAAATAGGATTCCCGCCACAGGTCACTCTCATTGAATAAGGACGAAAGCCCATGACTGAATCGTGGAGGGACACTCTGCTATGGTTCCAAGTGACTGTGCATTCTTGTAGAAAGCAAGTTAGGGCTAAATATTAATTACATTAAAAAGACACTGTTTAGCCAAGGAAATATAAATAAAATATAATATAATAATGGCAATATTAAGTGTCTTGTAGCAGTCTCTGGCTGTGGAGTGTCAGTTCGAGTCAAAGTGTGACTATGAAGTAAACCTTAATTTCACAGTCTCAAACTTCAACGAACGAAATGATAAAAATTTCAACGTCCAGTTTGGAACAACACGATCCAACAAAAAGTGGAATTAGCTAAGGCGTCAGGAGATGACAGGATAATGATAGACACTTGGATAGTCTGGCCACTTGCTCTAGGTTTGTCACTATTGGGAGTACCTGCTCCCTTGCTTGTGAAGCAGTCATTCATCAGTTGAGGGTGGGGTGGTTCGATGTAAAGGCACATCGAGCCACAGTGTACTTCTTAGAGCTGTGACTTACTACATCTGCAATGGTTGTTTCAATTAAATATTTTTAAAATCACTGGTCCTATTGTATTAGAAAAGAAAAACTGGACCTGAAACACATAAGAGGCATACAATCAAATAAGGGTTTGAGTAACAGACTAGCTTTTGCAATACAGCGGTGAAATTAACAATAAATCCAAAAAATCAAATGCATCCAGTACAGTAAGTTTTGAGAAAAAATATTGAATAGTTTTTAGTTAAGGCCCAGGAACCCTCATCTGAGAAAATACATTTGAAATAATGAGTCTAACTTCAAGTAAGAATGGATATGAAAAAAATACAAACCGAAGTTCCTGATTACGAAAAGACACTACTTCAGTACTAGTGGACAAAATATGTCATAAAATTTATAAGCACTTTCCTAATATTGAGTTGGTCACCAAGCTATAAAGACAGTCATGGTAAATGTCACAACTGGTATTTCTATATAAAACATACTGAAAGGAGAAGGTATAGAACTTAAATTTATATATCTATTTCTTACCCCCTGTAGTACATGTACCTCCAATTTGAGATTAATTGTATCGGATGAATGTTTCTTAAAATGTGGTATGTGAAAAAAAACATCTTTATAAAGTCCTGCGGTGAAAAAAAAGTAACGTCTTTATGAAGTCCTTTTTATCGTTCAGGAGTCCATCTCTGACAAATGATACTATAAATGGTACATTGTAAAATGGTTTGAGTATCACCATGTTAAATGTACAAAGTATGAATAATCATACTACTGAAGGGGGGGGGGCAGTTGAAACTCAGGTTCGGGCCCTTTAAAGTCTTGGTTCGGCCTTAGTACTAATAGAATATGGGTAAATGGGTGGATAGAAGCTGCTAATAATTACAAGAGCTGCTGTACAGCAAGCTAATAAAGGCCTGCACACACATCCCTGTTCTTTTCTCCTTCTACGAATAAGGTCATAAAGACAGTCATAGTCAACTATTAATCCATAAGTAGCTTTTAAATATAAAACACGGGGGGGGGGAATGGGCAGGAAATAAGGAGCGCTCTGGTACCTATAGGCCGCCACAGCTCGGTTGTTCAGGTACTTCTGGGCGGTCATCACACCGACAAACAGGAAATCACTGGACCTGGAACCAGGCGTCTCGGTCGCCGGTGAACCGTTATCTTGCGGTGTCCATTGTACTCCACCGTATCCATTCCTGAGACCTCCGTTCATCCCACAACCAGCAGGGTTTGCTTTCCGTTTGTGTCCCGCTTTCTTCAACTCGGTTGCCTTTGGTAAAATGAGTCTGGAAGCCAGAGTGAACCCTACCACCAGCCCCAGCAGAACACTAAACCATGCTCTACGGCTTCGACCTGCCATTCCCCCAAAAGTTCACCAGCTCAGTGTATAGCCTCACTGTAGACTAAAATAAATAAATAAACCAGTGTTCAATGATTACAATAAGAGCAAAAAAAGGGTTGGAATGAGCTCCCCACTCTCCAGAATACCGGGTTCACACACACTCTCTCATGGTAGAAAAGCCCTTTTCTTCCAGTTGCCTACGTAGCATCACAGGAGTCTCCTTCAAGTCGCCACCTAAACCGTTCTCCGCCGCGGGTCGCGCTCAGCATCAAGCTGTCCGTCACTAAAGACCACCGACAACCGTCAACACCGATCGAATAAGCAATGTGGCAGCCTTTCTCTTTGCCTTGAATAGCGGTCCCATACTCTTCATTATCTTGCCATTGGAAAATGTCGAGATTGCTGATTGTGAAGGGTTTAAGCTTGGTTTGGCCCAACGGCGTTTCCGTAGAAGCGCGTTGATTGGCTGGCTGGATGAGAGAAAGTGGGAGGGTCGGTTAGTTCCGGAAGATTTTTCTCCGTTGTATATTTTGTTCCTTTAATCTGTGTACTCATTTTTGCTTAATATAGGAAAGCAAATTAATGCAAAAACATCATATATGTTTACAACCTCTTGAATTATTGAGAATGTATTTCTAATAAATCACGTTTTAGTGGTAATTATTATATGGCGAACCGCCTTGTGTACTACAGTATCCATGAGCCTCATCTATCGTTCTCATGGCGTACAATCCAGTAAGAGTAGTGATTCAGATAAAATATACAAATATAGTCTCTATATTGTATTCTGTCACGGTTATAGATAAAACTCAGGGCCTAGAATGTTGACTACGATCCTCATTGATCTCAAAATTAAAACATTAATTTATTTAAACTAATAAGGATAATTAGCCCATGTGAGGCTATTTGAGATCAGTGAATTGATGGTTATTGCTGAACTGAAAATTTGGGGTTGTAGTTGGATTTGCATCATGTTTTCTTTCAAAGGGATTTTACTTTATACTTTTTTTTAATTAAAAGCTGATATTTCCTAGCACATGTCAGACTGGTTTCATCGGGAGAGTTTTAAGAAAAAGATTCAAACATACATATAAATCATTATTGTATAAATCATAAAACAACATGACAGTATGAAAGATTACTTATGTCAGGAACGACTTCGGTGCAAGGACTCTAAGTCTTCAAAAGATCTTTGGTCTCGAGCTTCCCCTTGTGGTTGAAATCTTCTATAGCAGTGGCTCCCAACCCTTTATCAACCATGCTGTATTGATTAACAGTGTCACCTGCTATTTATATTTCTACAAAATGAAAACTTTCATTATTACTACCAAAAGATTTAACAAATTTTATTCCATCAAAACACCACACTTTGTCACTATTTATAATTTTAAAAGTTTATTCCACACAAACACTACTTTAATTTCTCAATTTTTATAGTTTAAAGATAATTCCAACCAGACCTTTCCTGTATTAACTACAGATTTTATCAAATTTTTATTCCACCAAAACACAAATTTATTTCTGACTACTAAGAGATTTAAAGTTTAAACCCAAACCTTGTTGGGATATGATGTTTACATCATACAACCTTTCTACATTTAAGACTTGACTTGAAACCTTTTTAGTTGATAAATCATGTAGTTAGGGCTGGCTCAGGTCACACCTGAACTTATATGCTGCTATAGGTCAAAACTGCTGGGGGAACCCAAGATGCACTGCATTCTCTCTCCTTCTCTGTCTCTCTCCCCATGTATTAATATCACATCACTGCATGTTCCTTTTTCACAAAGCTTATAGTAAGGGATGTCTCAGGCTGGTCCTGGACCAGCTCTTAGTTCCGGTGCCAAAGGCTTAGACTACGTCTATTTCTATATCATTTATTGCCAATTTCATGCCCCATAACTCCACCACTGACTCTATTCCCTCCCGGAGTCATTGTGCCTGAGAGTCCTTGTGTCCTGGGTCCTGGTTCCTTGCTGTACCGAGCCCCGGATCATGGCCGCATCAACCGCCAACTGCTGGACGGCATCTTTTAGTGCTATCACTAATAATCATATATCCAATACTTAGTACCACTACTACCATTAAATATGTATATTGTAGTACTACTACTAATGTTAGTACTCTAATACATCACCACATACTATCATCATAGCTAGAAATGTATACAATGTGTTTATTTTTGTTGATCTGCTCTGTAAACGCAACATCTATTACACATCTGTCCATCCTGGAAGAGGGATCCTCCTTTGTGTCTCTTCTTGAGGTTTCTTCTCTTTTTTCCAATGTTAAAAGGGTTTTTTGGGAGATGTTCCTTACCTGGACCGAAGGTCTATGGCCAGAAAATGTTGCATCATGTACAGATTGTAAAGCCCATGGAGGAAAATTGTGATTTGTGATTTGTGATTTTTGGTTATACAAATAAAATTGACTTGGCTTGACTTGACATGCCTGCACTACACAGACACATGCCCATAAGTTCACGTGCACATAGATACATGCATACGTCCCAAAAGGATCTTGCACTTAAGTTGTAGGAAATATAAGCATTCTAATGAGAGATATCTGAGTTGTTAGTTTGAAATGTTATATCCTCAGTTGTAAGTATTGTGATCTACATTGATCCATAATGAATTCACGATATAATCTTCATTCACCTGACTTCACCAGATGTAATTTTTACATGCAGCTATGTAGAATTTGAAAGGAACTTGAAAACATAATCTACTGGCAATTTCAGACGGACTAGATGTTGCCATGGTGACGAACGATCAAAACTGTTGAAAAAACTGGTTAGGTGTAACAGATACACCAACCGAAATACATCATCCACTTTTGATTTGGATGTGTTCAAATCATATGTTTCTGTTTGTTTAGTTTTTTTAATTTGATTGTATATACCTAAAATTAAATTGCAAGAGATCTAGCATCCCCTTATAGTGTAAATGTCTCATTTACAGTTTGGAGTCAGGCTTTTCAGTAAATTAATATCCGATATGAACATTAGTATAATGATTTTTCTTTGTCCGTTTTGAAAAATACTCTAACATATGCCCAGCAACAGCATTGATGAGCTTTAATGACAGGATGATTGCATTTTGTAATAGCCTAATTCTATGAATTTCCGGAAAATACTTTTAGTAACAACAAAAACAATGATAACAATAATGATAATAATAATGATGATAATAACAACAATAATAAAATAATGATGATAATAATAATAATAATAATAATAATAAGTTGATAAATATATTGCGTATTTCTTATAATTTTTTTTATTAATCATCTTAGAATCACTACATTAAACATAAAATGGCAAAAAATATCAAGCATATTTTAAGACAGTTAAAAAAATCTTAATTTATAAATGTTTCACCATGTGTATATTAAAACGTATCTAATGGGTGATAGGGCCTTCTGCTCTGCTGCCCCTCATATGTGAAATGCCCTCCCTGACCATTTGAACAACATCCATAGACGACTGAGACTTTTAAAAAGGACATAAAACTTTTCCTTTTTAGCAGAACCTATAACTTTAATTAACATTGCTACTTTTTGTTCATATTTTTATATAATTATTATCATATTTTTTATCGATGATTTTATCTGCTTTTACCTTGTAGCCCTTTGAGGTTTGATTCAAATTTAAACTGCGTTATAAATTAAATGTATTATTATTATTTATTATTAATACATGTCTCATAATGGCAGTAATTACTAATTACGTTCGGTATTTTTTGGCAAATGGTTAACTTTAATTAGCATGATACATTTAGCATGCATAAAAATCAACTGTATGGTAAAGCATAGTTTTAGAAAATGAATTCACCCTTGTTAAATTTTATTTGGTTTTACCTAATGCTGTTCAGTAAGATGATATGCCAAATAAAGGTTCTTGCGCAGGGTCTTGCGCTAGAACCAGTAAGAAATGTGTCCGTTTATTAAAAAACGGACACAATCGCACAGTATGAGACTTAAATGCCACAAACTTGACATTAAGAAATACTTACTCAAAATATATTCGACCAATAAATAAATAAATAAATATAAATAACTGCGTATACATTTTTGGTCAGGAAACATTTTCAATAAGAAATGGGAACTAGATCAAACAGTTGTATTGAAATTAAATTATTTAAGATTGGTAGACATAATTTATTTATTTATGCTTGCGGATTTTGCTTTTATTTTTATTTTTTAAATATTTTTCGGTCATCGCTCCAAGCTCCAGTCCGGTAGGTGGCAGAAATGCGGTTATAATGTCGTTGCCAAATAAACCGGAAGAAGAAAGCTACAACAAATAGGAACAAGAAGAAGAAACAAAGCCACCATTGCTGCTGTTGCATGTCTTAATTCATGTTGTTATTTTAGCGGACATGCAGAACTCTTATCACTATTCAGAGCAACAGCCGCCTCCTGGCTACACTGGCGGCTATCTGGAGACACCTTACACCGCTATCAGACCATCAAGCTCGTCTCATGAACCAGTGCCGTCAGACCACCATGCTTCACGTCTGACATCTGGATTCATGCATGACTTCCCCGCACCGACTCCCGGAGGACCCGGAGGAGGTCCTCAACTAACCTTTCCCTATGGGTTTGACCCGTTCGTCCCTCCTCCTCCTTTCGGCTTACCACCCCAGGGACACTTCCCGAACATGCTGCTCCCTCCACAGGTACACACGTACAGCAGCGGAGGACCCGCGACATTCCACCCCTTTAATCAGCAGTTCAGCTCCGGTCTTCAGACCGCCCAGTATGACCTGGACCCGCGTAAGCAGCATGGATACGAGACTGGGTCTTCGTACGGCTTCCCTCCTCAGGGCAAGGACCTGGATTATGGAACGGGAACAATCACAAAAGCTGAGGATGAAGCAGCCCTCCAGAGGAAGCAGGACCAGCAGTGGCTCAAACGGTTCTTAGAAGGCCGTAAGCAGATATCTAGTCTGCCTCAGTCCGGGCAGAGGACCGGCGGTGTCCCCGAGTTTAGGGAGGCTCTTTACGGGGCTGCACGGCTAGTCTCTCGGCTGACCGAGGCCTGCGAAACTCTGAGGATCAACGCGGATAATGAGCGTGTGTGGACGGATTCCTATTTAAAGACTTTAATGTTAAAGAAGGAGCTCCAGAATGTCCTCACAGGCCTAGACAATGGGCGGCTGGACAGCTGGAGGGCTAAAGTGTCCCTGGTGGCTCGGAGGAGGGCACGACTGCGGAGAGCCAGGACAATGCATCAGGTTGAAAACCGACAGATAGAGGAGCGCATCTCCGAGAAAGAGGCCTCCATAAATAAATGGAGGACAGAGCAGATCCGTAGAGTGGAGGAAAAGAAGACGGTAAACATTTTATTTATGGAGAGACCTTTCATTCAAACATGCAACCAAGCATAAAAGTAATATGTTTTCAGTTTACAACATTAAACGAATAAAGGATCTGCAAAAAACTGTAAAAGAACTAGAGGTCTGTGAGATTAAAAATTTAATTGGATACACTTAATGAAATATAAATTGATTAAATACTTTAAAAAAATGTATAAACTGTCGAAGACACACTCAAGGGATAAAACAAATGATAAAGAGAAGCGATAATAAACAGTAAATGTCAGTCAGTGCAAAGAGTCTAAGTCGAAAAGCGAAATAAGTGGGTGGTATTGCCATGGTTACCACAATATAATATTGTCATATTACTTTATAATTTGTAATAATAGTGTTTGTTTTGATACACATTCGGATATTACCTTTGAATCAACAGTACATGAAGTCAATCAGGAGAACTTGGTCAACGTGTGATTCATCCAGTCAGTTAAAGTTCTCAGTCCTTTCTAGGCTTTTACCTAATGTATAGGTTTAAACTTGAACATCAAGCAGACAGACGGACCAACAGGCCATAAAAACACGTTGCATCTTCTTACAAAATTAATTGTTTGTATTACAGTCTAGTCCAACTTCACCTAATGTAAATGTTTGGAGACGTCGCTAGTCTGGAGATCGCAAGTTGGCCGTCTCCAGTCTTCAGTCAGACAATGAGCTGTTCACACAATTCTTTCTGCAGAACTTCTGAGCTCTACACCTCAGTTCTCTGTAGAGCTCTGGAACACTTCCATAGGAAGACAGTGATGTACTCTGGCTCTAAATTGGGTGGTAACTATGTCAAATCACTTCCAGTGTTTTTCAGCTGTTCCGGCTTGCTAAATGAGTATTAGCTATGCAGGCCTTGGCTGGCGCTGTTTATCGGCTGTGGTGTCTGAAATATCATGTAATATTCCCATAATTTCATGCAACACTCCTCTGTGTTATAACCATCTCATTCGTCCCTTCCTTGTATCAAATATCCAAAATAGTTCCTCACGTTTGTTCAAAACCTGGACGGTGGGGCCGCTGTCTTCTTTTTCTTCTTACTACATTTGGAACAAATAATAATTTTTCCCTTTATCTTACATTTCGGCTTTGGCCTATATTTTACCGAATACATCATTTTGACACTTGCCAGCCACCAAAAATTCTTGGATATGGAGGGATGAGTTGAAGTGAGATTTAGATTGACATCTAAAACTTCACTGCAAGGTGCATTTAATTTTTACATACTGTACTCTTATCCAGTTTTATGTTTTCTGTAGACACTGCAAAACAATAGACGTACAAGGAAGTAGAAATTGTCCATGTAATGACAGTTGCCATTTAATGTCTCAGGAAGATCATTCACAGTTTTTTCTAATCAAACATACGAATGAATTTGAACCACATCAGCTTCATTTTGTCACCCAGAGATGATCTGAGCAGGATGGGAGCAGATGAAAAAGGATTGTTTTGTCTTTGATCACCAGGAGCAGGAGCTGAAGCTGGCAGCCGACGCCGTTCTCTGCGAGGTGAGGAAGAAGCAGGCAGACGTAAAGAGGATGCAGGATATTCTGAGGTCTTTGGAGAAGCTGCGTCGACTGAGGAAAGAAGCCGCATCGAGGAAAGGTGTCCATCCCCTATAGTCACAGTCCCATCACACCTCGTATGAATTATTAGTTTCATATATTTAACGATAAAATTAAGATAAAATAAATTAATTAATGATATTCTTATATTAAATAAATCCATTGTTGAAATAAGAGTTTAATAAACAATCATGATCAATTATGACCAAAATCATGATTTCACTGATCAGTTATAACATAACCGCAATGTTTTTGTTTTAGCTAACAACACTACACTGACGTTAGTCTGGAAGACTGGCCATTAGTGTGTTGTTGACAATAGAGTCTCCAGAATTAGCAGTGACGCTTCAGTCAACCAATTTCCAAGATTAGAATCTGGACATTAACCTGTAAACCGGTGCATATATATTGATTTAGTCTCATCTTTTATGTTTAAATCGCTTTCCGATACCTATCGGTGAATCTTCACACTCATACTAATATATGCCAGCCACTAACTGCTGCCATGTTAACGAACGGGCATCCTGCAAGTGTAAACCAAGACATTGCAGTAAAAGGCCTGCGTGGTGGTCACGTTGTTCAGTCTCGGTTTAAAGGCTCACTTTGTCTTTGTGTGTGTGTGTGTATTGCAGGTATTGTCACTGAGCGACAATGCGAAGAGGCATTCAGCAACAGACTTGAGCAGCTGAGGAGTGTGTTGAGGAAGAGGACAGTGGTGTACTCGGCCGAAGAGAATGCGCTGATGGTGATGCTGGAAGGAGAGCAGGAGGAAGAGAGGAAGAGAGAGCGCGAGAAGCGAGCGAAGAAGGAGAGGGATAAACTGCTGCAGAAGAAACAAAAATTGGAAGCAATGTTGTTTGGAGGTATGACCTCATAGCTGGTCTAGATCTGTCCTCCCTCCAGTTTTTTTGATAGATTAAATACATTTTCCCTGTTGTTCAATAGACGAGGTCCCTGTGGATTCTGCTCTGCGGCCCTTCAGAGAATATTACACCCAGGCTGAAAGCTCCCTTCCTGCTCTACTTCAAATCAGGTTCTTCTCCATCTCCTTTTAGTTTGTGGCACAACAAAAATCTAATAGAAGCCAGAATTAATGAATAACTCTGGTAGTTTCAACACGTTATAAGGCTCATGCTTGCTGTAGCATATTACTGAGGGAAATTTGGGGATGACAGTATCATGTTTTTTGTTTTTTCAGGAGAGAGTGGGATGTGTTCCTGGTCGCATCAGATCATCCTAATGGTTCTCCTGTTCCTCCTGGCTGGGTCCTACCAGACGCCCCATCAGATCGGACATGGGCATCTGCCCTGCAAACTACTGACACCGAGTGATGCTCCGTATCTCTATCACTGGATTTGATGTTCAGTAGGGCCTGATGCCAAACCCTGACTCTAATCCAAACCAGATGTGCAGATTTACAGGCTGCAAATGTGGGTCGCTCCTCCTCCTCCTGACCGGATCAGGAGGAGGTATAGCATTCGTCCACCTTTCAGAAGGTCGATGGTTCTATCCTCCAACCTTCCAGTCTATAGGTCGAAGTGTACTTGAGCTCGATACTTAAGTCCAATTTTCCATTTGTCTATGAATGATTGTATTAATAGTTAATGTTCCTGATGAGCAGGTGGTGCCTTGCACTGTAACTTCTGTCAGTTTGCTCTGACGGGTCCAGCAGACTAGAAAGTCTGTCCAGTCCATTTATAATGTGCTGATGTAAAAAGGTCTAAACTCTTGTTTTCTTAAGTGAAATTCATTACATTGAGAAAATGAACCTGTGATGTGAGTTTGTTTATTTTTATATCCTTTTCATATGAGCTGCAGCATCTTGAATGTGTCAGATTGTAACTATATAAGTCTATAGTGTATGTTAGTTTGAATAAAGAACTGCTCAGTATTTATTTATTTTTTTACAAAACTTTATATATTTTTTTCTCAAATGTCAAATCTACAGAAGAGAAGCTTTTATGTCACCCTCAGTGGGGGCATGTAGAGTTACCCCTGTTTGTGCATTTGTATGTAACAGGGAATAGTCCACACCAAATAAAAAAAACAAGGGCCGGAATTCAATGAAATCCCACACATATCTCCTAGGTGACCAAAACGTGTACTGGTTTTTAAATTTTTGCCTTTTTCAAATGTAATCATGTTTGAACAATTTTTGTAGTCAGTTTTCTTGCATTCATATACCTATGATGGAGCCTGTGGTATATCCACATCAGCAAACGGAGTTTTCCCAGAAACCTATGACATATATTTTCTTGTCATTTTCTTCCATTTATGGCAACAACTTCCATCCAGGAAAGGCTCGGCCAAGTTATGCTAAGATCTCAGGTCACAAGCTCCTCTGTGAAATTTCAACATCACGCTTGATTTCTATGATTTTTTTTTTTCAGTTTTCATTACCACAATGTTGATATTTATTTCCGACTGACTGCTGAATTGTAAGAGCTTCTATCTATACAGATACAAGGAGTTCCATTGTGTGAAGCCTAGGGGATGTACCATGGCCAAATGGTTCTTAGTTTGAAAAATTAATTTTAATATGTTCATTTGATTGTATAAACCGGGGGTTAAATGTGATAAATGACAGATGAGGACTTCTTGTGATTGAGGTGAATGAGTTCAGTAGCTGCAACCATGTCTCCACCACGTGACCACTGCTGCACAGACTGTTACATAAGATCTGGAGTGTTATAACCCCATCCTGAACTGATGTTATTCCAAATCATGTCAACATCAGTGCAGGATGGCCGAGCTCATAGCCGGGATATATTTGCCCCATTTTTTGTAAATTGAGGCTGGAGAAAAATCGTCCGTGTTTACATACTCTAGGAAATCACAAGATTTGGAAATATTTCCCAGTGTTCTCTTTCGAGTTCAACACCCACCTACAAATTATTTATATTATCTTATGTAAGGGGAGAAAATAAAACTTTTAGAGTAAGATAGTGAGAGAAAGAAAGAAAATAGAGTTGTTTTAGACATATGACAGAAAAGGACATCACTGTAAGCCGAACTAATGTCTTATTTTCTTGTCTTTGTCAAAGATGAATTGTAGCTCAGGTTTGTCGTATTACTGAATAATATATCACATTATTTCAGTAATATGAATGTTGATGAAGCATATTTAATGAATAAAATTATTATTTAATAACCACTTAGTGTTCTGGCTGGTGTATACATGTATTTTTCTTTGCCTTCCGTGTATTACCTATCTGAGGAGAATGCCTGCGCTTGTATATTAGTTTAATCCGACAATTAGTCATATGCAATGGAAAACTAAAACACAAATAGAAAGTTACGATTAATGAAGTGAAGCAACAATATATCTGTTTGGGCAATTTTCAACAATCATCTGAAATTTGACCCAAAAAAAATAAGGTTTACTGTAGTGTCATGTCACTTCGTGCTTTTTACAACAAATTGATGGCAATCAAAGCTGGCAGTATTTTACTGTAAATTACACAGATTGTTTTTACCTTGTTGCCAATCTTGTGTACTGACGTCAGGCTGATGTCACTCTTGTGCACTGACTGTGTGCGTGTGATGGGGTTATTTTGGGTCAGTAGATTAGTGCTCCAGGTGGCTCCCATCTAATTTAATATGCAGCCTCACCTTCACGCTCACACTGACGAGGACACCTGATCGTTTGACTGCAGCTCTGACAACACACAGGTAGGCTGGTGTTTGTTCTCTACAAAACTTTCATTTGTAACATTTTACAGCTGAGACTAATGGAAGATCAGGCTATAATATACCCATTGGCCAATAGGGAAGATAAGAGTAAGGTAGGTATTAATAAGTAATATGTGTTATATGAGATCGGCTGGTGTTCTTTTGAGAATTTCCAACATATTTCATTAGTTGCCATTTTATAATTGAGGTTAATGAAATATTAGCCTATGCTATACATGATTTGTACGAAATGCGACTCATGTCTAACAGAAATATTATATAAAGTAAGTATTACTAATTAATAGACGCTATTTATAAAGAACTTTTACATTTATTTTTGATACATATTGCTGCCATATGATTATAAGATTTTCACAAAATTACGAATCCAATGATAACTATTGAAGCAAAGATAAATGCTTCCACATGAATAGATTTTTCAACAAAAACAAAAATATGTAAACAATTTCATCACAAAAAGTACTCCGAAGAACTAATACAAACCTATAATTTATCATAATAAATAGATGTCATCGTGCTCTAGGTAGGTAGGTAATCTTCATGTTCATATTAACCAAATAATAATTGTTCTTACATTTCTCAACCATATATTGTGTACTTACTCATTAAGAAAGCAATTGAAACCAAATTAATCTCTTTGCTTATTTTTCTGTGAAACTGCCCAATCTCAGCTGTGCATGAATGACTCTTTTTTTATACAAAAAGTTTAAATAAGGAATTTAAAATATGTTACTGGTCATGAGATACTTGAAATAAGCCATTCCCAAACTTAAGAATGTTGCAGCCAAATTTGATATATGAAATATTTGATACTAATGGAAATGATGCACATTTTCAATCCAATTCTATTGCTTTTAATTACATGTCACATTGAACTAGTTCTGAACACAAATTTTGAACAAATGAATATAAAACAAGTTCGAAAAATATTTTTGTATTCGACATATGTGTTTTGGTAATGTAAATAATAAGGGATATTTGTGTTTCTGAGAGAGAAAAAAAAACCCTGTCAAGCCAAATAGTTTCCAATGAGGACAATAATTAGCATAAAACTTGATAGACCATTTGTTCACAACAGATTTCCAACAATGGCAGCATTTCCAAAGTAATTTCAGAAATGTGTTCCCAGTTCTTGTCCATTTGCATCACTTTATGTTCCCCATAACTTCCCTTTAAGGACAAATTGATATAATGGGTTAATAAAATCCATCACTGTGCTTCTTTCTGTAAAAAAAATAAATCACTAAATTATGTGGCTGACTCTACATACTAGTCAGCTACTTGGGCCTAAAATGTATAACAAAAAAATTATAACGGAAATTTAAAAAAGAGGAGATTATGTACTTTTATTAATTTTGATTACTTTTCCAAAAGTAATTATTTAATTATAATTATCTATGATAATTTAAATAATAAATATTGTAATTTAAATGATCTGGCCCATTTGCAGTACCTCTATAAGCCACCAGGCGGACACAGTCCACACTTAAGGAATCACTGAGTTAGGATACTAAGCTATTTCTATGCATTCATTCCTCCATTTCCTGTAACCGCTTATGCTATACAGGGTAACAGGGGACTGGAACCTATCCCAGGTGACTCTGGGCAGAGGTGAAAAATTTCCCAGTTTATCCCAGGGCCATAGAAACAGGCATTTAATTACCAATTCACCTGTGTGGCATGCTTTTGACTGAAAGAGGACACCCACGCAAACACGAAGAGACATGTAAACTCCACACAAGGCCACAGGTCCCCAGGTAGATTTGAACCTGGAACCTTCTCACTCTGAGGGAACAGTGCCTTACAGTGAATAGAAAATAATGTTTTTTATTAAATTGTGAAATAATAATTTTCTGATTCTGACAATCTCCTAAAACTAAAACCTTTATTCAAGTGTGCGAATCGAACTGAGGATGTTTTACAATTGTACTTTTCTGCAGACCGGGCTTCTTCTTGTTCACATACCCTTCCTGTCATTTGTCCAGAAGCATTAGCATTTGAAGCATTTCTGCTTTGCACATCAGAGACGACACAAAGAGCTTACAGACCATGTATCCTAACTGCTGTTAGTACTCGACCCTCTGTCTAATTGATGTATTGGTGTTACCGGAGCAAATATATGATCAGCTTTCACCTGATTACAGGGAGGGATAAGGACTGAGAAAATTTCCTCCCATCATCATCAGCTCTCTGGTTTTCATACCAGCGTATTACACTATACACCCACAGTATGTTTGAGATGTCTGTGGGCTTGTAACAGGAAATAAGCATCACACTTCCTTGTTTAGAAAACAGCTTGCTAATCCCTGATCCTTTCCCTGCATGGTTCACTTATTGTGTAACACTCTCGACTGATATAGACAGGCAGAGGTCTGGGCAGGCAAGGCTTTCTGGGAAAGTGAATCTAATCATGCTTTTTGCTTTTCTCAGATCCGTCTGAAATGCTCTTACAGCACAGTGGCCTTTACTTCTTTGGTGGGTGGAGGCTGCCGTCATTATCTCCTTAACTGGACCATGCGTGTTTACAAAGGAAGATGGCATTACTGAACACATGGATCAGCCATAACATTATAACAACCTCCCTAATATTGTGTTGTTCTGCTTTTTGCTGCCAAAGAGATGCTCAGAACCATTCAACTTGCTGTTACAATTTCACCCTTGTCATAGTCACCCAGATCCTTACATTTGTCAATTTTTTCCTGCTTCCAACTTCAGGACATAATGTTCATTTGCTGCCTAATTCATTTCAACCACTGATAGTCACCATTGCAAAAGGTTATTGTTATTCTGACTCCACCAGTATGGTTAGAATGTTATGACTGATCAGTGTAGAGGATATGAAGAAGGTTCTCAAGCCTTCCAGATTGAACTGCCTCATTTCCCCTTTGGACGAAAAAATTCATGCAGGCAGTCAATATTCTTTATCTTTGAGAACCTCGTGGTGATGATGATGATGCCTTTGATGGTGTCCACTAATGGAAGAAAAAACTCCAAATCTTAGAAATGATCTGGTGTAGACAATACCTTTTCTTTGCCCTTGCTGTCTTTTCAAGAAACTTCATGTCGGTCTCCAGCCTCTCTGTAATTTCTCGTATTCTGCTTTTCCAACCGATATCCAGCTCTATGGGGAATCCAGGCTGTTGAAGGGGCACAGAATAAGGCTTTAATGGAAGTTTAAAGCATTTTTCTGCTGTTATTCCAAAATGTGCCAATATGAGTGGCTAATTTTGTACCTTGCTTTCATCTATTACGCATTTATGCATGATTTTAGAGCACTATAAGGATGCGAGAATGCTGCAGTACCAACATGGGCTGTGTAGCCATAATTCCAGCTGGAAATAATAAATGCGTACGGACACAAAAATGCTTTTTTTTTATAAAACTGTATCCTTTTGTTGCTTTACTTTTGAGGCCTGAACAATGCAAACTTTGGAGCCTGCAGAGTATAAATATTTGGCAAGATGACAACATAGCCTCTCTTGCCTCTTTTTGTGCGTGACTATGATGTTTCCATCTGAGAGCCATGCATGTTCTTATTAACAATGAAAACAAAGGCGGACTAGCAAGTTTTTGTTGGTGCTCCAAGAGTTCATAAATGCACAGCCAGAAAAACATCGATTGAGATGTCTTTTTCAACAGATTTGATAAGGAATCACTATAACCACTCTCCCACTAAGACTCGGATGGCATCCAACCTCTACCAGCCACTAACCATTCCCCACTAATCCACCACCTGTGATCAGGATCTGTGTAAAGGGTGTGTGTCCAATCTTTCACCGAGGTCACCGGGCACAGATGGTGCCTCACACTTTGTCCAAATGCCTGTCCAGATCAGATGGCCCCCGACTTCACAGAGATCATCAACAGATTACAGGAGCTATGTGAAGTTTCCACATGTCACAAAAAAAGCCGCTGCATCACGTGATACTATGTGACCGTAAGCTTCTGACTAGAATACCCAATGGTCATGAAACCCTTTGAGACATTTTCAAAATGTCTAAAAGATAGAATAAGGCAAAACATAGCACTCGGCAGTAGAAGAATATACTAACATAGACAGACATGAAGCTGACCGTGAGCATACCAGCGTAACAAGCGTCCGTTTTGCCTTAAAATGCAAAAAAAATAAAGAAAAATAAAAAGAATGAAGGAAACAATTTCAGAAGCATATATTTAAGACGCCTACAAAGCATGTGGGAAATTTCACTGAATGTGCATGAGATGAGATGTGGATAGGCTATTCCCATCATATCGACAGGCAAGGTCCCTTTGGAGGGGGGGCAATAACCATATCCGAATATCCAAACATATCAAACAGAACATCTCCAGTAAACTGCAGATATGCACATAAGGTTTTGACAAAATGGAAACAATGGCTATGGAAACATCACAGACAGTATGAGTCTGTATTCCAACTTCTACCATGGAAACCCTCCAAAAAAACTACAAATAAAAAAAGGTTCTAAATGGCAAAAAGCCTCAATGAGTACTAGAGTATTTGAGTTCTGCTCTGGAAACCATATCTACTACTTCATGAGCCCATGTTCATGCTGGAATGGACGAACCACAGAAATGGACGAATGAAAATGCCCAGATCTCTACATGTAGCAAAAGGCACCACCCCGTGTTATGACTGATGTGTAAACAAAGTTTGTGAATAATTAACAGTTTACAGCACTCAACAGTTTATGAGTCGTGCTGCAGAAACAATATGTGACAGAAAGACCGATGGAACCCATCCTTACATTCTGCTCCTCACTTTGTTCATGTCGAAGGATAATCAAAGGTATTAAACCTCTTAATGAAATCCTGTGTTGTGTGAGGAAATATGAGTTTTGAACCTGGTGTGATCCTATGCGACCACTTTGACGGGGGCAAAAAAATGCAAGTAGTTGCAGCATTCCTTGACTCAGTAAGTGAAAGACCAAGTAATATGATTATTTTAAACTTTCTATGTCATCACCCAGAGACTGATGTATGTACTGTATGTGTGTATGTTTATGTGTGTGTGTGTGTTTGCGTGCAGTATGGATGTCCCCCTGAAAATGCCACAGGCTGCCTCACAGGAAGCCAAAGTTATCGAAGTTGTGGTCCCGGATTATCTCACAATACTGCAGGAGACAGAGGTGAGTGTGTCAAAGATGCTCACAAGTCTTTTTGCAAATCAAGTTTAGATGTGTTGTGTAAAATTTAAGGGATGCTATGTCCATGAATCCATGGAAGAGTGAACATACAAAAAGAGTGAAGAGTGAACATACAAAAACTTAAAATGTTTTCATGCAGCTATCTGTTCTCTAAAAAGTGTTAGCATTAGCTTTCCCTCAGCCACACTGTAAACTCATCAGGATACAACGAGATCTTTCAAAGGTAAAGTATGATGACAAAAACATCTGATGTTTGCCATTAAAACATGTCAGGTCAAGCGTCACATCACAATATGGAAGGTTGTTTATTATATAATCGTCCATGTTTGTTTGTCTTCTTCGGCTTGTTCCTGCGATATTTTAAATCAACCTAAATCATATTGGAAAGAACAAGACTGGGCAGTGAACCAATATAAGTAAACCAGGAGCGGTAGCTTTTATTACTGAACAGCACTCAGTCATAAAACTCAGTCACACTGCTTCCGCTCTTATGCCTACCAGCAACAGCAAAGAATCATGGTAAATGAGAAAAGAAGACATTAAGTGTGAGTTTTATAATCAAGAATTTATTTTTTGAATGTCTACAAAGTCTGCAGTTCAAGGCTGGTAATAAAGGAATACGATTCACTACAGCCCACATTAGAATGGCATAAAAATGGGAAACAGAAATATTATATATATTATAATATGTAATGAATACAATTTGAATTTAAATTTCACAATGACATTTAAAAAATAAATCAAATCTATGTCTAAATATTAAATAAAGAAACATACATATTAAATGTTGAACTTCATTGATTTTGAAATCTAATTGTTTAATTTTGAATATTGAATTTAAAATATTATACCACTTTTAAATAAGTCATTTCAGTTTCAGATTATCTGAATAAAATGTCTGTGGCACCAGTTGGTTAAAATTACCCTTTTGGATGATAGACTCAATATGAAATGTCAAACCCAAATTGAAAACTTTAAAATTTAAGTTTTACACCTAAATATTAAACCTGACCAAAAACTAGGTTTTGGTTACGTCCATTTCAAATGTTGTTTCCATCAACAACCCTTTATTTCCATACATCCTTTATATTGACAATTACACGTATAGTGCAAAGACACATAAGTGCAAAATGTAAAAATATCCCAAATATGCAGGGTATTGCATTAACCTATAAATAACGACAGGTTAATATGTAAAGTACAAAAATCCATATATTGACTCCAGGCGAATTAGTGAGTGTTTGCCTGTCAGAGGGAGGAGTTGTCTAGTTTGATGACCACAGGCAGGAAGGACCTCTTGTGGCGTTCTGTGGTGCATGTTGGTGGTTGGAGTCTCTGATGCTGGGCCAGCAAATCATGGAAGGGGTGGAAGCATTGTCCAAGATATTGTGCATCTTACCCAGCATCCTTATCTCCAGCACCTCCTCTGGAGAGTCCAGTTCAACCCAAAACATTTGAACAGCCGTTCCCAAATCATTTTGTTGAATCTGTCATTTTGTTGAACCCTCAGTTTACTCCCCAACAGCAAAGAGGATATCACTTGCCACCACAGACTCATTAAAAATGAAATCATCGTTTGACAGCTCTGGCCTCTATAGTAAAGGGCTTCTGTGTTTCTCACTCAGACTACTTTAGTCTGGGTGAGTAGATGTAGATTTGGAGATATTTATAATTCTGAACAATGTCCAGTACACAATGAGGATAGAGCCGGCCTGATGGTGTTAAACCTATTGGGGAAGTCAAAGAACATAATTCAAAAAGTGCTAGCGCGTTTGTCCAGTTTGAGCATAGCTCCGGTTCAGCAGGTAGATGATGGTGTTCTCAACTCTCAGTGTGGGCCAGTTGGCGAACTGGAGTGGGTACACATGGTTGCTAACCATGGGCTGGAGCTGTTCTAGGACCAGTCTCTAAAGGGTCAATAGTCAATACCACCGATCTCTAGTCCTTTGACCCAATGGGACATGGTGTCTTTTGCATAGGAAAAGGTGGACGTCTTCCACAACCCAAGGATCCTTGCTGACTGAGGCTCATGCTGAAGACATACTGAAATACTCCACTAAGCTGTGGGGCCAAGGCTTTAAGCCCCTTGGGGTTGATACCCTTGCGACCTGAAAACCTTAGCTGAGCAGAGTTTATTAAGTTGTCTTCTCACTTGTCAGCAGTGATGGATACTATAGGATACTTTTAGGGGAGGGGAGGGGTGGAGTCGTCGAGCTGAAGAGGGTTATACGAATGTGAATTGGTGGTAGTGGGGGATTGACGTGTAGGAAGAGCAAATTTCAGCCCAGGGGGGACATGGGGCAATAAGGAGAGGGAGGAGGGGTTCTATTGGATTTGGTGTTCAAGTGCTGATAGCAGATAAGTCAATGGGGGGAAGAACAGAACCTGCTGTATAAAAAACAGATTTTATTCATTAGCCATGTCCATGGCATTATCTGACCACCTCCTGACAGTCTGTGTGGTCCCAGGCTGTCTTTTCACCGGAGGCACTTTGGAGGGTTTAATATACACCAACTTGTGGTTTGATCTCCCTACGCGGGGAGGAAGGAAGAGGACCTGTATGCATTGTTAATGTTAAGACACAGCAGGTCCACGGTCCTCTCCTCACTAATAGGACCGTCCAAATACTCGGTGTAGCTGTGCAACAGCGATGTGGATGACGTCAGCATTATCATTAGAAGGATGTAAACATCCACAGTAGCTGTGTGTGAGATCTCTCGTGGTAATTAATATGGATGATGCCAAATAGCAAGCAGTTTAATAACTGGGCAGCAGATACATTCTTCAACTGTATTGTGACCTGGATTAGATCACTTGTTGTTAACTTCCTAAGGTTAGCCACCGTGCTAATCTAGCTGTGAGAATTGTAACAAAATAATAGCAGAGAGAATAAAACTCTGTATTTCAGTAACTAACACGTTGTTTGTCTACATGACAGTATGACTTCAGTCTGGAGAACTGGGTGTTAACTGGACTACAGAATGGCTTCATCAATCATCATCGGACTCTGCTTTCCTCCTCTTCATCGGGACTACAGCCATCTTGTCCACCATACTGGATGATGTTCAGCAGCCCCCAGCAGAGCCGCCTGGCCAGCCGCCACTGCTCTGACTTCTGGGAGCCCAATCCTAGACCACGCTCAAACAGTCTCAACCCTGCCATCCTGCACTCCAAGTCTGTCAACTCAGAATCTGAGGATAAAGGAGAGGGTCCCACAGTGAATGCGACCTCAGGTTCTACTGTTTCATGTCAGCGCCATCAGTGCAAAGCAAAGAGAGCTTTCATCCCAGACCTTCTGAACCCGCCGGCCTGCCTCAGCAGCCTTCCCCACCAGCGCAGGAAGAACCTACGACAGTGCTCCCTCTCAGACTCACCCAAAACTCATGATTCCAGTTCAGACAGCCAATCCAAGAGATCATCTTCACGCAGGTCGCTGGAGAACAGAGCTCCTAGCACCAGAGCCAAAACAGTCGACAGGCTCCCAAACCCCAGTGACCACAGCACAACATATACGGTAAGAGATTTGAATGTATCGGAACAATGTTATGGTGTAAATGACACGATCATTTATTAAAGAGTAGTGCATCCAGGGGCGGGGCTGCAAGTGCGGTGGCTCCAACACAAGGAAAAAACTAAGTACATACTGTATTTCAAACTAATGTTAAGTGTAGCAGGCAAAGCTATCAGTTACTCTCCAGAAAAAACAAATTAATACTGCCTGCAGAGTGAGCTAAGCTATGGAAACAAAACAAAGAGTCTTCTACATCAAATCAATAAAATTGTCAAACAATTCCTTGACAAAATTATTGTTAATTTAGAAAAACAGATTAATAGATAAAGAAATATTTATTGAGCCCTAAAGAAATTAAAGAATTGTAACTCCATTTGGACTCTGATATGTACATGCAGTAGAACTAAAGCTTTTGATATGTCGAGTTGGAACAGTGGCATTGAATTCTAGCAATGATAGTAAAATTTAGCATTGAAAACAAAGTGCGAACCAAAAAGTAGAACTGTTGGGTGATTTAAAAAAGCACTTTGCAATTGATTAATCCAAATTAATCAGACTGATATTTGTTGTGAAAAATATTTAAAAATTTAAAAATTCAAATGGATTTTGGTTTTGATAAACATTATATAAACCAAGAAGATCAGCATATTCTATTTATATTCATAATTCTGTCCATAACAGAACAAAACTATGACCTAAGACCTAAAGTGTTAGTTTTGTACCTGATTCATTAGAACACACTGTGGCTAGTGTTAGGCCACGAATTACTGTACCTGAGCAAATAAAGACCTATTCTGTGCTCAAAAAAATGCAATGTTATGTTTACTATTATCAACATAAAACTTACAACAGCAGTTCTTTGGGCCGAACGTTTGCTATGGAGCTTCAAGCCTTGTTTTCATAATGGATTTTGCTCATCATGCTAAAGTATTTCCCTTGAAAACAGCTTTGACTGTACAAACAGTGCTTGAATAAACAAAGAGGTGACGAAGAAAGCACACTCTAAAACTGATAATTGTGTCTTAATTCCTACTAACAAACTTGATAGTCTGACTGACTGACACACACACACACACACACACACACACACACACACACACACACACACACACACACACACACACACACACACACACACACACACACACACACACACACACACA